>JARHVA010009371.1:0-324487 GCA_037957365.1 Torreya grandis
ACATGATCAATGCCACAAAGATTTTATATATATATATATATATATATATATATATATATATATATATATATATATATATATATATATTTTATAAAGCCTAGTAAACTTTTTAACGTGACCGGCGCCGCTAGCTAGACACGACTAATACCGGTACCATGGGGCTAGGGAGGGACTCAAACATTGGTGGGCAGAGCTGCAACAGAAGTACCCATCCAACCGACTACACACCCTGACCCATGCCACAAAGATAATATTGATGGGCTCAAATTACTGTATTTGAGCATGTATAAAATAAGTCCATATATCTATGATATCATCTTAGATTAGAATAGGTATATAAATTTAGGAGTAGGTAAAACACATTAAACTCAATCAGAATAAAGTCTCATATTCATTTTTAACCTCTCTATCAATTAATTTTATTGCTTTATCTTATCATTATGAAACTTGGGATTTTTCCCATTAGTATCCTCTTAAGTAAATATGAATTTTGTATTTCAGTTGTGTATAGTTAAATTTAATTAATTAATTAATTAATTAATTTTTATTCATATTTTATGCAAAAAATAATAAATAGGGTAAACATAAATGGTGAAATTAGATTATATAGGTTTTCATGATGTATGTGATTTGAAAAATGGTTTTTAGGATTCATCATGTGTGTAGAAACATTATCCAACATTTTGATTACATTATGTGTATTCATCTTCAAGGAGATAGGAAATATGTGAAATTTATAAATGGCGAACCTTAACTCTTTGGAAGATTTAACCTAGGGTTTCTACTAGACCTTCTTTTCTTACACTTTCATGTCTTACACCATATTTGATTTTCAAATATAAATTCTTTCCATGCATGTTTATTTCAAAAACCTAATTGCTATTTAGGCACTGATAGTTTCCCAATAACACATAAGGTTTGATTTATTGCTTAAATTTTAACTTGGGATTTTCCAACTATCCTTAGGAATTAATCATTACATGTATGAAATTTTAGATTTGATTTGCATAATAAATGGCAATTTTATCCCACTAATATAAGGGTTTTATTTTAAATATGATTAAATTATAATCATTATTAAAATTTAAAAAATGAATGAAAAGGATATGCCTAAAATATATTGAGTGCTATTATTAACGTAACAATGTATTAGTGCCTATCTCAAGATATAACAACAATATTTAATGAAAATCTCAATATCATTACATTTAGCTTGGATGAAATTATTTCACGTGTGCGTGTGCGCACAGATTGTGTGTGTGTGTGTGAGAGAGAGAGAGAGAGAGAGAGAGAGAGAGAAGAGAGAGAGAGAGAGAGAGAGAGAGAGAGAGAGAGAGAGAGAGAGAGAGAGAGAGAGAGAGAGAGAGAGAGAGAGAGAGAGAGAGAGAGAGAGAGAGAGAGAGAGAGAGAGAGAGAGGAGGAGAGAGAGAGAGAGAGAGAGAGAGAGAGAGAGAGAGAGAGAGAGAGAGAGAGAGAGAGAGAGAGAGAGAGAGAGAGAGAGAGAGAGAGAGAGAGAGAGAGAGAGAGAGAGTGCATGCACACACACACAATCTTATTGATAATGTTGATACACCTTCACCCTCCCATCAAATTAAAATAGTGTGCCTATGGAAACTATGAATGACAAGGTAAAACCTTTGAATAATTAATTGAGAACTCCACAAATACCTTATGAAGTTGTGACATTAATGCATTCGTTTAGAAGATTATAATACATAGTACATAATCAATATTTAGAGATTGATTAATATCATTTTTGGGTGGATTATGATGTGACATATGGACATCCTTAACTAAAAAATAATTAATTTACCATTTCCTCATGAATTTAAAATGCTTAAATTTAAACTATTTAATGGAAGTGGTGATTCTTATTTACATATTAAAGGTTCTATTAGGAAGTATGACAATTATAATAAGTTTTTTTATAAAATAATTCCATAAAAGTCTTAAACATTTGGCCCTAGATTGGTTTCATCACCTTCCTATTGGTTCTTTACACACATGCTTTGAATTGGAATAAATTTTTTTTAACACAATACATTGACAACAAAGGACCAAGAGTTACATGTGAAAATATTCCATATATTCACTAAGGTGAATTTGAACTTGTAATACATATTTTGATTCAAGTATTTTATGCATAAAACTATATACCAACCATCAGACTTATAAAATAAATGTAATTTTTCTAAGATTCTTAAATTTCCTCTCAAAGACAAAATACTTTATTATACTTGAAAATTTTCAATTTTTTTAAATAAAATATTATCACTAGAAAATGATCTTGTATGTTCTCAAAACATTAATCATGTTGAATTTAACTCATTTCTATCTCTTCAATTAAATACCACTAAAATATAAATCTTTCATCTAACAAGTGGGAAAAAAAGAAAGACGTGATTTTTTCATAAAGGGTAAAAGGGGGTTTTGAAAGGACCCAAAACCTTTTACAAAGGAAGTTGAATATGAATAAATTAATGCTTAAATTAAAATAAATTAAAACCATCCATAAATGGATAAACAAAAAAATTATTACAAACCAACAATAAATCATCAAATTAAACAACAAACCTAACAACCTTCTGCCTCAACACAGGTTGTACCCAACTTGGCCATAGAGCCACAAAAAAAAGGAGGGGAAGAGAATTTCAAGAGGTTGAGCCCATAAATCCTCTCTCAAATATAACAATCAAAATTTAAAACCGACATCACAACATGATTTTATTCTGACTTTGAACTACCCAACTAGGCCATAAATACCAGAGACTTACCCATGAATCCATGATGTGTCCTGAGCACTCCACAAAAAATATAGAAACCAAAAATTTATCCATTGATGGAGGTATGAAATTCACTAGCCAATTGATAAAACCCTATAATCAAAAACCCCAAATATATTTCTACATAGAAGAACATTTAAAATAGATCATCTATAGTAAACATAAGGAAGATTGAAACATGGGGAACCCAAGATGACTAGATAAAACCATAAACTAGTTACCCAAAATCACCACTTAATAAATATAGGGTAAATAATCTAAAATAAGGTCTTGAAATAAATATACCAAAACCAAGCTACCACAAAGAACTAAAACAAAAAACATGCCTGAATCTAACCAATTGTCCATGCTAAGGAAAACAGGTCCACAAACCAAAAGACTAGGAATGGTGAGGACCACCCATGCCATTTTAAACCATTGATTGAAAGTATAACACCTAAAATAAGAAAAAAAAATCTTTAGCTGGGGGTATATTTTAATGGACTAAGATCAGAAAACACTAAGGCCACATGTTGGAAAACATCCACCCAGGACTACCACAATGAAGATAAAAGATAAAACCACAAAAAATAGAAAAGGACAATGAATAGTTCCACTCAAAAGGTTTTGAAGATTCATGTAAGGCATATGTCACAATGAATATGCATGTATATTCTCAATGAAATTCAAAAAATAAGAGTAGGATGACCTCATGGCTGCTCTTGCTCCCCTTCCCCTTACTTCAAAAAATACATATGTAATCCATGATAATCATGAGATTTATTTGAGATGAATAGTTCTCAAAGTGAAATAATTTGAAACATGCTTCAAGGAAAATTAATATCACTATAACCAATGCATATGGTGCATATTCTATAGGGTTAATATAGGGTTAGATACTATTTTGCTTACCATAGATGTCATGGACATCCAATATATTAGTTTAATGATTTGAAAGATAAAATCATAGATCTAATAGATAATGATCATTTTAAAGTAAAAACACACCCTTTTTATGTTTTCAAAACTCTTATATAAGTATAAATTATTATAATAAATATAACACCTATGGAAGAATCGCTTGTTGTTTCTTCTTTAAAATTTGATAAACTCAATCCAAAAGAGCCATTGTTAAAAAATCAAAGATAAAATTACAAATAACATTAAATTATGTAGTAAAATATTTACTAAACAAACTTTAGATTGACTAAATTTCCTAAATCTATGCCTAGGTGTATCCAAAACAATAAGGTTACTAATGTGAGGTCTAAAAATCATATTGTATTTTTGAAACCTTTGGCATGTTTGCCATACATAGATAATTAAAAATGTGTTGATGTTTTGGTTGGTAATTCTCATCGCATTAATGTATATAACCTCACATTATTAAGGAAATCAAGATATGATATTAAGTATTTTCATAAAATAAATTTACCCATACCACTTCACATAGGATCAATTCAATTACTTTTGAATCCTAACCTATAACATTATTTGGTTACATTCCATATTGACAACACTATTAACTCTCGAAGTCACCCCCCTATAAAACACTGAACTCATAAGAATTTCACAAGATGTTGTGCACTTACATAGTGTCAATTTATTTAAAATAAAGCATGTGCATCAATGCTTTCTTTATATGATCACACTCAACAATCATTATGGGTTCACACATCAACTAAGTGATTGATTCACACCTATGAGGATTTACCAATGCATGCCCATGTAATGATCCTTTATTGAACCAACATATCATGTAAACGAGAGCATATATATTTCCTTCTCTTCAAATATTAAAAGGGAGAAGTGTGCAGGGAAAAGTTCTAAATCATGAGGAACACGCTCAAGATCTTCAAATTTTTAACACAATCTTATTCAAAGACTTCCTCATGATCATATAGTGAATTCCCTTGCCAAATTACATAATTTGACATCTTAACCCTTTTGAATCGCATACTATAAATACTTTAAGAAGACACTAGGTATAGAAAGAGTTAAGACATTGTGCATTTCCATAGAAGATCACCCTCAACACCCTTCACTAGCTCCTAGCTTCGTTGCATAACCAACTCTCTATACAACCTTCCATGTGAACCCTTTATGTGGGACACATTTCACCTTTAGTTCACATGATGATGTGGTAGAACCAAAATATATGCCTACATAATTTCATGCCAGTGAGCTAGTATAGGTGGATTGATAGTTAGCCAATATGACTAAAGGTGGTAATCGAGCCTGATTGGACATTAAGGGTGCCAAATATGAACAAAATTGAATCTAAAGGTGACTATCATAATGTTATATCATGATCACACACTTCCCTTAGCTACCTAAATGCCCTTCATTCTTAAATGCACATGTGGATCCATGAGTGACCTTATAACTACTTTTATGATCAAATTATTAGATTTAAATTGAACAAGAATGGCCTGTAGTAGTTATTACAAAGACTTTTGGTCCTCTTGATTGACCTCAAGCTCTAGGAACCATTTTGAATTTAAGTTCCTACCTCCACCTCTAATGGTGAATTAATTATGTTGGGCCTTTTCTAGCACTATATAAACCCTGATTTTTATTATAAAATGGTTGAAATTTCTGAGAATCATAACACTACAAAAATTTTCCCTCTAAGAGACCTTACCTAGTATAATAAACCTCTACCTATTCAAGTTTGTAATATTGCTTTAGACCTTGAGATTTATAAGAACTAATTTACTTTTATTCATGCTTTATGTTTTATGTGTATTCATGGTTATTGATCCCTATCTATGGATGTTCATCCCTCTTATTTTCATCCTCCTTTCACACCTCTGTGTAGAACTAAAAGTCTCTACAGGTCTCATGCTATGTATACATGAGGCTGATTAGGCATTATCTATGGACCATCTATCATCCCTCTTAACATTATGTTGTGTTCCCTTACCTCCATGTGAAACACTTATGTAGTGTGCTTGGTTTGGATATTTCACATTAAATCTATTAGTTTTATTATGTTGTTAAGTAGGTGAGGTGCTCACTTTATTTTTGGTGCATCACTTTTTACATTTCAATAACCCTCTTAGATATTCTCTCCCTTTTCCCTTTTGATATGTTTAGGTTTATCACTAGCTGTAGATTTAATTATGCTCTTTGTAGGTCTATGTACTAGTCCTAAACCTACATATAGAATAGAAATAAGTTGGCCTACTCCATAGATTTATCCCAAGGAGCGTAATAGTGTCACACCTTGGGGGATAATCCCATTGTTATGATGAGACATTGAATCACTCTTTGCCACATAAGTTTAAGGTATTAGGCATGGAAGAGCTACATTCTAGCACATGTAAGAGACTTTTAAAATTATGGGTGCATGTTTTGAGTGATAACAACTTCTAGCACTCCTGGTGGGATTATTCTAAATATTTAACTAAGAGCTTGGTGTTATTATTAGTCAACAGTGTTGAGGACACTTTATAAATCACCTAGTGACTCTAATTACTTGTGGATCATAAAGATTATCCTTTCATCTATATGTTAAGATGGAATAGATCATCTTCAATGGACACTAGTTTTCATTTCATTTAAATACCTACAATTTATAGAAGAAAAAAAGTTAGAGTATCATTGTCTCATGTTAGAAGGACTAGTGATGCAAAGCAAGCTTTTTCTAGAGCTCAGTCTACACCCCCATTTGGTAGATTCACTACATACATATGAAGACCATTCCCCATCCCATTTATGTATTCTCTTAGAAACCAACCCTTTGGTCCCTTAAATGAAGGAAACCCATTGATCCTTCCCCAATATGATGATATTATTGTAGCTTATCTTAAGAGCATCCCCTATTTTATTGGAGAAAATTTTATACCTTGATAGAGAATATACAAGACAAAAAATATTTTATCCATCTATAATGTGACCAAATACAACATTTCAATGTGGATCTTTACCTCTTCTTTGAAAGGGAGAGCATTATAATGGTATTTATCTTGCATCCTAATACTATTCGAGATTGGGATTAGTTGGGTGTGACACTATGTAGGTGGTTTGAATAAAAAAGTGACCACTTATCACTAATGAAGCAGTTCATGACCATCAAAATGGATCCACATGAGCATATGGTCAACTTAAAATTCAAATTCTAGAGAACTTGGCATTGAATTCCACTCTTGATAAAGCTGAATCCTAACACTGCATTCTTATTGAGAGCATTAAACAATGGTGTGGTTGTAATGATCCAATATATAAGAGGTACAATATTAATAGATGAATATGAGGCTACTATGCACATAGAAAAATAATTGATCTAAGTGGAAAAAATTATGCTTAGACACCCTATGCCCTTATATCCTAAACCCCCATGTACAATTTCACCTACTTTGCCCCTGTTCCAACTCTAGCCCCCATTCAAGTTGTTGTTAGCCCACTAAATCCATTAACTTTAGTGCCCTTGAGTGAGCTACATGAATTGAAGTCCTTATTTATGAGCTTTTGAAAGTATATAGTAGCACTCAAGAAATAATAGGTGTAACATTCCAAGCCTTCAATGAGCAATACCAATCAAACAAGCCTCCCTACTAACATGTTATGCAAACTAAAAATAATCATTGTATATAATAGACCAATATATATTCTAAATTCTAACATTACAAGTAACTTTATATCCCTTCAAAATAATATGGGGAAGATATATGAATGGTGTTATCCTTGTGATCATCTGCATGCATGAATGGATTGACAAATGAGGCACCTATAATGTAAAAAGTGCCACCATCTCAAGATCCTCCATTTACATCACATCAACCAAGGGATATCCAAACTCAATATGAGGAGTAGACCATTCAACTGAAGGGAAACAAGTTGTCTAAATGAATAGTCATGCTTGAAAACATCTTCAATTCTAATGACCAACTAAAGGGAAAGAGGAGAAATATGATGTTGAGGGAATAAATATTCAATCCAGTGGTTATCTATGATGATAAGCTCCTAAAATCTAGTAAGGTGTGCTCCCCATCTTAAATTTAAGAAATCATCAAGCTAAGAAGAAGGTATGATGATATATTTGCATAGAACTACTAAGACCTCAGAGGCTTTGATCCATGATTAGCCCAACATACTATTGAGTTTAATCCCAAGGTAGATCAGTTAGGTAGAAGAAAAGGATAATTAACCCTAAGATTGATCCCTTAATGAGGAAGGATCTCTCAAAGCTCATTGAGACCAACATAATATTTCCAATTAAACATTCCTCATCAGTGGCCAATATAGTCCTAGTGCATAAAAATAATGGAGAGGTATGATTGTGCGTAGACTTAAGAAACCTAAATAAATCCTCCCTCAAAGACCATTACTCCCTTTTACCAATGGATCAAATTATACAAATATTCATAAATGTAGAAAGGTTTTTACTACTGAATAGTTATTCAGGCTATAACCAAGTACTTGTGTGCTATTTCAATCAATTTAAAACAATATTCACAATTGAGTGGGGTACCTTCACATACTAAAGGATTCCCTTTGGTTTGACAAACAAGGGAGTTGCCTTCTATAGGGCCATGGATATGGCATTCAAGAGACTCCTCAATTACATCATCTTAGTTTACCTTGATGATATAACTATTTTTACAAGGTGCACATTGGATCAATTGGGTCATTTAGAGTAAGTCTTTCAAAAAAATTGAGAGTTTGGGATATCTCTCAACCTAAGCAAGTATGTATTCATTATGTATGAAAGTAAGCTCTTGGGACACATCATATCTACAAAAAAAAATTACTTTATCATAAACAAGTAGAGGCAATTCTATCACTCCCTCTTCCAAGTCACAAGAAGGGTCTCCAAATATTCTTGGGTAAAATAAACTTTATAAGAAGGTTTGTGCCAAGTGTCATAATTTTGATCAAGCCCCTCATAGTAATGCTCAAGAAAAACATTACATTTAGCTAGACCCAAGAAGGCTGAAGTAGTTTCAACCTAGATTTAGATTGTAGAGGCTCATTTTTTGATAAACCTAGATTACATCAAGGACTTTATTCTTTATGCATTTGGCATAACTAAAGGTATTTCAGTGATTCTTGCATAATAAAATAATGATCAATTAGAGTAGCCTGTTACTTTCTTTAGCTATCCACTCAAGGATTATAAATTGTACTACATATTTGTATAGAAGCACACCTTTACAGTAATAAGATCACTCAAGAAGTTCAGGCATATGCTCTTCAACAACATAATTTAGTTCAAGGTCATACATGTAGGTATAAATGAGTTTCTAATCAACAAGGACATTGGTGAGAAGAGAGTTGGTTAGGTCACCAAGGTGATGGAATATGACAGACATCTAAATCATTAAGATGGTATGAGGCAATGGAATCTATGATCAAATAAAAGAGAATGTGAAGAATTAATATGGCATTGTGTTTGTGTTATGTGAAAACTAATCAAAAGGCCAAGGCACCCTAGCAAGCTGGACTCAAAACATGAGCATCTTCCTCCAAACCAATGCATATTTGTATGGATTGAATAAATATAAGTGAATACATTTTATATTACTGTCCATTCTTTATGTGCTTATTAGTGATGCACTTTTTTTAAGAGTCATTAATGGAGTTATCTTGTGATATATTAAGTAGGATCAGGTCAACAAGATCCTCAAAGAGTTCCATGATGGGCCATTAGGAGGCTATTATTCACCAAAGATGACTTCTATGAAAATCATGTGAGATGGTTATTATTGACCAAATATATTTAAATATATTCACACATGAGTGTGAAGCTATAAAAGTGTGCCTTCTTTATATATAATCATAAATTGGTAACCCTCTCCCTATGTCCAATACAAGTTGATCAACACTTTTCTCAATGGGGTCTAGACTTCATTGGCATGATAAATTTGGCATCAAGCATAAGACAAAAATGGATCCTCACAGAAATGGACTACTTGTTGATGAATTAATATGTATCATAGGTGCTCAAAGTGTTTAAATAACACTTCTCATTTTAGAATTCAATGCATGAGTTACAGGTTGTGATAATCCTATTATTTATTGATGGAGTAGAGGTAAAATAAGTGGATTGTTTCAAACTATTTATAATTTTTGGTGGTTGGGAGCAACCTTGGCCTGTATCTTTGCAAACAATGAATTAATCTTAGCTAATATTAGTGAATTATGATCAAATCTAATTTAAAAGACTAATTTAATGTGGATATTTACAATGGAAATTTAGCTAGAGTGATCTGGTAAAAAAGAAGCAAAAGGAAGGGTAAGGTCAAAAAGAGATGTTGATGGTATTCATCCCAAACATCATGAAAAATATCAAATATCCTCCAAACATACACTTAACCAATGTATAATACAAAATAACATGAACTCAAATATTAGTATACATTAGGAAAACATTTAATGAATAAGAAAATTATAGATAAGAACTAAGTTCACTTTAAAGATCTACCCTACAAGCAAACATCATTAGCCCAAATGCAGGAAGGGTAAAGGAAATGAAATTAACTAAAGTAATTTTATTCAACCTATCATTAACATAAGTTAACAACTCTATAATTAAAATATGCACACCAAGATTTCATAAGAACCATTAAAATCTAGAAATGAGAAGAAGCAAGTGAGATAGAAACCATAATAACAAATGACATAAATGAATATAGACAATCCTTATAGAATTCCTTGATTGCATTATCTCAAAACTCCCCCCTCTTTACAAATGACAATAATCCTTTTATAGAATTCAAGGAATTATGTCGGTCAGTCATATCCAAAAATAAGTGTACAAGTGTAAAGACAATTGTCCTTTCTACAAAATTTCTGTAATAGATTAACCTTTTCTAAGTGGATTGACCTATAGGCAATGTGATTACAATTTTCACATGCCTTTACAAAAAAGAATATTCTATTTTCAAAATATTATAAAGTTTTACAAAAAGAATATTCCTAACTAACTTAAGGTTCATGTGTTGATGTAGTTCCTTATTTTTGTTGAAGAATATTCATCCTATAATTTTGCTCATTGATGAACTAGAGGTCAAAAATAGGCTTCAATAAGATCTCTTTTCCATTATCTTCCAGGTCCTTCTCAAGTTTCTCTATTGCTTGCTTGATGTCCCTAACATCTCTTATTTTCTCTTCACATCATAGAAGTTGGCCTATGATCCTCTTGTTATCATCTACTATTTGGCGTTACCCCTAGCTTCTCACCTCTTTCATAAATTGAATGGTCATGTTATTGAACACTTCATAAGTTATAAGTTTTAATGAGCTGAGGGTTGTGGGTTCCTTAATCAAATTGTCTATGATATGCAACATTCCACCTTCCTATTATTTGAAGTCCTTAGCTAGGTCCTCTATTCATTTGGACCAGTTGAATACAAATTCAATATTATCTACCAATATGGCCATATCCATCTTCAAATGTGCTAAGTTGATAGTCCTAAATTTAAGGACTGGGTTCTTGGTCAAGGCCTTGATCAAGTCTTTCACTTGATAGTTTGAAGTTTGGTATTGGCCAACTTACCTTGTATCCTTAGTGATTTTCTTCTCCATTGATCCCTACCTAATTCTAACTAATTTCAAAGAATTGAATAGGTCAGTCATGGTGTCATCAAACTACCTAAATCTATCTTCATGGATTGATAAGACAACTTCCTTCAAATTCTTATTTTACTATAAGAGGCCCTTGATCATGGTTTGTAACTGTTACGATTAGGCTTAGGCAACATCAAGGATATTTTATTTGAATATCCTATCTTCTCATATCTTTTGGCCTTCAATAAGGGTCATACCTATGAATGGCTCTATTTTTTGAGGGTGAATTCCTTACCTCTAACTATGGCCTTCTTTTTAATCACTCTTTCTAGACTGGTAGTCTCTAGATTAAACTAAACTCCCACTGATGATTATTTGTGTGTCACTTAGATTTATTGGAGCCGTAATCCTTTATTATTATTTATTTTTTAAAGCCATAATACATGGCTTAATATCATCATGCATAATGATGTTGATAGATTTTGTAATGGCCCAAGGATGGTGCATGGTTGGAATCTTTTGCAACTTGCCATATATAAACCATTCAATAATGTTTGGACCATGAATTGGGTTTTCATCACTAAAAAGGTTGACCTTACTCAAAGGATAAGTGAAGTCCAACTTAGGCTTCATTCCTCCTATTGAAACTAGGTCTAAATCTAAGTCTAATGCTACTTCTTTCAAATTCTCTTTCTCTATCTCTTTAGCTTGAGATTTTTATTCATCTAATTAATAGGTGATATCCAGTATCCTTAGGGCATCTTCCACTATTTCTTCAAGATCCAATGTATAATGTCAATTGCTTCAACCTATGATCTTGGTTCTTTAGGTTGGCTTGAAGATGATGCCATCTCACTAGGTCTTCTTTTCTCTAGCCTCAATTTAATCTATACTTCAAGCCTTTATGTTTATATTTATGGCTATGCTAGAGGGGGTATTTAAGATGGAACTAGTAGTAAATGATACTACTTGGGTCTCATCTACCATATATCCTCACTTGGCTTCTGTTCTCTTAGCAATCTAGCCTCTGGTTTGATATTGATTTTTTTTAATATCCATAAGACTTCATGAAATGAAGAGGCCTTAGTGTGCATGCAGTAATAAGGTCTAGGCTAATGCTCATAAGTCATATTGATCCCCTTTTCCTTTAAAAGTTTCTCAACCCTTTCATAGGGGTCCTAGTGTCTTAGCTCATCAAGTTGCAAATTAAAGGAGGCTCTATGTTTGGAGGTAACCTCTATATTATCCCATTTTTGAAATATAGTTATTACAATGGTTATGGGTAGGATGTGAAGTATTCCCTTCCTCTTGGTTTTACATAGGCCATCTACCCCATTATATATCTGATAGGCCACTTCTTGCTCTGTCAGCTTGATTGGAACATGAATTGGTAGCCTGAGGGGTTGGTTCAGGGCTCCTTCAATGCTAATGATTGTGAAATCGGGATAGAGCCATATATCTCCCATGTATTCTATAGTATTCTTAATTATGGGGTTGATCCTCATCATTGGGATCCCTCTGATGGCCTCTACTAAAGCTGGATAAACACAATCACATATGAATTCTATGTGATCTTTGCACTTTAAAATGTGCAATTTAGAATAATTTTGGGTGACTGTCTAGGTTCCCTCAAGTGACCATTCTTTAACACTGGGAATCTTGGTGGTGTAAAGTAGGGAATCTATCAAGTATGACATCATATAAAGCTAACTCTTGGTCTTCTTCTTTATTCCAAATAATTGTCTACTCAAACATGTGCCAATAACTTCACTAAAGGGAAGGGTGAGCTCCCTTTCAACCATATAATTTATCAAGGGCACCCATATTGAATACACATAAGTGGTGGTTATATTTCCAAGCAACCTGTTCATCAAGGTCATAATCATCTTAATCCCAGGTCTGAATTGGATAATTGGGATATTACCATTGAAGTTCAAGAACACTTGATTCCCATAATACAACCATGAGGTAAGGATGGTATTTATCTCATTTTCCTTAACCCAATTATTTATGGTGGTCATTTATATTTGGGGCTTACGTAGCTTATAATAATTCTCAAATGCCAAAGGAGAAATATATGCAACCTTCCTAAAGCTACATTCATGAACTATCATGCCTTTATCAATTTTATAGTCTTTAAATATGGGAGAGATAAGAGAGATAACATAAATGCAATGTAGTACCTCCAGTTTGGCTGCAAAAAAATGAAGACCAATCATCTGGATGGCCACAATGTCATAATATCTCCTTTTTATAGACAAGTTCTCCTCTCTGGAAATGACTAGTTGCTCTTGGATTGTCCAAAAAGATGGGACCAGTTATTGTCCCATATGTTTAGAGTAATTACATCAAACTTTGTGTCCTTGAAGATATTCCCCTCCACATCTAAAGTTAGATAGAGTTCCACATCTTCTCTGTGTCTTCAAGCTGCCATGACTATGAGTTTGACAAATTGTTCCCTAGTGGTCTATAGTTCAATTTTGGATTCAATTACCTTTTCTCAAATGATGATTTAATATCCTATACTTAATTATTATTAATTCTAGATCAAATTAGGGTTTTTATAGATGTTAGGGATTTTTTTCAATTTTAATGGTGGCATCTATTTGCACTTAAGTGAGATCTATGCCTTAGATTTTCATCTAGATCATGCATTTATACCTTTATTTTTTCTTAGCCCATGAGATATTCAAATTTTTCATTTTATGTCTATGTGGCATGATCATGGCATCTATGTGGCATTTTCATAGCAAACTTGCTCATTAATGTTTAAAAACTGACCGTTGCCTTTTGAAATCTTGCCTTTTACCTCATATTATTAGATTATCTTTCACGTACCAACATAGTTCATTGATCTTGATCCCATGTGTTGAATGCCATTGGTTACTATATGTATTTGGATTTGAGTTCATGCCACTTCATAGTCCTATCAACCTTCTAAGCTCAATTAAAAAGTCTACCCTTGTCCCACACCATCTGATCATCATCATCTAAATGAACATGGGTTGTTCAATTTAGATCTGTGGGATGGACTACCGTTGGTTGTTCAAAAGTCTTTTGTTGAGAAAGTGACACCTATCACCCTCTCACTCATCCTAGGCTATATTTAAAGTTTTGACCCATCTCGTATCATTCCATCAATCTCATCCAAGTGAATATGGACCATTGATCCTAAAAATATGCATAATGTTTAAGTAAGGGTCAGGACACATATATAACTTAGGTTAAATACTTTAGAGTATGGTTTTATTTCATGCTAATAAACATGAAACAAACCTTAGGTTAAAATGTTTAAGCTAAGCTTAAAACATAAAAGGGGGGACCCCATGACTAATAATAAAAGGACTCAACATAAAGTTTTTAACCTAAGGTTTTATCATATTAATTAATACACCAAAAATTTAGGGTAAAATCTCTAAGCTAAGTTTTTTAATAATAGGACCCTTCAAATAAAATTCATGGCATAAGGTTTTATCCTAAGGTTTTATTATATTAATAAATACAATTGAAACCTTAAGGTAAAATATTAGGCTAGGTCTATTTAATAAAAAGGGACCCTTTTAGCCTTAAAATTGATCTTGCATCATTATATCTTGTCCATTTGAGTGATTGTCAATCATTGATCATGATCTAGGCAATTGAACATGATTGGTCCCATTGATCAAAGATCTTGACTTTTCAACTTTATCTCACACCATCTGATTAACTTGGTCTGATTAGACATGGGTTATCAATCCTTCAAAGATGTAAACTATTTAAGTTAGGACTACGAATTAGATGGAGCTTAGGATAAATCCTTAGGACTAAGGTCTTATTTATGTTAATAAACATGAATAAGACTTTAAGATTAAGATCCTAGTCTAAGCTTATAACATAACAAAAAATACCCTTCAAATAAAAAAGTCATAACATAATATTTTAGCCTAAGATTTTATTGTATTAATAAATAAAATTAAACTTATAGGGTAAAAACTTAGGTTAATTCTATGTCATAAAAAGGTGAGGACCCATTTTGATCTCACACCATTGGATCTTGGTGATCTAAGTGAAAATGGATTATCAATCTCGACCTGTGGGGTTGAGTGAGATTGGTCTCACAGATTAGAATCCTTGGCTTATTGGGCCCATCTAACATCATCTAATTGACTTTGCATAATTAAATGTGAGTTGTTGATCTTGTAAATGAGCACAATTTTTAAGTTAGGCCATGGAGGTATATGAAACTTAGGATAAAATCTTAAGAATAAGGTCATGTTTATGTCAATGAACATGAATGAGACTTTAGGATTAGGATTTTAGTCTATGTTATATCAAAAGTACCATGTATTATTTATACCAAGCTTAGGAACTTAATAAAAGGACCCCATAATGGTAAAGTTAGACCTTGGTAAGGTAAAAGGAAATAAGGGGATTTGGACATAAAGGGACCAAACATATAATTTTTAGGCTAAGGTTATGTTGTGTTTAAAATCATGACCAAGACTTAGTATAATAATTATACTAATTCCATAGCATTTTTAAAGTGTTCTCATGTAAATTGTTCCCACCAATTTCAAATTGGGTCCAAAATAACCTGTGCTAGGGTTCTTTTAATGAGGGTTTCAAGACGCTTTAAACATGGATTTAATTTGACTTTCTATAGACCAAAGGCTAGTAGAAGACTAGATTGATATAAAACCATAAAGTTATGAACCCCAAACATTTTATATTTCAAATGAACCCCATTAGACTTGTAGCTTGAAATAAGAAGATCCATTTTTAGCAAAATTAGACAAGGTTAAACCAGAGCCATGAACAAATAAGTCAACTAAATCATAGTTTAGATGATCTTCAAATACAAATAATGTGAAAACATGCTAGTGACACTCTAATCAAGTGAATTTTCAATTATAAGGTACAAATTTACACAATTTGACATAAAGGTCCCCATTATTTAGATATAGGGGTATGTTGACCTCAAAAAATGGTAACTTCTAGGGGAAACATAACAATATGTTGGAATTTAGAGAATTTGGTTTAGAAAAATAACTAGATTACCTATTCCACTTGAACAATACCATTATCAAGATCAATTCATAGTTAAAACAAAATTTTCATGTATAAAATTAGGATCAAACATCAAAACCTATTCATACTATGTGTATGCTTTAATTCCACTTACTATTTGCATGGGATTTAGGAAATAACTTCTAGTTTTCAAGCCTTTAATCATTAACATTGACTTATATCATGTTTTGATATCCATAAAGAACCATGATTTAGCTCAGGGAAGGCTTTGGGCATTACCCTACTACTAATCAAGCTTCCATAGCCCTGATAGAAATGTCTTTGGATCCACTAATAGCTAGGCATTCATATTCCTAGTGGAGATTACCATAATCACCTTTGATTGGAAAGCTTTTGATTTTACAATAAGCTTTTATTATTTTATTTTTTAAATCATTTTTGTTTTCTAGAAAAGGTTGGGAACCAGGTTAGCAAATTTTAGGGATTTTTTCAAGTGTTTTATCCTAAGATAATCACCTATGGCTAAAACCTTTATCCCAACCAAGGATGTTTGTTAAGTGCAAGTAGGACTGTGTCCTAATAAGTCAAGCTTTCATCCCATATGTGTAATCCTTTTTAAAACCAAGATTATATCAAAACAATGTTATAAATCTTATGTGATAGTTAATCTATCCACTAGTCCTTACTAGTTTCTCAAAATTATAACATTAAGTTCCTATTTCAAACCCATAGTCAACATATGCTTAGGATTCATACCTACATTTTTGAACTATGGAGTTCTTGAGTATTTAAATGAACTTTGAGCCAAAGTCTATCCAAAAGTTCTTATTAGAGGCAAGGAAAAAATCAAAGGAATCAAACATAAAATATGAAGCAAAGGAAAAGTAAATAAATATATACAAACTTATGTACAAACAAGGGAAAAGAAAGAAAAAAATAGAAAGGAATTAATCTAGCCTACCTAAACTAACTTTGACTATCCTTATAATTTACTCCATGAAGACCGCAAGGGGAGAAGTAGAAAAGTAATGCTTAAGGTACTACTTATTCATGGGTAGTGTGAACTCTGCTCCTTATAGGTCTTTCAACTTGAAGGTGTTGTCTCCAAGTATCTCAACAATCTGGTAAGAACCTATCCATAAAGGTGTGAAATTCCCATGTTTACCTTTGGGTTTGGATTCCTTGTCCTAAAGAAGAACTAAGTCTCCTTTCTTGAACATCTTTATGTTTGATCTCTTATCAAACCACCTCTTCACTATAGTTTGGTGCCTACTGTTGACCATTTTGGTCCTATAGGCCAAAATCAGTCCCCCCCTTTTTTTACTACTATTCTGAGCCAGTAATTTTTTTTGATTTTGCACAAGTATCATTTTTTCAGACTCTATAGGCATTTCTACAAACTCTACAGGAATTTCTATGAACTCTACAGGCATTTTTACAAACTCTATAGTAGTTTCTTCTGACTCTACAGAAAAGAACTATAGACTTTACAGGCAAGTTTTTCACTAGATGAAGAACCAGTTCAAAGAGTGCAATGTTTTACAAAGCTTCTTCATACTATTTTCCAAAGAAATTTACAAAGAAAGATAACTAAAATGGTCCAAAGACACTTTTCATTGAGGTTGGAAAAGTGGTTCAACATCAGGGTTTGATGACATAATCTTTCCAAGAGTTAGCAACTTTGAACCATTAAACCATTGAACCGGTTTAATCGATTGGTTCAATGCTTTGGTTCATCACTTTGGTTCAAAGGTTAGGTTCATCATTTTGGTTTATCGGCAAAGTTCATAGGCAAATTTCAATGGTGAGGTTCAATCAAATGGTTCATCAGCTTGGTTCAATAACTTGGTTCACTCAGTCGGTTCAATGACTTGGTTCAGTCATGTTGGTTTAACGTTTGTTTCAACGGGTTGGTTCAAAGGAATGGTTCAATTAAAAGGTTTAAGAGAGTCTCCCAAAGGACAAGTGCCCTTGTGGGGATTAGTTTTGGACCCAAGTGCCCTTGCAAATGGTATGGAACACTTAGAAAAAGGACCAAAAAGGTGAACAAGGCCAAAAAGTAAGTTTTCTTTAGAGTTTTGTTTAAGGCAAAGGACGAGAATTTCTTTAGACAAAATATCTAAAGGAATTCATTTAGACATTTTGTTTAAATAAATTCTTTGGAATAAAATCCCGCTAAAGTAAAATACTAAGGCAAAAGGCATAAGATGATTTCTTTCAAACTTTTGTCTGAAGGAATTCCTTTAGACAAAAAGTCTAAAGCAATTCAGGAAGAGCCGCAGGAAAAAACTTGAGAAAAGATTCTGAAGGCCAAAGGTGATCAAGATAATTCTTATATACATTTTGGTCATGGGAGAAAAGCCGACGAAAGGAGGAAATAAAAGATAAAGTCAAGAAATGATTTCTTTCAGGCTTTTGTCTGAAGGAATTCCTTCAGACAAAAGTCTGAAGAAATTTGGCTGCCAAGACAATGAAGACCCAACTATGACAAAAGCCCAACCAGAGCAAGAAGCTGAAGGAAAGGAAAAGGCTAAAGAAATTGCAAGGGATAATGGGCCTGAAGATGTCAAAATTGAGCATGACAAACTAGCCATTGGAGTTTCAAATGCCCAGTGACAGGTGCACAGATGTCAAATTTAAGGTGGTGAAATAGCTATTGATTTTTAAAAAAGCTTAAGGATAGGCACGAGTGACCTCAGTGACCTACCAAGAAGATAGCCCTTGAGGGCTGAAGGAGCCAGAAGAGACAAAGCAAGGAAAAGACAAAAGATCCAAGTGTAAAAATAGACAAAATAGTACAAGTGGCAAAGGAAGGCATCGACTCAAGGGTTTACTCCTATAGTTGGAATAGTGCCTACCAAGTGGTTATCAAGGGGCACAAATAGTGAATGACACACCCTATTTTCTCCACTTTGCATTTATAAGTAGACAAACTATGTGAATTCCTTCAAGGAGCAGTCTTATTTGTGGACAAATGGTGTGACCTATGTTTTTAAATGCCTAAAGTCAAAGCAGGAGCTGACAGTACATTATCTATCAAGCGACTTCCTCTTCCCAAGATAGGGAATGCACATGGGCCACTTGTAAAAGGGCACCAAAAGTCTTTTTCAAAAGAGGTGTCTTTTGTTCTCTCTTCTCGATATATATTGTAAACTTCTCATTTGAGAAGAGATCTCTTAGCCTATAAGGCAAAGATCTGTCCAAAAAATCTCTGGGTTTGTAAGGTAGAACTCTACCAAATTTTACCTTGAATCGAGACATAGCATTTTTACCTCCATTTGAGCTTGCACTTTCGTATGTGTCTATGCCTTTGTTCTATGTTAAGTCATTTTCCTTTATGCATTTGTAGGATGATTTTAGCATGTCTAGTGCATTGTGAGCTTTTCTTTTGCAGGTTTGCTAGAAGTGTCCCTAGAGGAGTATAGGTGCCTATGAATAGACTGCCATAGTGTGTCTGAGAATGCCTCTAGTAGTTCTTCCTCCTTGTATATCCATGGACCCCTAGCTCACTAATGCAGAAGAATTTCTTGTGTCAAATGAAGTGTATGGGAGCTTATTCTTGGTGAAAAGTGTATGTTTAGGCTGAGTGGATCAACTTTTTTGGTGTATCACCTTTTAGTTTAGGTTTAGGTTCTATTTTCAGCATCCTTCTCCCTTTTCATCCCCCTCCTTTTTCATTTATTTTTTAGCAGTAGGGAATCTAGGACCTAAAAGATACATCAGAGGGAGCTAGCCCTTATCTAGAGACTCACCCCCTAGTTTTTCTAGGCCCATAGGCAAGAGGGGAGTTTCCATTGTTGTGTGTGGAAGGTAGGAGCTCAGCCTCCTATCAAGGGTGCAATCCACTATGTCAATAGTTTTTGGCATGCCCAGTGGGACCACGTTCAGACACTCAAAAAAGCTCTAGGATTAGTGTTGGTCCTATTACAATAGAATGAATGACTAATACAACATCTAACCTTTAATCAGGCGATTGTGGGATAAGTTTTGTCTAAAAAATTGAATAATTTTGGTGTGTTCTTCAACCAACCAGCCTTTGGAGGCTTTTTCATCAACACCAATGGTGACTCCAAGTTGAATTAGCTAGTTAAGTAGTTCAGGTGCCATTAAGAAATCACATTTTTATATGTATAATCCCATTTCTAATAATCATGGGCCTTGTGTTCCTTCATATTACCATGATCAAGCTCAAAATGTTCATGTAATCCCCTCAAGTAGCTCTCCTAGTTGCCTTACAACCATAAGGGAAGTAGCACTGGAATTTGAGAAGTAGGTATTGGAGATTGACAGATTGGATGAGTAGTACAGATATCAGTAGGAGTTGATGTATAAAGAGGAATGTTTGTTCAAGAAAGCTTAGGCCTCATAATCCATGGAGGAAGAGGTAGCAAAATGGAAGAATCCATTCATACAAGGTAGTCAGCCTTGCACACCCCCTCCTATTCTAAATAAATCCCCCTCTTGTGCACTGAATCCTTTCTATTAGATGGCACTTGCTCATTCTAGCTCATCCAATACATCAATCGATCCTGCTCTTAATCCCATGCACCTAGCTTTCTAGCATGCCTCTCTTCAAGTAGCTCTTCCTATACATGAGCAGACCCTCCCAAATATTCCCCAACCTCCTCAAGCCTTTCAACATGATCTCCAAATTCCAAGTTGGAAGAAGGAAAATCATGAACCAACTCGGGACCTTGAAGAAGACAAAGTTGTTGCTTCTTCCCAAGGGAAAAGTTCCAATCCCAAGGTCATGAGCTGGAAGTAAATAATGGAATCATGGGGCAAGAAGGAGGAGGAGAAAGGTTTTTCTCAAAACCTTGAAGAAGATGAAGCTAATTCTATGCATCATGATGATGATTGTGACTTCTAAGAAAGGTTTTTTCAAAAAAATCTAGCCAAGTGAATTACAGATTTGGAGTCCAGAGTGAGATTCCTTAGCCAATGTGTGATGGACATAGCAGTTTCCATGTCTGAATACACCCCATCTACACACCTCCAATAAAGATATTAGGCCACACCTGATATAGATGAAGTGTTGGCCAAATGGAAAGAGGAGAATCATTTGATTCTAGCTCAAGGACTACCTCCTCTTCCACATGGTTTTAATCATCAGCCTTCCACTTCATCCCTTCTCAAGGAGGAACCTATTTTACAGGAGGTGAGTGAGGAAGATAAGATCTAATCTGTAGCTTCCCAAGAGATTATCATGAGTGACAATGAAGAGGAAATCATCATGGATTCTCCCTTTGAAGACATCATCAGCAATGGAGAAGACGCAGGTCATGCATACATGCAAATGTTCCAGCAATATGAAGAGAAAAATAAGCATGGTGACCTCTCTCCTCCCTTGTTCAATGAACTTCCTTATTGCTTTGATGAGGAAGATGACCATGCCATGGAGCCTAATTTGGAGGAGGATTAGGAGGATGTCTTTGAACAACTAGAGGCTCTGATCCTTGAGTAGGAAAAGGAGAGGCTTGTCCATCTTGAGGAAAGCCTTGAAGAAGAGAGCTTTGAACAAAAATGTGATGTTATGTGGGATGAACAATTAGTTTTTGATTCCATTTTAGACATCACAATAGTCACCCTTCTTCAAAAAATTCATGGAGCAGAGGATGAGTTTGACAGGGTCTTCAATGAAGCAGAAGGGAACAAGTCAAACCATGATGCACTGCAAAGGGACTATGCACATCAAAGGGCTTATGGTGATGAGCCAACAGCCATCAATTTCTTGGTGAAATGCACTAGCATGAAGAACTAGAAAGAGGAAAGCTTCCAAGAACAAGAAGGATACATATATGTTGGAAGCATGTTTTCCCTTGATTCATTTAGAGATGAGCCAACCAAGGTGGTAGGTAAGAAGGGCAAGTCACTAAATTTCCATTCCATTCAGCCACTTGTCTAGCACCGTAAGTTTCCTTACCATGAAGGAGACTTAAGAAGTTTTACCTTTGATCCAAGAGGGAGGAAAATATACCTGGTTAGCTATATATAGTAGTTTTCTTTTGTTTTTCTTTCCTATTTTCCCTAAGTGCAGTTTTCACAAGTAGTGTTTTTAGCCTTGTGTGTTTTTTCCTTTGTGTGTGGGGTAAAAGCTTCATGATTAATTCTTGGATCTATCAGGGATGTTTCTAACTTTTTCAAGTTGTGTTCTGACTCTGTGCCCAATGGACTTTAAAGCAACTAGCTTTTAAGCAAAGCAAATATGCTTCCCCTTGGAGTCGACAATTTGTTGACCATTTTGGTACTGTAGTCCAAAATTAGTCCCCCCTTTTTTTTCCTGCTATTCTGAGCCAATTTTTTTTTTGATTTTACACAAGTCTCATTTTTTTGGACTCTTTAGGCATTTCTACAGACTCTACAGGCATTTCTATGGACTCTACAGGCATTTCTATGGACTCTACAAAAAAGAACTATGGACTCTACAGGCAAGTTTTTCACCAGATGAAGAACTAGTTCAAAGAGTGCAAGGTTTTAAAAAGATTCTTCAAACTCTTGTCCAAATAAATTCACAAGGAAAGAGAGCTAAAATGGTTTAAAGACACTTTTCCTTGAGGTTGGAAAAGTTGTTTAATGTCGGGGTTTGACGACATAATCTTTCCAAGAGTTAGCAACTTTGAATCATTAAACCATTAAACTGGTTCAATCGATTGGTTCAACGCTTTGGTTGATCACTTTGGTTCAAAGGTTAAGTTCATCATTTTGGTTCATCAGCAAAGTTCATCAGCATATTTCAATGGTGAGGTTCAATTAAATGGTTCATTAGCTTGGTTCGATCACTTGGTTCACTCAGTCGGTTCAATGACTTGGTTCATTCATGTTGGTTCAACGTTCAGTTCAACGGGTTGGTTCAAAGGAATGGTTCAATCAGAAGATTCAAAAGAGTCTCCCGAAGGACAAGTGCCCTTGTGAGGGGTAGTTCCAAACCCAAGTGCCCTTGTGGAGGGTAGGGAACACTTGGAAAAAGGACCAAAAAGGTGAACAAGGTCGAAAAAGTAAGTTTTCTTTGAAGTTTTTTTTAAGGCAAAGGACGAGAATTTATTCAGACAAAATGTCTAAAGGAATTCCTTCAGACATTTTGTCTGAAGAAATTCTTTGGAAGAAAATCCTGTCGAAGTAAAAGACTAAGGCAAAAGGCATAAGATGATTTCTTTCGGACTTTTGTCTGAAGGAATTCCTTCGGACAAAAAGTCTGACGAAATTTGGGAAGAGCCGCGGGAAAAAACCCGAGAAAAGACTCTAAAGGCCAAAGGTGATCAAGATAATTCTTGTAGACATTTTGGCCATGGGAGAAAAGCTGAAAAAAGGAGGAAATAAAAGATAAAGTCAAGAAATGATTTCTTTCAGGATTTTGTCTGAAGGAATTCCTTCAGACAAAAGTCTAAAGAGATTCGGCTGCCAAGACAATGAAGACCCGACTATGAAAAAAGCCCAAACAAAGCAAGAAGCCGAAGGAAAGGAAAAGGTTAAAGAAATTCCAAGGGGTGATGGGCCTGAAGACATCAAAATTGAGCATGGTGAACTAGCTATTGGAGTTTCAAATGCCTAGTGACAGGTGTAGAGATGTCAAATTTAAGTTAGTGAAATAGCTATTGATTTTGAAAAAAGCTTAAGGACAGGGGTGAGTGAACTCAGCGACCCACCAAGAAGATAGCCCTTGAGGGCAGAAGGAGCCAAAAGAGACAAAGCAATGAAAAGACAAAAGAGCCAAGTGTAGAAATGGACAAAATATTCTAAGTGGTAAAGGAAGGCATCGACTCAAGTATTTACTCTTGCAGTTTTAATAGTGCCTGCCAAGTGGTCATCAAGGGGCACAAATAGTGAATGGTGCACCCTATTTTCTCCACTTTGCATTTATAAGTAGACAAACTATGTGAATTCCTGTAAGGAGTAATCTTGTTTGTGGACAAATGGTGTGGCCCATGTATTTAAATGCCTGAAGTCAAAGTAGGAGCTGACACAACATTATCTATTAAGTGACTTCCTCTTCCCAAGATAGGGAATGCACATGGGCCACTTGTAAAAGGGTGCCAAAAGTCTTTTCCAAAAAGGGCACCTTTTGTTCTCTCTTCTCGATATATATTGTAAACTTCTGATTTGAGAAGAGATCTCTTAGCCTGTAAGGCAAAGCTCTGCCCAAAAAATCTTTGGGTTTGTAAGGTAGAACTCTGCCAAATTTTACCTTGAATTGAGACAGAATTTTTACCTCTATTTGAGCTTGCACTTTCATATGTGTCTATGCCTTTGTTCTGTGTTAAGTCATTTTCCTTTATGCTTTCACAAGATGATTTCAACATGTCTAGTGCATTATGATCTTTTCTTTTACAGGTTTGCTAGAAGTGTCCCTAGAGGAGTATAGGTGCCTATGAATAGACTACCATAGTGTGTTTGAGAATGCCTCTGGTAGTTCTTCCTCCCTGTATATCCATGAACCCCTAGCTCACTGATGCAGAATAATTTCTCGTGTCAAATGAAATGTATGGGAGCTTGTTCTTGTGTTCAGGCTGAGTGGATCAACTTTTTTGGTGTATCACCTTTTAGATTAGGTTTAGGTTCTATTTTCAGCATCCTTCTCCATTTTCATCCCCCCTTTTTTCATTTATTTGTTATCAGTAGCGAATATAGGACCTAAAAGATACATCAGAGGGAGCTAGCCCTTATCTAGAGACTCTCCCCCTAGCTTTTCCAGGCCCACAAGCAAGAGGGGAGTTTCCATTGTTGCATGTGGAAGGTAGGAGCTCAACCTCTTGTCAAGGGTGCAATCCACTGCGTCAACACCTACTAAAATTAGAAAAATACTCTTATTGTGAATTTTACATATGGATAATGTTAAGCAACCTTGAGCTTACCATTTCTTGATCCTCCTCTATGTATTCCTACATGAACTTGTATGTTGGTAATATGAGGGTGATGGGAAAGATGGGCTCTTGGCCATATACCAACAATAATGGAGATCTCTTGAGAGCCTGCTTGACTCTTGTTATATCTACCCATAGGGTATACTTGAGTAGCTTATGCCATGTTTTAGGCTTATTTGTTGCAAACTTATTTATTACCTTCATCAAGTTATTATTTTTTGATTCAAATACTCCATTACCTTGAGGATAATGATTAAATGAGAACTTGAGAATGATTTTATTATCATATGCCCATTATATCATCTCTATGGACATAAAATCATATTTATTATCACAGACCAAAGACACAAGTGCCCCAAACCTGGTGCATATGTTTTCTTATAAAAAATTGATCACTTCTTTGGTCTTACACTATCTAGTTGCCACTACCTCAGTCCATCTAGTGCATTAATCAGTAGGAGTTAGAACATATTTGTGATCTTATAATAAATTAAGGTTGATTACCCCTATGAAATCTAGTCTGCATTGAGCAAAAGGTTTATCTATTATAAATGGATGTAGTTTCATGGATTCCTTAGGCTATTTTGTGCTAAAGACTTGACATGAATGGCACTACCTAACATGCTTGTGGGCATCCTTGAATATTGTGGGCCAATAGTAACTAGTCTAAGGATTTTATGAGTTGTTGTCCTTCTAGATGTATGTTCACTTCCTAGCTTCTCATGAAAAGTGTTTATGATTTCATCTGCTTCTTTTGATACACACCTTAAGTAAACACCTTTGAAGTTTTTATTGTACAGCACTTCATCTTTAATCGGGTAGTGGGCTTCCCTGAGTCTTAGGGATCTTCTTTGCTCCCTAATCAACTCCGTAGGACAAGTGCCATTGATTAGTAGATGGTTAATAGGATCATACCAATCATTGGACTAAATTTTATATTATTCAACCTATATGACACTTAGCTTGGGGTTAGTATTAGAAATAAATTGAATTATACCTTGGCACCTTACCAATTTTGTAGTCTTCATTTCAATGTCATATTCTTGAAGCACAAACATCCACTTACCTCTCCTTTCTCCTAGTTCATTCTAACTTAGAATGAGCTTGGTTGTAGGTTCTAGTAAGATTACATGCACCTTATTCCTAAGAATATAATACCTAAATTTATTCACTGCCTTAACTAATGCACGTGATTGTTTGTCAAGTAAAGAATAATTTAACTCAACATTATTAAAATTCATGCTCATGAAAGTAATTAGATGATCACATCCATCAATTTTCTAAGTAAAAACTATAGTAATAGTATGATCAAAAGCAAAGGAATAAAGGTAAAAATCTTTTCAAAATTCTAGACTTATCAAGATTGGAGCTTGTCCAATTACCTCTTTGATTGCCTTAAAAGCTTTCTTGGTTTCTTCATTCCAAGTTATTTTGACATCTTTTTTTGGCATATCATTTAAAGGTTTCACTATTTTTGCAAAACTAGAAATAAATTTCCTTACAAAATTAATTTTACCAAAGAATGACTTTAGTTCTTTCCTACAATTAGGAGGCTCTATTTTTAATATAGCATCTACTCTATCTAGGTCTATAGAGATTCCATCCTTAGTGATAGCATGCCCTAATATTTTTCCCTTAGTAACATAGAAAATTCTTTTCTTTGGGTTGAGAGAAATCCCATACCTTTTGCATATTTTAAATACCTACTATAAATGCATGATGTGGTCATCCCTATTCTTAGAAAAGATAGTCAGATCATTCATGTATATAATAATGCCTTTACCTACCAAACCTTGGAAATCATGATCCATGTCCCTTTGGAATGTTTCCCCTACATTAATCAACCCAAATGGCATTATTTTATAGGCAAACATGCCCCACTTGGTATTAAAGGTAGTTTTCATCCTATCTTCTTGATTTACTAGCACCTGGTTTCACCCTAAAAAACCATCAAGAAAGGACATCATGGTAAAACTAGAAATGATTTGTATTACTAAGTTAAGAGAAGGTAGGGGTAATTATATTTCTTAGATGATCTATTTAGGTTTCTAAAATCAATGCACAACCTAATTTCACCATTCTTATTCCGTACTAGGAATAAATTAGAAACACAAGTGGAATGTTTAATGGGAAATACAATCTTGGAATCTAAGAGCTTTTTGACCTCTCTATATATTAGTGGTTCTAAGATTGAGTTGATAGGCCTCTGCTTTTATCTGAAAGGTTTGAAATTTTCTTCAATGGTATGGTGTGAGTTATGACCTTTGGATCAAATATTTTTAAGTCATCATAGGACTATACTATGATATCTTTATATTTGGTTAGTATTTCTTTGGCTCTTTTATTTTCCAAATTTTTACATGCTATACGAATATTAATGAGATGCGGTTAACCTTAAAATCCAAGATCAATTATGTTATAATATTTCCCACTTACTTTGGGAGTTTTGGTAGCCTCAGATAGTTTATCAGAATCAAAGAATCTCTCCAATGATATCATGCCTTTAGGGATCTTATGTTCATTTAATTGAATGACTTTGTCTTTAGTTTTGATTTCTATGTCTTAATCATCAAGAACATTGGCTTCATCAATAATGTGACCCTCAAATACTCCTGAACTAGTTAGGAAATCTATGATCTATCGATCAAGATTGAATACCTACAAGTGGTTGACATTATCAGGCACTGAAGGACATGATACCAAATCAATACTAAGGTTTGGGGAGTCTTGGTATGGCATAAGGTTGTCCATAACTGAGTCAAGCTCATCAACATCCTTGTTTTATTCTTGAGGGATGGAAACAACATTAAAAGCATTAAAAGACTCAAGTAACTCCTAGAATATAAAATTATACCTTTTGAGATATGATAATTTATACTAATATTTAATCTATAGTTGATTGATTACTAGCTCTGAGTCACCATAAACCAATAATTCCTTAACCTTATGTTTGATTACAAATTTTAACCCAAGAATAAAAGCTTCATACTTAGTTCGATTATTTGCACAAGGAAAATAAAGTCTGTAAGTAACATGATATTCTTTATCAATAGGGTTAGTTAGAACAATCCCTACCCCAAATCTAGACTTTCACCTCACACCATAAAAATGTAATTTCCATGGACCAAGAAAAGCATGATAAGTCTTAGGTTCACATACCTTAGAGGTCTCAAGAGTGTAAATCCCAAACTCAACATCAACCATTTTCACCTTTTCATTGATTTCATTATATTCAGTGATCATATGTTTCATTTTAGGTTCCCTCTCTATCCTAATTTGGTTGGGGACTCCCTTCCATGGAAACCACATATGTGAATAATCTATTGACATATAGCCATTCAAGCATATAGTCTAGTATCTGCTCAATAGCATCCTATAAGAATCAGGGATGTCCACCACTTGGATATCTATGAACTATTGGATCCTTAGCTCTGAGGCAATTTGCATGTGAAAATTCAATAATTCACCAATCACTTTGAATCTTGACTTATATAATTGAGTCACAACTCTATCAAAATTAATAGGAATCAAACCTAATTGTTCAAAAATACCCTTATGCATTATATTTACAAGTGCACATGAATCTAATAAATAATTATGTAGATTTTTAAATAATATATTGACTGTAAGTAGGAAAGGAGGAACATCTACCTTGATTTTGTGTATTACAACATTAGTATGTGTAGACTTTTGAGACTTACCAAGATTTTTAGACAAATATTCCAACAACAGATCTCTCTACTTAGTAATCTATGTCAAATCATACAAGGTAATGTTAGCGTTGATATTCTTCATGTCCTATAATATGTTATACCCAATCCTATTGGTAGAATTATATGCATCAACACTAGGTTTATAAGTACTTCCCTTAGGAGGCTCTAGATTGTTTTCTGAGGTATTATGAAGAGGAGTCTCAAAGTTATTTGGAGGAGTTAAAGTGGTCAATGGTTGCTTTTGATCCCTATTTATCAGAGGATAAGTATTCTTTAGGAATTACTAAAAATAATGAATCTCTTTAGGAATATCTTCAGCATCATTATCATCTTGAAAAGGGAACTCAAATGTCTCCACCATAAGAATTGAATCATTAGAACTAGATGACCTTAAGGAACCATATGTACCTACATCAAAATATTTATTAGGGACAAATTTTAAATTATCCAATTCTTATTGGAAGGCTTAAAATGCATTACAAAATTTAACAAAATCTATTTCCCCATGTTTAGAACTAAAACAAATTATACAATAGTCAGGTAAAGCAACATCAATAAGATTTATATTAGGCACATTTTTGATAGAATATGGCTCATTGTTCTTGTTGTTGTGGTAGCTATCATTATGAAATCTATTAGTGGGCTTGTTGAACCTTTGAAAATATTAATTCCTACCAGATCTTTCTTTAGTATTACTTACTTTTGCAATTGAAGGAAGTCAGTGTTAAGCTTTTGAACCATCTTGGGAATAGAGTCACTCTCATTCTTTGGGGCCTCAAAATTATGAACCTAAGTATTGGCATTAGCTATAGGAATTAAATATTTTTGATGCTATGGATGTGATCCATGGGAAACATTGTTAAGTAATTCCAAGTTCAGAGTAGGATGAGCATGTCTCAAAGATAGTTGGTTCATGACTAATAGTTGGTTCGAGGTAGGCACATTTTGGCTAGTATTGGGAGTTACCTTCAAAATGGGTAAATGGGGGTTATCATTAGGAATGGAGTATGATAATTGTCCTTAGGGTTAGATCTGGTCATTAATAATCACAACCTCAACATAAGTTAAATCTAATGTGTTCATGGGTCCAACAACTCTCTTTATAAATATAAGAGTCATAAGATCTAAGGCATTTTTATATATTTCCAAGGCTAAAGCCTCATTAGGTCTATAAGGAGCTATATTCCTACTGAATTTTTTTTAGAACCTATCATTGAAAGCTCTTATGGGCTCATTTGCATCCCTTTTCACTACGGTGAATCATTGGTATAGGATACAAGGACTAATAATTTTACCAAACTAGTCAATAAAGATATTGTTAAAATCAACCCAACTCGTAATGAAATTTTTAGGGAGATTTAGAAACCATTCATATGAAGCATATTTAAAAGTGAAAGGAAATATTCTACATGCTACATCTTCATGAGTGACATTTAACAATCTCAAAGCAAATTTAAATAATTTAATATATTCATTTGTAGTTACATTACCACTAGGACTAAATGTTGGACAATATTTTTTATGATTATGAGGAAGTTCATGTATGATACCTATCACATTGATTGAAGAACCACCTATCCAAGACATACTTTGATAAGGATCAAACATAGGAGCAACTTGAATGAGTGAAGTGGGTTAATATTTTGAAAGCTTGCGTTTACCTTTATCTCACCGAGCTCTCATATGGACTTCTAATTCAAACATAGGTTCCTTAGTCTTTGAACATGACCTTATTTTGATTATTATAATTCCAACTTGAGAAATTTGAATCCTATTTCAAATACGATGTGTCAATCCTATCTTTGTAAAGAATGATGATTAGAAATGCACATTAAGAAAATTTTACAAAGATTCATATAAAGGATGAGAAAAGATGACAATATTTAATCAAGTTAGCTCAAATATGTATCTAAATACATAATTAAGATTGATATTTACATGTTTAAGCTTAAATGAGCTCAAATTAGCAAAGGGTATAAGAATATTTGATCAAATATATATTACTAACCTCAAACCTATTGGCTTCACAAATCTAAAGCTATCTTTACCATAATTCAACATATGTTTTCAAAGAATGTCAATATTTGTCTAAATAAGCACAAAGATCAGTCTAAAACCATGAATATCACCAAATTTTACATGATTATTCTAAAATAAACACAAATATGAAAAGAGTAGAGTGATCTTTAAATATAATTCATAAAAACTAGTAAAGATACTACAAATCTACAAAGAATTGGCCCTACTTCTAACACCAATGAAGCTCTACCTATTGATGCCTTAATATGTATCACATGTGCTTAGAGTGTTTAAAGAACACTTATCATTTAAAAATTTAGAGAATTTAGATCATGAGTTGTAGGTTGTGATAATCTTATTATCTATTGATGGAATAGAGGCAAATCAAGTGGATTGTTTCACAATATTTATAAAGTTTGGTGGTTGGGAGCCACCTTGGCTTGTATATTTGTAAATAATGAAGCAATATTAGCTAATATTAGTGGATTATGATCAAATATAATTTAAAATACTAGTCTTACATGGATATTTATAATGGAAATTAATTTAGAGTGATTTGGTAAAAAAGAAGAAAAATGAAGGGTAAGGCAGAAAAGAGATGTTACTAATCTTCATCCCAAACATCATGACAAAGCTCAAATATCCTCAAATAATAAACTTAGCCAATGTATAATAAAAAATAACATGATCTAAAATCTTCCTACACATTAGGAAAAAATGTAAGGAATAATAAAATTATAGATAAAAAATAAGTTCACTTTAAAGATTTACCCTGCAAGCAAACAACATTAGCCCAAATACAAGAAGAGTAATGGAAATGAAATGAAATTGAGAAATTTAAGTCAACCTATCATTAACACAAATTTAAAACTCTATAATTAAAATATGCACACCAATATTTCATAAGAATCATTCAAATCTAGAAAATAGAACAAGTAAGTGAGAGAGAAACCATAATAACAAATGACACAAACAAATATGGACAATCCTTGTATAATTATTTACTTGGATTAATTACTCAAAAGTTTACACAATTTTTTTTCTTAAAACTCCCCCCTCTTTACAAATGGAAATAATAATTTTATAGATTGCAAGGAAGTATGTTGGTTAGGTATATCCAATTATAAGTGTTCAAATGTAAAGACAACTATATTTTCTACATAAGTTATAGAATACACTAAAATTTTATAAGTGGACTAACCTATAGGCAATGTGCTTACAATTTTCACATGCCTTTAAAATAAAATATTCTATTTTAAAAATATTATAAAAAGAATATTCCTAACTAACTGTAGGTACCTGTGTCGATGTAGTTCCCTATTTTTTCTAAAGAATCTTCATCCTATAGTGTTTCTCATTGATGAACTAGAGGTCAACAACAAGCTTCAAAAAATCTCCTTTCCATGATCTTCCAAGTCTTTGAGGTCCTTAATTTTCTCTATTACTTGCATGATACCACTGACATCTCCCATTTTCTCTTTAGATGATATAAGTAAGTCCATGATCCTCTTGTTATCATTTGTTGTTTGGCTTTGCCCCTGGCTTATCATCTCCTACATAAACTAAAATGTTATATGATTGAACTTTTAATCAATTATAATACTCAATGAGCTAAGGGTATGGTTTCCTTAATCAAACTATCCAAAATATGCAACATTCCACCTTCCTATTGTTTAAACTCCTTGGCCAGGTCCTCCATTCATTTGGACCAATTTCTTAGGGCTTCAATCTTGTCTACCAATATGGCCATAGCCATATTAAAATGTGTTAAGCTGACAGTCATAAATTTAGGGACCAAGTTCTTTGCCAAGGCCTTTATCAAGTCTTTCACTTTATATCTTGAAGCCTTCTATTGGCTAACTTGGCTTGTAGCCTTAGGGATTTTCTTCTCCATTTCCCCCTACCTAGTTCTGATTGACTTCAAAGAATTGAATAGGTTAGTCATGGTGTCCTCAAACTTCCTAAATTTGTCTTCGTTGATTGATAAGACAATAACTTCCTTCAAATTATTGTTTTGTTTTAAGAGGCCCTTGATCATGTTTTACAATTACTAAGACTGGGCTTGGGCAACATCAAGGATATTTTATTTGAATATCCTATCTTCTCCTAGATTTTGGCATTCAATAGGGGATAAACCTATGAATGGATCTACCTTTTAGAGAGTGAATTACTCACCTCTAACTATGGTCTTCTTTTCAGTCACTCTTTCTAGACTCGTCGTCTCTAGATTAAATTAAACTCCCACTAATGATTGAGTCACTTTTGGAGGCTCTAGAGTTTCTATTTGTGTGCCATTTGGATCTCTTATAAATATCATCCTTTTTTATTCTTCCTTTTGTAAGGTCATAATCCATGGCTTAAGCTCATCATGCATAATGATGTTGATATATTTTGTAATGGCTGAAGGATAGTGCATGGTAGGAATATTATGCAACTTGCTATATATAAATCATTCAAGAATGGTTGTACCTTGAATTGGGTTTTCATCACTAAAAAGGTTGACCTCACTCAAAGGATGAGTGAAGGCAAACTTAGGCTTTTTACCACCTACTAGAACTAAAGCTAGCTCAAATTTTCTCTTTGGTGAGGTAATAATAGGGACTAAGTCTAATGCTACTTATTTCCCATTCTCTTTCTCCAACTCTTCAGCTTAAGATTCTTCTTCATCACTGTACATTAAAGTAATTCATAGGCACTAGATAGTATCTTCAGGGCATCTTCCACTATTTCTTTAGGATCTAATGTTATAATGTCAATTGCTTCAACCTGTGACTTGGTTCGTTAGGCTGAAGATGATGCCATCTCACTAGATCATCTTTCCTTTGGACTCAGCTTAGTATATACTTTAGGCCTTTGTGTTTCTATATTTGGTTGTATCGAAGGAGTTCTAGAAGATGGACCTAGTGTTAAATGGTACTACCTGGGTCCCATCTACCATATATCATCACATAGCTTCTACTCTCTTAGAAATCTAGCCTCTAATTTGATATTGAATTTCTTAAATCTACCTAAGACTTCATGAAATGAAGAGGCCTCAGTGTAAATGGGGTCATAAGGTCCAGGATAATGTTCATAAGTCATATTGATCCCCTTTACCTTTAAATGTTTCTCAACCCTTTCATAAGGGTCCCAATGTCTTAGCTCATCAAGTTACAAATTAAAGGAGGCTCTATGTCTAGAGGTAGCCTTTATATTGTCCCATTGTCAAAACATAGTCCTTACAATGGTTATGGGTAGGACATGAAGAAATCCCTTCCTCTTGATTTTACATAGGCCATCTACCCCATTATATATTTCATAAGCCACTTCCTGCTCTACCAGCTTGATTGGCACATGAATTGGTAGCCTGAGGGGTTGGTTCAAGTATCCTTCAATCTTGATGATTGTGTAATTAGTATAAATACATATACCTACCATGGCTTCCATAATCTTCTTAATTAGGGGGTTTACCCTCATCATTAAGATCCTTATGATGGCTGCTACTAAATTTAGATAGACACAATCACATATGAATTATATGTGATCTCTATACTTGAAAATGTATATTTTAGAATAATATTAGGTGACTTTATAGGTTCCCTCACTTGACCATTCTTTGATGTTGGGAATCTTGGTGATGGAAAGTAGGTAATCTAGAAAGTATGACATCATATAAAACTAATTCTTGGTCTTCTTCTTTATTACAAATAATTGTTTGCTCAAATAGGTGATAATAACTTCACCAAGGGTAGGGGTGAGCTCCATTTCAACCATAAAATATATCAAGGGAACCTAGATTGAATCCACATAGGTGGTGGCTATATTTCCACCTATCCTATTCATCAATGTCATAATCATCCTGATACCAGGTTTGAATTGGCTAATTGGGATGCTACCATTGAAGTCTGAGAATACTTGATTTCCAGAATACATCCATAGGGTAAGGATGGTCTTTAGGTCATTTTCCTTAGCCCAATTATTTATGGTAGTAATGTCTATTTGGGTCTTAGATAAATTATAATAATTCTCAAAGGCTAAAGTACAAATATATGCAACCTTCCTAAATTTACGTTCATGAACTATCATGCCTTTATCAATTTTGTAGTCTTTAAATATGGGAGAGATAATATCAATATAGTGAAATACCTCTAGTTTAGTTATAGCAAAATGAAGATTGGTCATATGGATGGCCATAATGTCATAATATCTCATTTTCATAGATAAGGTCTTTTCTTCCTCTCTAGAAATGAGTGGTTGCTATTGGATTATTTATAATAGCTGGGATCAATTATTGTTCCCTATGTTTAGATCTATTACATCAAAATGTATGTCCTTAAAGATCCTCCCCTTTGCATCTAAATTTAGATAGAGTTCCACATCTTCTCAATGTCTTCAAGATGCCATGACTGTGAGTTTGAAAAATTGCTCCCTATTGGTCTATAGTTCGATTCTATATTCAATTGCATTTGCTTAGATTATTATTCAATCTCTAAGACTCAATTTTGATTAATTTTGGATCAAATTAGGGCTTTTATGGATGTTAGGGATTTTTTACAACTTTAATGGTGGTGACTATTTGCACTTAAGTGAGCTCCCTGACTTAGATTTTCATTTAAATCATGCATTTATACCTTTGTTTTTTTTATCCCACAAGATATTCAAATTTCTTATTTTATTTCTATGTCACATGATTGTGGCATCTATGTGGTATTTTTGTAGCAAACTTGCTCATTAATGTTTAAAAATTGGCCATTACCTTTTGAAATATTGTATTTTACCTTACATCATTAGATTATCTTGCATGGACCAACATACTTTGTTGATCTTTATCCCATGTGTTGAACATCATTGGTCACTATATGTATTTGGCTCTTAGGTCATACCACTTGGTAGTCCCACATGCCTTTTGAACTCAGTTGAAAAATTTGCCCTTATCTTGCATCCTTCAATCATCATCATCTAAATGAATATGGGTCATTCGATTTAGATCCATGGAATGGAGCTCCATTGGTTATTCAAAAGTATTTTGTTGATAAGGTGACACTTATCACCCTCTCACTCATCTTGGGCTCTATTTAAAGTTTTAACTCATCTCACATCATTCGATCAATCTCATTTGAACAAATGCAGATTATTGATCGTAAAAATATGTACAGTGTTTAAGTAAGGGTTTATACACATATAGAACTAAGGTTAAAGGCTTTAGGCTATGGTTTTATTTCATGTTAATAAACATGAAATAAATCTTAGGTTAAAATGTTTAAGCTAAGCTTAAAATATAATAAAAGAGGGGATCCCATGACTAATAATAAAAGGATTCAACATATAGTTTTTAACCTAAGATTTTATCATATTAATAAATATTCCAAAACTTTAGGGTAAAATCTCTAAGTTAATTTTTTTAACAATAGGGCCCTTCGAATAAAAGTCATGACATAAGGTTTTATTATATTAATAAATACAATTTAAACCTTAGGGTAAAATCTTAGGCTAAGTCTATATAATAAAAAGGGACCCTTTTAGCCTTAATATTGATCTCATGTCATTAGATCTTGACCATCCAAGTGAATTTAGATCATAGATCATGATCTAGGTAGTCAAATGCAATTGGTCCCGTTGATCAAGGCTCTTGACTTTTTAACTTTATCTTGCACTATCTGATTAAATTGATCTAATTAGATGTGGGACATCGATACTACAAAGATGTAAACTATTTAAGTTAGGACTATGAATTAGATGGATCTTAGGATAAATACTTAGGACTAAGGTCTTATTTATGTTAATAAATGTAGGCACTTAAATTTATCCACCAATGACCATCAATCAGGGTTTTGACCAATTTCCACCAAAATGCATAATTTGGCCTAAAAACACTTAAACACATTAAAAACTTTGAAACTAACATATTCAATTGCCAATTTTGGCCAAATCAGCCCTAAATTGGGCAATACATTTTATGGGATAACTAACTTTGATCAAATTATTTTGAGTCAAAATGCTAATTTTACACCTAGGTGCCCCAGATTGCTCTTTTTTGTCAAATCTCTTGCATGATACATGTGACTTTGTTATTTGGTTTTGACAACATCCTAAATGTGATAATAGAGCCAATACATCTAACATTGACTTCCATTTCCAATCCAATCAAATTTTAAGACAATAACAAGACATTCTAACCAATCTGATTAATTTGTGCACTAATTGCTAAGATTTGTATAAAAGTTGACTAATCATGCTTAAAGCTAATTAATTCAAATAATGAGTCTAATTGAGAATTACATGGAGATTTTTGAATAGTTCTTTTTGGAAATGAATATTGAATATCTACATCATTAAATGATATCATTTCTTAGAAAGACATCCCTAGGCCATAAATGCATAAAATATCAGGATCAAACCACCCCATGCCTCATTAGGACCCTCCATGCATTTTTATTGCCTATTTATCCCAAATATTTATGAAGGAATTTATTTATTTTTGCCTCAAAAATTTAATGGATTCTTAGACACACATCTTCATCTTGAGATGAATGGTTCAGGTTCATTCTAACCATTTTACAAAATCTATAAATAGGAGGCCTTGCATATTAAATTAAAAAAAAAAATCTTGAATAATGAAAAGTTATAATGTTGAATTGATTCCAAAGTTTCACAAAAATTAATATTTCAGGCCAAATTGTTGATTCAAGCCAAGCCAAGCCAAAGCCAAACATGGTTCTAAGGAGAGATGGAGGTAGGTAGCCACACTTTATTCATGCAAACTTCATGAGCACAAACCGAGCAAGCCACTTCAACAAGCTATTTGGAGCATTCAAGGAAGGTGAAGAAAGGTTTTCTTTGCATTCTAGTTATTTTCATATGTATGTTTATTACTAAGCTTCCCCTAATGTTTAGGCCTAGAGATGTTATGTTAGTTAGTGCGTTTCTTTCATTTTATTTTCATTTTGGAACTAACCATCCTCTCTTGAGTCAAATTCCTAGTTCACAATAAACATGAATAAGACTTTAGGACTAAGATCTTAGTCTAATCTTAAAACATAATAAAAGGGACCTTTTAAATAATAAAATCATAACATAAGATTTATCCTAAGGTTTTATTATATTAATAAATAGAATTAAAATCTTAGGATAAAAACTTAGGTTAAGTCTATGTCATAAAAAGGTGGGGACCCATTTTGATCTCACCATTGGATCTTGGTGATCTAAGTGAATTTGGATTGTCGATCTTGATCTATGGGGTCAAGTGAGATTGGTCCTATAGATTAGAATCCTTGGCTCATCAGGCCCATGTCACACCTTTCAATTGACTTTGCCTGATAAACGTGAGTTGTTGATCCTATAAATGAGCATAATGTTTAAGTTAGGAATCAAAGGTATATGGAGCTTAAGATAAAATCTTAATATTAAGGTCTTGTTTATGTAAATGAACATGAATGAGACTTTAGGATTAAGATTTGTGTCTAACTTATATCAAAAGGACCATGCATTATTCATTCCAAGTTTAGGAACATAATAAAAGGACCCTGCAATGGTAAAGTTAGACCTTGCTAAGTAAAAGGCAATAAGGGGCTCAAGACATAAAAGGACCGAACATATAATTTTTAGACTAAGGCTAGGTTGTGTTTAAAATTATGACCAAGCTTTAGTATAAAAATTATACTAAGTCCAAAGCATTTTTAAAGTGTTCCCACATAAATTATTCAATTTTGAATTTGGTCCAAAAGAACCTATGGTAGGGTTTCTTAAATGAGGGTTTCAAGAAGATTTAAACATGGATTTAATTTGACTTTATATAGACCAAAGGTTAGTATAAGACCAGATTAAAATATAACCATAAAATTATTAACCCCATACATTGTCTATTCCAAATGAACCCCATTAGACCAATAACCTAAAACAAGAAGATCCATTGTTAGAAAACTTAGACAAGGTTAAACCAGAGCCATGAAAAAATAATTCAACCAAATCATAGTGAAAATGATCTTTAAATAAAAATAATGTGCAAACATGCTAGTGACACTCTGATCAAGTGACTTTTAAATTATAAGGTACAAATTTGCACAATTTGACACAAGGGCCTCCATTTTTTAGAAATGGGGGTATGTTGACCTCAACACTACTTCACAAGGGGGATGAAGGAAATAACACTCAAAGAAGCTAATGAGGTTTCCATTCTAGATTTATATGAAAACATTATCATAATATTTGTTGTTTTAGCTACTAATATCTTATACAATGCACTGGCTTTCATCAAAACCAAGATTAATGAATGGGTAATCAAACATAACATCCATGTGAACACCTATTCAAATTACTACCCTTAGGGTAATGGCCTAGCTGAATCAATAAACAAGAAGTTGATTCACATCATTAAGTGAACCATGAAAGATAACCAATGACCATGGCATGTGAATCTTAGGATATACCTTTGAGTAGATCGAATAACACCGAAAAGAGTGTTGGGGAATTCACCCGTCATGTTAGTTTATGGAAAGGAAACAAGATTTCCTACATCTACTAAGTTGCCTTTGCTAGAGATAACTCACCAATTGGTATCAATCAAGAGTGATCCAATAATAGTAAGGTTAGACAAGCTAATGGAGCTTAAAGAACTTAGGGTGCAGGTCATGCACACTATGGAGCTTTAGTAAGCATAAACCAAGAGAACATTCAGTATAAGTGTTATTGATAGAATTTTAAATGAAGGAGACTTGGTAATTAAGTGGGACATAGATAGAGTAAATTATAGGAAGCATATAAATTTTTATGATATATAGAGTGGCCCATACACCATACCCAGTTACAAGCAAGCCAATGCATACCAACTTGTGAGACCAAGGGGAAAAGTGTTACCCATCCCTATCAATGGGATTCATCTTAATCACTATCTCCAATGATCTTGAACACCCTTTTAAATAGTATTTTAGATGTTTGAATTTCCCTAAGTGTTGCACACACATGCTATCATTTAGAGAAGTTCATTTCTTCCAAGCACTTGTGCACAGTTCTAATAGTTTAGATTTAATTTTACTCTAAACACCCTTCAATTAAATTATTTACTTTGTTTGTCCTTTAAGAAAGTATCTAAATTCCTTCTAAGGTCAAGTAGGATTTTTTGTGCCTAAACATAATAAAGGAAAAGAAGATCAAATAATTCTAGATGACTTCATGCCCAATGAATTGATTCAAGGCTATTGGATTCCCTCTTAATAGGCAAGTAACCCATAGAGGTCACCAAAAGTGTTGAAATCATAAGGACAACACAATATGTTATGTTATTTTATAGTGTCAAGTTCTCTAAAAAAAAGAAACCCATTATATTGATGCTTCCCATCTACATCTACAATCAATAATTGATATGGGTTCACACATAACTAAGTGATTTATTCATTCCTAGGAATAGTTACCTATACATGCCCCATGAAAATATACTTTATTTCACCAACACAACACATAAATTAGAGCATGTGGGTCTCCTTAGATTTAAATAATAAATGGGAAAAGTATGCAAGGAACACTTTTAAATCATGAGAAGTGCATTCAAGATCTTCAATTTTCTTATGTGTTCTTATTCAAAGACTTCCTCATGACTGGATGGTGAAGTCTCATGACAAATCATAGAATTTCACATCTTCACCCGTGTCAATCATAGACTACAAAGACTTTTAGACTAGACTAAGTACATAAATAATTAGGATGTTATTAATTTTTTAATGAGATCACCATCAACACCCTTCACTAGCTCATAGACTCACTGCATAACTATCTCTCTTTGCAATATTCAATGTGCACCCTTCATGCAGGACACATATAACCTTCAATTCACATGATGATGTGACAAAAACTAAAGATATGCCTATGCAGTTCCATGTCAGTGATATAGTCCATGTGGATTTACATTTAGCTTCTATGAATAAGGGTGGTAGTTAAACTCAATTGGACATCAAAAGAGTTGAATCTGAATGGAATTAAATGCAAAAGCAACTATCAGAATGGTAGAGCATGATTACATACCTCCCTTGGTTTCCTATATGCCCTTCATTCTTAGACACACACATGAATCCATGAGTGACCTTCCAACTAATTCTATGATCAAATTATTAGATAGAAATTGAATAAGTATGACCTGTAGTAGTTATTACAAAGACTTTTAGTGCTCTTAATCAACTTTGGGCTCTGGGCACTATTTCAATTCAAGTTCTTACCTACCACTTCCAATGGAAAATTGATTATGTTGGGATTTTTCCAATTCTATATAAACCTAATTTTTTTGTAAAATCATTGACATTTATAGGCATCATAATGCTACCAAAATTTTCTCTCCAAGAGCCCTCTCCTAGTATAACAAAGTTATGCCTATTCAAATTTTTAATATTGCCTTAGATATTAATATTAATAATAATTGATTTAATTCTTTTCATTCTTTGTGTTATATGTGCATTCATGGTTGTTGATCTTTATTTGTGGATGTCCATCCTTGTCATTGTTGTCCTCTATTTATACCTCTTTGAAAAATCATAAGTCTCTATAGGTCTCATGCTATGTATATATGGGTTTTCAAAGGTGTTATCTGTGGACCATTTATCATCCCTTCTAATGATATACTATGTTCCCTCACCTCCATGAAAAACACTTATGTAATGCACTTGTTTTTAATATATTTTATTTAGTTTGTTAGTTTTATTATATCATTAAGTGGGTGATATGCTCACTCTATTCTTGGTGCATCAAATTTTACATTTCATCAAACCTGTTAGATTTTCTCTCCCTTCCCATTTTACAAGTTTAGGTTTATTCTAACTATATATTTCATTCTGCTCTTTATAGGTTTGTATGTTGGTCTTAAACTAGGTGCATCTAGAAAAGAAGGAAGTTATCCTACTTTAGAGTTTTGTACCAAAGAGTGAAAGAATACCAACCTTAGGGGATGATCCTATTTTTACAAAAAGACACCTAATCTCTTTTTGACATGTAATTCCAAGGCACTATGCATATAATATCTGACTACTAGCATTTGAGAGAGCTTTTCAAAACTATGGGTGCATGTTTTGAGTGATAACATACACCTTAGAAAAATATAATGCTATATTAGGAAAATTTTAGACATAATTAATGAATTTTATGTTTGGTATCAGCCATGATTATATTAAATATTAATTTTAAGGAAAACCTATTTACTTTAATCAAATCATATCAAGTGAATATGATGAGACTATCACAATTCCTATTGCACCTTGACAAGAGGGTTCCAAAGAAAATGATGAACATTAAATAACTACTCATTAGTGAGACCTTAAAAATATTAAAATCATACATTTCATCATTCTTCTCAATGCACTACCAAAATGCACTTCATTGAATATATTTAGAAACAAGTGGGAGTAATTTATTATTTTTGTTTTGTTAAAAATAGTTTATTTTTACTTTCATCACACATTTTCGAATTTCAAATATGTAATTTCCAAATTATTTTTTGCAACACAAATTAATAAAAATGAACCCATTGTAAGATTTTTGTCCGTTTCAAAAAAAAGTAGGTTGAGGAAGATAGTGACTATGTTTTATCATATGCACCTTTTGAGCCACTTGGTAGTTCTCAAAATAAAAATTACAAATAAATATTAAATATTATTAATCAAAAATATCCAAACAAAAAAATATTTGATCAAGCAACATCTCCTACCACCTAGAAACAAAGGATTGAATCAAACACCAATCACACACTTACATTTCAAACCTAAAAGAACTCATACTTTTAAAGCATGAAATTATAATTATTCTTATAGGCCTATAATCATTACTATTGATAGTGTATACATATTTTGACCTGTTTAATATGCTATAATATTGTATATAGATTTTATTATTGTATTTTTCTCCCTTACATGTGAAATATTCTTAGTGTATTCGTTAATAGACATTGTAAAAATCCAAAAACATTCATAAAATACAAAAATAAAAGGAATTATTTGCCTTTATATTAATCATATGATACCTATCATACCTATTTTTAAAGTTTTGAGTATTGAGAGAGTAAAAATTAACTTTGATTTAATATTTAAATGAAACTATATATCATCCAATCTATCCTAGAATTACTAGTTTTTGATCTAGTATTGTCATAAGTGTGACTGATTAACAAATATGCATTGAATAAATTCAAACTAGAATACATAATATTGTTGGTTTTCATTTTGGAACACTTGAAAATAAAATCATAGTTAAAACACTTGAAAAAAATAATTTCTAAAAGGAATTATGGTGCCACACTATCGCACCCTCTTCTATTAACAAGAAAGGCTAAAACTAGCCAAATACAAGTACCTTACATGCCAATTTAATGTTAAATTAATAGCTTGCTTAAAAACTAAATTAAATAAAAATAGACTCTAATATAACTAAAATTATAATTAAGAAAACAAGGTTTTCTTTTTAAAAAGATAAGGTCAACATGAAATAAGCATTTCTTAACAAGTAACTCATTCACACTAGACAAGCTAAGCACCCCAATTCCATATAAAATAAGAAATTGGATAAAATATATTTACTTTCAATTAAATCAACTCTAAGAAGTTACCTCCACCTCTTTGGTATAAATTAATAAGTGTTTGAACTTAGTTAATGATTTGAAGGACATTTTTGAATGTCCCTAATCTTCCTTAAATTAGCACCATTACATAGGGCTCATTGAGAGCTTTTTGATGATATGCAAAACTCAAGAAAAATAGCTCATTTGATCTAGATATGGTTGGTCAAAGTTGGTCAATTAGTGATCAATTGATGACATGGTAATTTTTGGCCACATGACAAAAAATGAGTTTGCATGCCTCAAGTCTTCAATGGTCATAAGAGGGCTAGCTATGAGGATCATATCTAATAGAGCCCACTTTTGTGATGGAATGGGACTCTACCACTGTGGTATATTAGCATAATTTTTATATTTCCAATTACACTATTTATATACTATATTATTTTTAGTTTTTCTCATTGTGACAAGTGGTAGGATGAGGAATGATATAGTGGTGTTATTGGAGATGCCCACATGGAAGGTCCTTAGACCACCATGTGGCCTACCGCCACTTTTTACCTCTATTTTACAAGTCACTATTATGCCAAGTTCAAAGTAAATGGCTTGAGACCTAGCTCGAGTGCCATCTCAAATTACTAACTCATCTAACCCAAATCGATATGGCAATGTAGCTCAAAGTCCAACTTGACTTGACTCCAACTTAGAGTTCAATCCAATGCAAGAGCCATCTTGACTGAGCTCATATCCTTTTCTAAGGTTATAAGAAACCAATGTTGGGTGTAGCAAAAGGCAGAAGAGATGTGGCCAAAGACATATTAAACATTGGTAGTTAAAAGCTATAAAAAGCCATACCTATCCTCATCCCCCATGAATGTGGGATTTTAAAACATGTAAAATCTGCATTAGGTAAAAGTCAATTGGGGAGGATTGAACCCCCAACCTTCATTATCTATTTTCAGCCTTTTACCATTTCATAAAAGGTGGATGGTTGAAATGTAAGGGAAGGATATTCTATTTTAAGAGGATTTACTATGGATAAAGGAAGAAAGGGATTCAACTCCGTAATCTCTGGCCTAAAGGATAAGCATCCTTACCACTATGCCTAGAGGTGAAACATGTATATAAAGGCATGAATTTGATTTCATTAAACATGGAACACAACTTCAGATCCTCTAAAGCATTGTAAGGCTTTTTAAGCCAAGTTTATTAGTGTTTATTTTGTAAGCCTATGGATTTTTTGTAAAGGGCATATAAGACACTCTTGGAGGTTGATAGTGGCAGATTATTTTGGAGATGTAGTTGTTTTTATTCTAAATTATAAAGGAGTCATTCCATTGTAAAATAAAAATGCCTATAGGAGACTTCATATGATATTTTGTATCAGATTTTTTATAATCTGATTGTAAATGAGGTTATTTTATGCTATAAAGGCAAATGCCTATGAAACCCTCATATGTTATTTATTCAGAGTAGTCCATTACTATTACAAAGTTGAGTTGTATTCCTTGGTGATGAGATATTTCCCCATTTTGGAGAGTTTTTTACTCTTGTATGGAAAATTATTCCCAAATTATAGAGATGATGCGTAGGTGCTATGGATGAACGGGAAATGAGTTCCTGATCAAATCAAAGTCTTTATATAGTCTGATTTCAGTACTATTTTAGATTATTGATCCATGGATGTAAGTTTCATGAAATTTTACTTTCATATATTATGAATGGATTAGTTCAAGGTTGTAGTGAACCTAGAGATGTAGCCCCTAAAAAGGCAAACTTTGTTATCATTTTGGTGTCAATGTGTCACTATTTTCCCTTATGTTTTTAGTTTAATTTGCAGTATTGAAAGGTGAATGTTTACAATGCAAAATAAGTTTAAATAGAGTTTTCTATTCACTCTATATTGATTTCAAAAGCCAATTATCTATTTAAATATGGGGGGATAATTGAGATTGATATCCATTTAAAAACTATTTGATTAAGTAGAGGGGTTCCCTATCAATTTACAGATCAAATTTTGGTATCAGAGCAGGTTGATTATGGTCATGTTTCTACTTTTGGGCTTCATATTATTCTATTTTATTTGACCATGTAGGATTGGCTAGTGCAATGGAGAATTGGAAGACATTCCAATCTACTAGAAGAAGACAAACTTCTAACAGCCAAGAATCTAAAACCACTAGTCTTGCAAGTATCAATTCTTAGGAGGAGAAAGTACACCATCACTAGAGAATGATGAGAGTATGTGCTAGATTATGTTGTGAAGAGATTAGTCTTTATTTATTGGGAATCATCTAGATAAAATGCCAAGAATTTTTAGTGGTGTACAATTGAGAACAATGAGTTTGATCTTGTTATCATACTATCATAATTTGAGGTAAAAATGATTTTATAGTTGGGTTAAGCAAACTTTTTGGACTTGTATATTATTTTAAAATTGTGTGTAGGGAAGTACAAGTCGGTTGCCAGGTAAACCATAGGTAAAGCCTAAGAATATATGCCAATGAGATGAAGGTATGGAGACGGATCTAGTTAGTATTGGTATTTGACACAATGTTTTGATAATCATGTTTTGTATCCTTTCTTTTTGGTGAAGTGATTTTATTTTTAAAACTTATGTCCTTAGAAATAGTAATCAAGTGAAAAGACCACTTTCCATGGTAAGATATGGAGAAGTAAATATGGCATTATACACGAAGTTGAAAAAGTTTTGCACTTTAGTTTACTGGGTATTAATTATTTGTTTAAAATTTAACCTTTGCTTAATGAAGTGTGTATTTCATAGTTTTTAATGAAGGTAAAACTATTCCAATGATTTTTTTCTATGATAAACTGGATATATACATAGTATGTTGGTTGATATCCATGTTTGATTGGTTAACCTTGTATAGCTTGTTGGAAATAGAATATACCTTATTTTGAAATTGTTGTAGAACTTATCAAAAAATAAGAGGTTTCATCATTACCTCATAATAAATGAGGTTTGATGTGGTATGGACTTATATTCAAGTTTTGGAAACCATGAGAGGGGATAACCCTTAATTTGGTTAAAATGGTTTCCTGGATAGTTTTATTTTGCATTTCTACATGTTTGATAAGCATGTTATTTTCCATCATCAACACTTTTTGGGATTGCTTATTTATCAGATGGAGGAATTTTTAACCAATGTTAAATACAAAGATATACCATAGTGGATTTGGAGTAATTAATTAGTGAGAAGAACTTTGAAATAGGTTTAGCATTCTTATTTTGTCTTCTCATGTTTATTATATTTGCTTACTGATTACTTATAGCAGATGGTGAGTCTGGTAAAGAAGCTCTATTCAAAAATTATCTAAGTTTAATTCTTGGAGTTTGAAAGGGATTTCATTTTCCCTCTTCATAGAAGTTTACAGAATCTAGTCTGTGATAGCCTTTAGGAGATAAACTAGTATGGGTAAACTTGTATTGTTTTGCCTCGTTTTGAGAAATTCTTTGTATTAAGAGATTGTACCTTTGTGTATATTTTGCCTCATTATTGAGAGATTACCCCTATTCAGGAGATAACCCATTTGTGGAAGAACTATACCTCATTTTAGAGAGAAGCTAACATTGTAAAATGGGAGTTACCTATAGTAGGAAATACTTCATGACAAGTTTATCATGCTTAGTATTTCTTCTTACATTTTTGGTTTTCAAGCTCTATTATGAAATTTTCCAAGATGGATTTAGAGTTTTGGGAATAGTTTATGGTAGTTTTTGATATTTGTAGTTTCATAACATAATGACTTTAAGTTCCTTATATTATATTTGCTCATGTACATATATTGATGCGTGCATGAAGATGTGGATAGAAGAGATGTGTTGCCCTTCATTAGATACTTGACCTTGATTGGGATATTTTTGCCCCTATATGAAGAATCACCTTCAGTTACTAGTGGCTCTTATATATTTTGATTAGTACAGGAAAATCGATTTTTTAGCAAAGAGAGTTCATAGAGGAGGTGTACCTTCATTTGTAAACAATTCAAAGATTGTGCCTTTTAGAGGCCAAAAGGACTTTATGGGGAGGTTTGATCTAGAGGACATTTTTTAATGTCCTGAATCCTCCTTGAACTAACACCATTGCATAGGGATCATTGAGAACTTTTTGATGGTATGCAAAACTCAAGAAACAAAACTTATTTACTCTAGATATGGTTGGTCAAAGTTTTGGTCAAAGTTGATCAATTGGTGGTCCACTAATGATGTGGTAAGTTTTGGGAATATGATGAAAAATGGGTTTGCATACATTTGATATTTGAGACCTAACCTGAGTGCCAACTCAAAGTACCAACTCATCCAACCCAACTTGACATAGAAGCCCAGCTTGGAGTTTAACCTGACCTGAGTCCAACTTGGAGTTCAATCCAATGCAAGATCCAACTCAATCAAGATCATATCCTTCTCAAAGGTTATAAGCAACCAATTTTGGGCATAAAAAAGGTAGAGGATATGTGGCTAAAGCCATGTTAAACATTGGAGGTTAAAGGCTATAAAAATACATACCTATCCTCATCCCCCATAAATGTCATATTTTAAATCATGTAAAATCTATGTTAGGCAAAAGGTAGTTGGGGAGGATCAAACCCCCAACCTTCATTCTCTATTTTTAGCCCTTTTTAATTCCACCAAAGGTGGATGGTTGAAATGTAAGCGAAGGATATTCTATTTTAAGAGGATTTTCCACAAATGAAGGAAGAAGGGGATTCAACCCTATAACCTCCAACCAAAAGGATAAACATCCTTACCACTATGCTTGGAGGTGAAACATGTATATAAAGGCATGAATTTGGTTTCATTAAATGTGGAACATAGCTTCAGATCCTCTAAATCATTATAAGGATTTTTAAGCCAAGTATTTTAATGTTTATTTTGTAAGCTTATGGATTTTTTGTAAAGGGATTATAGGACAATCTTGGAGGCTGATAAAAGAGGATTATTTCATATATGTAGTTATTTTTATTACAAATTATAAAGGAGTCATTCCACTATAAACATAAAATGCCTATGGGAGACTTCATATGATATTATGTATCAAAGTTTTTATAATCCAACTGTAAATGAGGTTATTTTCTATTATAAAGTAAAACACCTACGGAGCCCTCATATGTTATTTATTCAAATTAGTATGTCACTATTAAAAATTTGATTTGCATTATTTGGTGATGAGATATTGACCTATTTTGGAGATTTATTTTACTCTTGTATGAATAATTATGCCCAAATTTTGGAGATGAGACATAGGTGCTATGGACAAAGGGTAGATGAGTTCCTGATCAGATCAAAGTCTTCATGCAGTCTGGTTTTAGTAATATTGTAAATTATTGATGCATGGATGTAAGTGTTATGAAATTTTACTTTCATCTATTATGAATGGATTAGTTTATGATTGCAGTGAACCCAGAGATATATCCCCTAAAAATGCAAACTCCATTGTCACTTTGGTTTCAATCTGTCACTATTTTCCATTCTACTTTTAGTTTTACTTATAGTATTGAAAGGTGAATGTTTACAATGCAGAATCAATTTAAATAGAGTTTTCTATTCACTCTGTATTGATTTTATAAGTCTATTATCTATTTAAGTATGGGAGGATAATTGAGATTGATATCTATTTAAAAACTATTTGATTAATTAGAGGGGTCCCTATCGGTTTATGGATTAGTTAAGTACACATTCAAAGCACTACACTATAATTGACACTTCTAGTTATTTATTAGGAAGTTCATGGAAAATGTCTAAATCTAATCAAATAATTAATATAGGACATAAATAAATTAAATAACCTTCCTAAAATAATAAAACACAAAATAAACTAAATCTAACTATAATAATCAATTTTCTATATTAGCATCATACACAACATTCTTTGACTTGATTCAAAGAGAATAAATGCATGTCATCTCATTACATCTTCCATGAATCTACTTGTGCAATCATTTGGTGATAATATCATAAAATTGATCTTCAATTCTCACATAATGAAAAAGTGTTTACAATTGACCAAGTCTCTAAAAGAATGATGTTTGAGTTCAATATGATTGGTTACAGCTTAGAAAATTAGATTCTTGGATAATTTTATTACCCCATTATTACCACAAAAAATCTATGTTGGCTCAAATTAAGCCTCTCTGAAATCAACTAAGATTATCAACCATAATTCTTGTGTGAAATATGATGTAGGTAATATATATTCAGCTTTAATAGAGGACAACACAACCATAGCTTGTTTCTTTTAATAACATAAAAATAACCCACTTATTAATGTCAAGTAATAACCTAAATTTTACTTCCTATCATCAAGATATCCTCCCCAGTCTGAGATTATTTTCATTGCTTGGAAATGTTTAAGTGGTGGATTGTCTATAACTAGTGAAAGCCCATAACTGATATCAGTTATTATCATAGTGAGATACATCAAATCTCCTACCATGCTTATAAAAGTATTTTCATTATTTTAAGGACTCCCGTCCTCTCTTATTATCTTTTATCCATTTGTAATTGGAGTGTCCACAAGTTTAGAATCTTGAAGACTGTAATTATCTAACATGTATTAGGCATATTTATCTTGATAAATGAATAATTTCTCTTTATTTTTTTGGAATTTCATGCCAATAAAGTACTTCATAAGTCCAATATTAGTAATATCAAATTATAATTTCATAGTTTCTTTGAGTCTATTCAACATCTCCATAAAACTACCTATAAAAATCAAGTCATCTACATAGAGACAAACATATAACATATTAGAATCTAATGATTGTATATAAGGATTTGGTTCAATTTGACTTCTTAAAAATAATTTATCCAATAAATTGATATCAATTATTGAGTACCAATATCTTGGATCTTTTCTCATCCTATAAATATCATTATTCAACTTATATACCTAAAACACTTTACCTTTACCTCAAAACATTGTGGTTACCCGCATATACTTCTTATTTAATCACTCTATTTAAGAATGTATTTTTAAAATCCATTTGATGTATTTTATATTATTTATGATTAGGTATAAAAAACATTAGTATTATGTTATCTTCATGTACCATGGGTGCATAAGTTTTGTTATAGCCAAACCCATTTGTTAGTGAAAACACTTTTGAAACTAGTATAGCTTATAGTTTCTCAATTATACCATCACTCTTAACTTTGGTTTTGTATATCTAATTGTTTCCAATTACATATTTATCAAAAAAAGGATGGATATGATACCATGTATCATTATTCTCAATTGAATCCATTAAAAATTTCATAACATCAACACATTTTCTTTTGACTAACATCTACATAACTTATAGATTCACTAGCCATATATGACAATGCAAACATAGTCTTGTCATAATAAGCATTATAAAAAAAATTATCTTCCCAATGTTGACTCCCTTTTATCTTCCTTTCATATTTTTTATCTTACATTTTATTAGATGGATATGGATTCAACAACTACTTACTCTTTCTTGGAGTTGATGAAAATGAATGAGTAGTCTCTTGTGAAGAGTTAGTATTATTTATTTTTGAATTAGAAACAAGTGTAGGAATTTGTAGGAAATTAAAAAAAATTAAAAGGATATCCACCTTTAGTTATGACCTATTTATCTACATGATCATAATAATCATACATCTCATTTTTTAAAAATTACAATCCCTAGAAATAATTATGGATTTACTAGTGAAATTATGATCAATACTCTCAAGATCTTGATTTGGAGAAAAATAAACATCATTTATCTCACCCTTACCTTAACTTTTGGTGATTTTCATGTTGAACTTTCATTCAACTTGAATGGATTTTCCATCTCCCAATTACACTTGTACTTTTAAAGAATCATCTAACTTCTTTAAAATGTCTTTGTCACTTGTCATGTGATTTTAGCAAACGAAATCAAGAAATCATAAATTATTTCCATCTTATATTCCCAAAATACATGTGAGAAAATAATTTGAGTGCTCTTGAACCTCACTTTGTTCAACTTTAAATGTCTTATTTTCACTCTTTTTATAGCTTTATTCTTATCTTCTAATATCCTATAATATTTTATAAAGTGTCTCAATTTTTTAAAATAATGACAAGGTATCTCTTGATTTTACCTATTAATTTAGCTTGATATTTCCCCTTTAAATTTGAGTTTATTGAACTCTCTCGATTTTGGTTTTTATTTTTCTCTTTGAGATTTTAAATTATTGCCTTAGTTTGGAGTGCATGTTCTATATATCTTGCATATAGTGTCATATTATTCTCATGGAAAAAGAGAGAACCTACTAACTCATCAACACTTATAGTATTCATGTCCTTACACTCCTAAAGAGTGATCAAAATATGCAACCATTTTTTAGTCAAAGATCTCAAAATTTTCCTTACTATAACACCATCTTTTATAGTTTCTCCATAAACCCTCATTATATGCATTAAGTCATTTATCATTATGAAATATACTCCAACTCCTTCATTATATAACATTTTTTAATAAATTTTGAAAATTCATTTTAAGAATTTGGAGTTTTTCTTCTCTTACTTTAATGCATCCTTGATATGATTTTTTAGATAAAATAATGCATACAAGATTAAATGGATCTAGATATGTAAATGAAGGTAAAGACATAGATACACATCACTGGATATATGTGAAAAACCTCACCTAGAGGTAAAAAATCACAATATATTATTCATTAATTTGAGAAATAAAATTAGACCCATTACAACCAACCTTCTCCTTCTCACTTATTTTTAGACAATTTTTTCACATAATTTTAAATGCTTGACTTTGAACGCTCGAGTTTAAATATGTTTAGTTGAATTAAAATTATGGTTTGACTATGTAAAATCATTTATAAGTAGAGTGAGCCATTATAACCAGTAGGTTCAACCTTCAACCCAATGGTAAGTTTTCGTAAAATATATTTTATTATTTATTTATGTTAGTATAAATCATGTGGTGTAAATAATAAAATATATTATTATTTATTTATTTAACAATGTGTATTAATGCATTAATGTCATTTATACCACTTAATCATTAATTGTTCCAACACTCTCTCATAATATTAAGTGGGGATACATGCCATAACCACCTTTACACAAATAGAATTATACTTTTTAAACCATCTATGATAAGTTTAGGGTGAATGTAACATTTGAAGGATTTAAAAACCTTCATCATGTCAATATCATCTTTTGAAACACAAGAAATTATAATACATAAAATACTTAGATTAAATTTAGGATAGCATGATCATAAGACTACATCTCATAGTTTTTCATGAATAATTAACTGAATATCTTGGAACCTTTTATAACATAAGGACTTACATTAAAAATATGTTTTTAAGTATTGGGTTCAATTTAAACTCACATATGGTGAAGTTTACCAAAATAACATGAAATAAATTATTACAATGATTTTAAAATTTGAAAATAAGTATAGAGAAGAATAAATAAACAAATAATTATTAATAAGTGACATTGTCATGCACACTCACTCTTAATGGAAACTTTGAGAGGCCCATCATTGTATGAAACTTGTAAAACTTAGTAGCACAAAATGGTTTATGAATATTTATGCCACTTGTTTATATATAGGACAAAATTGGAGATCAATATCACCATAGAGGACTTTCTCTAAGATAAAATGTACATAAACTTCAATATGCCTAGTTATTTGGTATTGCATGAGATTTTTCACTAGAGTTGTACAAATTTGATTATAATAAATAAGGGTGATACTATGAGAAACATTAAAATAGAGTTCTATTAACAATCTTCATAACCACATAAATTATTTAATAGATTCCATATCACTTGTATACTCTACTTTTATCGAATATAAAGAAACAATAAGTTATTTTTTGATGCTCCAAGTGATAACACCTGAAGCAAACTTAAACATATATCTAAAAATATATTTGAAATATATAATGTCACAAACATGGTCAACATCACAATAACCATGTAAAATAGTATTATCAATGGAATAATAATATAAACCAAAATTTATATTTCTTTTGATATACCAAAGTATTCATTTTACTAATTTTCAATTATCCAAGTATGGATCTTGTATGAATCTAGAAGTAACACCTATAACAAATAAAATATCTCACCTAATAATAGTTAGATAAATCAAACTACCAACTAGTTTTCTATAAAGTGTGGGGTTATCTTTATCAAAAGTAGGGTTTGAATCAAGTTTAACACCAAATTCAATAAGGGTAGATGTAGGATAATAGTCAATCATATTAAATTTAACAAGCAGATTATGTGTATATTATGATTGAGATATAATAATTATATTTTTATCCTAAAATATAACCATTCCTAAAAAATAATCAAGAATGCCAAGATCGGTCATTTCAAAATATTGACTTAGTTTATCTTAATATTTAATAATTAAACTAATTTGATATCCAAAAATAAGAAGATCAATATATAATAAAATTAAGATAAAATGACTATTTTTAATTTCTATAAAGAGGTCATTATCAGAATAACAGTTAGAGAAACCTAATTCTATAAAATAACTAGTGATATTAGAATCCTAAGCTCTAGGAGCTTATTTTAAACCATAAAGAGATTTATTTAACTTACAAACATAATGTTCTTTGTTAGTGTTGAGTTTTTTCCCTTGGGATTAGAAAGGGTCAACATATGCCCATGAACAGCTAAACTCAACCTTTGTCACCCTCCTCTGTCTTTTGAAGTACTAGGGTATTTAAGAGAGGTCACTTGTCAACAAGTTAGAAGCAACATGTTCAATTGGTATACCTATGTCAAGGAGTGTCATGGTGGTCACCTCCTCACTTTGTTTGAGCTTGTGTCAAATGTTCATCTTGTGTTGATCATGTGTAAGATTCTATAACCAGACCTAAGGTGGTCCTTATGACCTAAATCATTCATATAAGAGATGAATTATGATGTTTTATCCATAGCCAACCATGTGATCATGCCAATAACCTACAACATGAAGTAGAATTAAGAAGATCGAGGACCAATATGAATAAATATGTTTGACCCTTGTTTGAAACCTTAGCATACTTTGAGGTTCTTTAGAAAATTTTAAGGTATCTCCTTCAATTGATGTTTAATTTGGAATTATGCATGTATTACCTTTAAAAAAGGTGTCCAACCATGTGAATAGTGTTATTTTGGCCCCAAAGACACCACAAATACCATAAATTATGCCTTAAAAGGTCTCCATAACTATCATAATGCCATTATATAATGATTTCATATGTAAAAGGGTCTCTTTTTATAAATCAAATGCTTTTATTCACCACTACAGGATCCCAAACATGTGAAATAAATACTCTTCACCTTCCCTCCACTTTTACTCCTTATTTTGAACACATTTTTGACTCCTCATTTCCCTCCTACCTACCAATAACATTTCAAGATCTAAAACCTAAGAAAATACAAGAAAGTTGTGTTTTACAAGTGTTTTCAAGCTTGTACAGATCCATATAGTATGGTCATAGTCAAAAGAGGTCAATAATATTAGAGGTAAATTATTATAGACATTAAATGAGAGAATACATGAGTTTTAGAGTTAAAAAAATTAAAAATTAGCTCCTCCTCTTCATCACTCTTCTTCATAACCTTGGAGAGCCTCTCAAGTTCTTGTTTAGCATGGATAAGAGAGAGAAAATGGTGATCTGAGCTCTTAGATATAATAAGTGGATATAATTTCCTTATAATCCTTGTAATTAGTTTGTAGATTGATGACCCATGATTTATGAAAAATGTTTAATAACTTAGGTAGCCGAACTAGTCTTCTACATCTACATAAGGTCAATCTTGGAATGGTTTAAGTGCATTTTTGACATGTTAAAAGAAAATGGTGGTTTCATATGTCTTATACAATCCCTCAAGGTCTTGTCACTACATTACCCACCCATAGTTCTCACATGTGAGCTCATGGGAGCAAGAAACTTCGAGGTTATCACAAGTTGTAAGTTATAGGTAATGGTTTCTTGATTATGAAGAATCTTCAATGCATATGTATGAAAGGAAGTAGTGGTTTGAGGTTGGATGATGGGTTTCTTGGAATAATTTAGGTATTCTTTCCTCATTATCACAATGGAGTCATAAATGAACCTGTAACTCTCCCAAGATTTTATCTTCAAGTGGGGCTGCCTGTGTAGTTTAACTTTCATCACAAGTGTGAGTAGAGAGTTTCATGGTGATGGTTTTTGAAGATCATTAGAACACTATGGAGTATGTAGAGGTGTTGTATTCATTTGGATGATTCCCTCTCTCATAATGATCAAGCCTCATTATGGATCTCAAGACCAAGAAATCATGAAATAGCTCTCAATGCCTTCATAAACCTCTTTAGAAAAGTTTAAGGTTCATTAGCATTATTTAAGGTATTTGTGAAATCCTAGGTTTCAATTTCTCCATTCATATGCTTGATTAACTAGCCCAATTTTTTTGTATTGTTGAGTATATAGATAAGGGTGTATAGGGTCCTCATAGGTGGTCTTAAACAAGGACTAATAGTCCATATGGAACCTCTCAAAGAACATATATTGTGTAATGGTATCATCAAGCCATTTCACCCCATAGTAAGCTTTGATTTCCAAACTTAGAACTTCATATGACTCTATGACCACCACCTACAAGTTTAAGACCTTATGCTCAATCTTAAGGCATGAAATCAAGGTAAAATGTTTCATAATACCATTAATTTTCAATGGGAATATGATAAAAGGGGTCCATTCAAGTGTGGATACTATTGAGAAGCTATAACCAAGTTTAAAAGATCAACTCAAGCCTAGTCTTCAAACGGTTTTCCAAAACCATCATACAAATAAACCTAAAAGATGCAAGGAAGGTTAATATGTTATGAAGATTACTATCTAAAGAGGGTAGTTAAGATTTAAGAGAGGTCAACTGGGTTACCAACATAGTATAAAATCCCTCCTCTTATTCATGGGCCATGTAAGAATCCCCTTGGCAATTAAACATCTAGACCACCACCTACATAATACAAACAATCTACCTCCAATCTTAAATGCGATATTATATATGCATGTGGGAGATAGAGCTTGAGAAAATGAGGACACAAAGACTATATTGTCAAGGAGTAAAGGATACTTGAATGGATAGCCAAAACAAGCTGACTCAGGCATGAAGAGTGGCCTAAGTACATGCAAATCTACCTAATTAGTTTGGGCGTCTAATTAAATTGATGATAGTGTAAAAAATTGATAAAATTAACCCATTTTATGGCATCCCTCCTCCTCAAGATCCCTAAAGGTAGTTAAAAGTTTGAGGAAGTTATCTAGATTGGATTAGACATCCATGACACATAGGCCTATGTGCATGACTATAGAAGAATTTTAAAGAATAGGGCTAAGGGAATTAAATTATAAAAGGTGTTACAAAAACTTAATATAATGTTACATTATATCCTAACCATATTATTATTAAATAAATGGAGACATAGGTCCTACTCAAGCCTCTAACACCAACTAATTCAAGTAGTTAGACTGGGCTAGAGGTAATCATGGCAGATCTAGAAGAGAAAAAGACAAATATAGGATTCTAAGTAGTTGAGAAAAAATAAAAAAGGTTGAAATTAGATGAAAAAGGATGATAATATAACCTAGAAGTCATCAATGCATCTTTAGATGGCTTAAAGTCTTGAGGCTCAACTTAGGCCTATAAGGCCTAAAACCCTCCTTAAGTCTCAAAACCCCAACTCCCTCCTTGTAACATATTCCATCCCCCAAATTGGACTTAAGGTTATGAAAAGGTGTGGTATGATGATACATGCCCTGAGGAAGGTATTTTAGATAAAGGTAAGGAAATGGTTAATTTGGTCTCATTACCCCTCTTGAGCTCCATCACTCTAGTCTACCATTTCGAGTTGCCAACTCATATGATCATATATTACATGACAATATGAGTGGGGAATAATGATATTATGTGAAATTGGGTAACCATATGTCCTTATAATCCATGAAAGAGAGAGTTGTATTTAGGATCTTAACTCTATGAATGATCCTTACACTATTAACCCACCCAAAATGCTTAACAAAGACTCAAAGGCTACCACTTTTCACTCAAATATCACCATACAAGGTGTATGGGACTAGGATATATTATGTATTTTTGAGGGGGTCTATGGGATAAACATCCATGATAATAATTTTTGGATTTGAGGCCTATACTCTATGAACCATCGTTAAGATGGAAGGCCACTAAAACCCTTCCTAAACCCTGCTAAGGACTTGATGAAGTAATTTTGACCTTAAATTATTTAAAATTAGGTTTTTGACCCTTTAAATGGTCTTTATGGTATTCTCAAGTTTCATTATCACCCAAATAATCCATTGGTTGGCATGTGTAGAGTATACAGTGTACGGATTATGCCTAAAGAAGATTGTTACAGGCCTAGGGAGGACTATTGAAAGCTTATGTGTAAGAAATTGGAGGAATCCCACATGTTTTGGAAAAGTATTAAGGGTAAAATATATCAAGAGGATAATAAAGTTACGCAATGATCTCCTACAAGGGTCTCCATATCTGATGATCACCTACAAACATACTTAAGTGCTTAGTTATTTGACTACACATGCATGAAAAGGAAGCAAGTGGCTTAACCAAGCCAAAAAAAGTGACCCAAAGGATCTATGGGGGTAAAATACATGCTCTAATAAGTGGAAAATTTCTCAAATAACTCCATTTTAAAGGCAAAACCTAGGAACCCTATCATTAGTCCTATTGGCCTAATACCCTTCTCAAGACATTACTACTTGAAGACTAAATTCAAAGGATAATAAGGGTTTAATGAGACCTATAACTAGAATTAAATTATATTTTAAGGATTTTTATATGTGAAATAAGTGTTGGTTTGTAGAGGAGAGCTCAGGGTTAGCCATTTTGGATTAAAATTGCCTTGAGATTGCACATAATGCAAAACAGTCACCTGAGGAGCACCTTCTTATGCTCAAAACTATATGGAAGATCTGTATGGGGATCCTAGCTACTAGGGAAAGTTGGTGAGGGATATATAATTGACCTTCTTGGAATTATTTTTTTATTTCAAGCCCTTAAGGATATGAACAATCTCTAAGAGTCTAAACCTCTCTAAAATTGTAAAAAAAACCCAATGGGAAAGATATTGAGAATTTTGAATCACATGCATTGAATTGGATTGGGAGACACTTATAAAACCTTTTTCACTTTAAATATGTCCTACCCATGACATTATTTTGTATGGACAGTTGTATGGATGTAACAAAACCCTATCTTTTATAAGGCTTAATGACGATTTCAAGGTACAAAGCTTGATGAATTGTGAAAAACCATTTATGAGGGTAGTTTGAAGTGTATTTCACCTTTTTAGATCATAAACCACTCTCAATTCATCCTATAAATTCTCCTATAGACTTGCACTTAAGAACCAATCTAGAAGTGCTAGTAAAATATGACCTAGTCACCTATATGAGAAAAATGTATAGGCATGCACTATTGGAAAGGTAAATGTCATGGTGTGAAATGATTTATTATACTTGAAACATACTAAATTTTTTTTTTAAAGGTTTTATTCAAGCCTCATGGTCATCCAAGTAGTTAGCATCAAGTGACTAGGCTTAGTTACCTAGTAGGCCTATCTAGCTAACAAGAGAAGATGTCTATTGGCATAGAGGGCTGATAAGGGAGTAAATTTAGGTCATAAACACCCTTTTAACTACCTAATGGATGTGATAAATAAAATTTCATATCCATTATGGAGTATGGGGTAGTTTTCCAAGCCTTATTGACATGCAAGAGAGAGGTGAGCTACTTAATGCTTCATGGAGGCCTAATTAGACCACATTTATACCTTTGTAAATGTCATGAAGAGAGGTATTTGAAAAAAAAATCATGATCATGTTGTTTATGGATTCAAATTTAAGGAGTCTCCACTAAGACATTTCCTATACCATATTATCATTAAAGACCATTATGAAGTCAAGGCAACATATGGGAGAGTTGAAGGAGCTGTTATTGATCCTTATGCATGTTGTAATTAATTTTTTAGTAAATGAGTCTCATCATGACCTATTATCCACACTTAAATTCCATATTATTCCTCTTTTTCCCTCTATTTTTTTATAAATTGAGGCTAAAATTCCATTGTATGCATCTATTAATTGGGTATGAATAAACTCTACCCAAATTGTACCTTGTGGCCTTTTGGGTCAATGAAAGACTATTTCATATTCTATATGATATCTTAGTGTTTTTCATACTTGCTAATTTGCATAAGTGTTTAGTTTATCTTATTTTTTAGGTCCTTGTTCTCACCTATTTTCTAGGACATTACTCTAAACAAGTCATATGGTATGTGAGAGTGTTAGTGATCAGGATTGAAGCGTAAATCTTATTGGCAGTGTTCTAAACTAAACCTTCCATTCATCACATTCAAGTTCCATCCATCTATCACAACTTCCATATGAAATACTAATGTTTAGGAGTCTCTTGGAGAACATGTTTTAGTTACTAGTCCTTGTTTGGTTCATAAGTGTTTTGAAGGGTCAAATAGAGTGGACATAATATTGTTGGTGTATCACCTCCCTTAGATTAGGTTTGTTTATGCATATCTTTATCCCTTTTCGTAAACAAGCCAATAGGTTTTAGGAACTAAGCCATAATTGATGTATTGAGGGAGCTAGCCTCAAAACTAGAGGTTCACCTCATCAACTAGACCAACCACACCTAGAAGTGATCCCATTATATCAAATAGATGAGGTAGGCTTGAAACACTACTGCCTCAAGGGTGAAATATATATTGATAAAAATTAGGTTTAATGAAATCCTTAAGGTGAGTTATATATATTTCTTCTTTTATATCACCATTTAGGAAGGTATTTTTAACATCTATATTATTTACAATCCAACCATTTGAACTGCAAGGGAAATAAGTAATCTAACATCACTCATTTTGTTAAAATAAGTTTAAACATAATCAATCCTACACTTTTTATTAAAACCATGAGTAACTAATATAGCTTTAATTTTTCACTTTTATCAATTGAATTATATTTGATTTTATAAAGCCACCTAGAATCAACAATATGCCTTTTAGGTAGAGGAGGAACAAGATCCCAAGTCTAGTTTTTAATTAAATATGTATATTTAACTTTCATAATAAATTTTCATATATCATCTTGAATAGGTTCCTCAAAATATTGAGGTTCACCTTCATATACAGTCATCAAAGCCTGATAGGTATGTTGACTTCTAGTTTATTTATTAAGAATATCAAGAGTAGATGACTGAATTAGGAAGTCAATCCACATAGGTCTTTTAGTCTGAACACAAAGTAGAGAAGGTTATTCATACTCTAAGTTATCTAAAATTGGATCATTTTAATCTATGACATCTATTTCTTCATAAGGAGTAATACAAGAGTCAGGTTCATTAAAAATGTAATTTGAGGGGGTTTTATAAAGGATTCACAAAACATTTCTCAAGGATTTGACCATTTATATTCTCAATGATTTAATGTTTATATGGATCATAAATTATTAATCCTTTATGTTTTCCTCCATAACCTACGAAAATGTAGGAATATGAAGTAGGATCATTTTTTGTTTGTTTTTGATTTAGGAATAGAAATGAAAACAAGATTGCCAAATATCCTAAGGTGAGAAACATTCAGTTTCTTATTAGGCCACATTTTAAAGGTTGAATAAAGATGAAATTTTTTATTAGAGAGTATATTTATAATGTGTATATTAGTATTCATGGCTTTGGCCCATAATAATTTAGGAACATTTGTATAATGTAACATTGTTCTAGCTATTTCAAGGATAGTTCAGTTTTTCCTTTCAATAATTCCATTTTGTTGTGGGGAATAGGGAATTTATAATTATATTTGTTTACCATAATTAATTAAAAATGAATCAAATTATTTAATAATTTATTCACCACCATTATCAATTATTAATATTTTAATATAAAAGTTAGAAGAATGTTTAACTAAAGTTTTAAACTCTTTGAATTTAGATAACAATTCATATTTATTTTTTAATATAATAAGACCAAATAATACTAGCATAATAATCAATTAAAGTAATAAAATATAAAAAAATATTAATAGAATAAAATTATATAGGTCCTCTAACACACTATGAATAAGCTCTAATGGATGAGAGGAGTTAGCATCATGATTTTTATGAAAGGGTTTAGTGTGTTCCTTACCACACAAATAGCTTTCAAACATTTCATGATGAGAAGAAATAACATGAAGACCAACCACAATATAATTGTGATACATATGATATAAACTTATAAAAGTAACATGAATTAATCTTACATGTCACAATTGAGATTCATATCTACTTTACACTGAAAGATAACATGTATAAGAAACAAAAAAACATGTATAAACCATTCTATTTAATTCCTTCAAAAATTAGACAACCAAATTGATTCTTAATTGACTATTTATCCTTAATAATATTTAGTATTGAATTATAATTTATAAGATGAAAATAGGATAATAATTTTTTATTAAGTTTAGGAACATAGAAAACATCATTTATAACTATATTTTCAAATTTAGCTTTTCCTTATTTTTAAAAAAGAATTATCACCTTAATAAATCCTTTTAGATATTATTTAATGTTAGATAAAATATTTATAAACACGAAGTGTGATGCGATGCACCGTTATCTAAAATCCATTCATTTTCATTAGAAGTAAATAAGGTAGCATATGGTGTAATAGTGTTAGAATTTTATTCCTAATTGTTGTTTTGATTTTTATGTTGATTATAATTCTAATATTTCTTCCCTTTTTTATTTTTAGAGGTTTTATTATTTTATTTTTTTTTAATAGTCTTCCCTTTATGTCCAAATTTACCACACAAGTTGTAATTTATATTAAATTTGACTATGTGATTCTTATTACTAGATTTATTATTAGAAGCACAATTCACTAAGAGGGGGGTAAATCAGTGACCTTAAAAAACTTTTACAACTATACATTACCTTTAATTAACCATTAAAGTAATGGAGTGATCAATCAATGCATCAAAAACCAATTACACAAATATGAAACAATGAGTATAACACAATATGAGTGAGAAACCCTTGAAGGGAAGAAAAATCACTATGAAATCTAAAAATGGAATATAGTCCTATTTATTTTTATAAAATATCAAATTATATTGATCACCAACTCACCTTGGAGCACCAACCCCAAACTATCAAGCACCCACTTGCTAGGAAGCTACAACTCCCTTTATGACTAAGCACCAACTCAGTCAACTTTGATTTATAAAAATCATATAATTCATTTATTGATAAATCAACATGTGGTAATTACTTATTCATTCTCTAATATTTAATCTCAATGCATACTCATCTTCACTTCACACCTTTTTAAAATAGGCCTAAATGACCTTGTATACATACTAGTCTCACGGTCGCACACCACTTGGTCGACCACACCCATTTAAAATATTATTTAAGCCACACAATAGGTCTCATTAAATACTATGCACATGGTTAAATGAAAATTTGAACCCATTTTGGTCTTCCATAACTCAATTAGGCCTTACTCCTCCTTTAGGTCTCATGGAGACCTAATTATATTAGGTCTACCCTCTTAACACTAAAACTTGATCGTCTTAGGACCAGATGGCCTTTTACAAAAATAAAAAAACCATTCAAAAAATTATCCAATTAACTCTTCTAACCTCCTCCATGATTTATTATAAATACATCATTTGTTCATACCATGAAATATCCTTTAGGACAAACTACCCTATTAGGCCTGTGTACCTCAAAACTCCATCTTATAATAATGAAGCTTAAAGACCCTTAAGATACTCAAACAAGATAAATGAAACATTAAGATATATTCTTCATGACCTTATTTTCATCACCAAATGATTGGAACACCTTCACTCACGAAATAAGGGCTCAAGAATATATTTGCAACTTGCTTACTTAGAATTGCCAAATCACCTCAAAAACCAATCATGAAGAATTAGACCTCCAATGTCTACATAGACACTTTTCATGATTCATAATTCATAAAAAATATTATATGATATCTATATAATATACTCATTTATAAAAATCATATCATCTAATGTAAAATATTGGTCTTATAGACTAATTTCTTGACCTTATGTCTCACCATCCTATCTAAACCAAACAAGCCATTTTTTGAGCAACATTGTCACCACATTTACTAACCTCAAAATCTTTTATAAAGCATGATAATGAATTAAAATCCATAAATAACTTAATCATTCACTTTTATTCATCAATTTGTCATGCATAAACCCTCAAATCTATCTCTTGATCTCTATTTGGGTTATACATTATCTGCACAATTAGGTGTTGGAAGCACAATCACTGAGAGGGGGGGTTGAATTAATGTCCTTAATAATATTTTAATTTCACTTAATCATTTATTAATTAACATTAATAAACCAATATCAACCCAATGTACATAATCATGAAGAAAGCATTAATCAACCAAAGCACTGCATAAACAACCATAACACATCATATAAGTGGGAAACCCTCATAGAAGATAAAACCCACTAAAATAAAGCTTGGAAAAATAGTCTTATAAAGTATTGAATAAATATTTATCTGAACACCAACCCAATAAGGACTATCAACCCCCAATTCACCAAGTGCTCACTTGGATGTACATGCACCAACTTGATAGGATGCATCAACCCCTTTTTTGATCAAACACCCACTCAATCCAAACTATGATGACTCAAAACCCACTCATCCACCAATGATTTTTCCACCTTTTATTTGATGCTTATCAATACTTGATGATGGTCTTCTTTTACTCTCTCTCTTTCTTCTACTATTAATGACATCAATGTCATACTCAATCTTGTATCTTCTCTTTTTACACATAAACTACTTCATCATGGCCTTATCAACATAATCATGCCTCTAATACACCTCTACTCATATATGAAATCATTATATACTTATAATCTACTCCTCTCCTCATGAAGGTTCTCTTAATCACAATCTGCCCTCATGGTCTACTCCTTGACACTCATGATCATATATGCAATGATATTCATATGTAGACCTCATATTTTATATTCATGACATCATTTTAATGGTCTTCATGAACTCCTCCTAATCCTCTTTGTTCTCTTTTATTCTCTTTCACACTTACTTCTCTAACACACATAAATAGGTTTAATTAGCCTTGTTTTTATACAAGTCACTTGATCTCACACACCTTGGTTGGCCATGCATAATTGAATACTTGAATTTCCCTTAATATAGTTCATAGAATATGTTTCAATAATGAATCAACAAATACATTAGGTCTACCATATATTAATAGACCGAATTCTCTTTGAGGCCTTAAGGAGACCTAATTTATTTAGGACTTCATTAGAACACATTACACTTTATCTTTCTTTAAATGATTATAATATACACATACATAAATAGCACCTCGTATTCAACTCAAATATACCTTTTCCAACTTCAATTTAGGTCCACAACACATTTTAGGTCCAACCACCTCTTGAACCTTTTGATGCAGGAACATCTACAATGGCAAGTCATGTCTTAGTTTGAATTCATATTATTGTCTTTTCCCTCCTAAATGTTGTTAAGGAGGAATAAATGTAAAAAGTAAAAGTAAAAAGGTAATTTCTGGGCTGTTGAGGAAATAAGGGGGAAGTGGTTGAAATGGTTTCAACCTTAGTAAATTGTTAAAAATTGCAAACTATTTATGTTTTACCTTCAGCCCAAAATTGGGTGTAGAAGTTAGAAAGGAAGAATTTTAACAAGAGCAAAAACAAGAAAATTAAATATAGAGGAGGATGAGAGGAAGGTGGCATAGAAGAGAGAGAAAGGACAGAGAGGTAAGGACCTCTCATCCAAGAAAAGTTGTTGTAAGAAGAAAAGAGAGAAATGTATGAAGAGGAAGGACCTGAGAGAGGAACATAGAAGTAGAAGAAGTGAAGAAAGATCTCCTCTAGAAGAAGAGAGGAGTTAAGAAGCCATTCAGCCAGGCTGCAGAGTATTTTCCTTCCGATTTGCTAGATATTGTAGCCTGTTGAAAGCACAGAGGGTTTATTTGAATAGGTATGGTTGTTTTCCTAGATATTGCTATTCCTGTTCATAAATAGATGGGATTTTGAGAAAGGTTGATTTGAGAACGTTGATATTTGGTTTGTCAATTCTGCTTGTGGTCACCTTGTTTAGATCATGATATAAATTGGATATTATTCTTCCATTGGCAAGGATATTCTTTATTTCTTCATGATGTAGTGCGTTAGAAGGAACAGTAGCACGAGTTTTCCATAAGGAACACATATATTATTGTCTACAATCCATCCTTGATTCTGGTTTCAGAGACGTCGGTTGGTCATGCTACAAAAATTCATGGCATTTCACTATGAATTCCATGAATTTCTATCATTTTAGGGATAAAATTGGTCTAATTTGACATACTTTACCTTAAATCTTCTGCTGTTATTTGGGGCATCCATTCAACTGTTTGGAATATCTGATGAAATTAAAATATTTGGCCATGTTCATAGACGGGAATCTGAGTGTCTTGGATCGATTGGGCACCGATTTGGGGAAAATAATAGTTCCTTGATGATAAATTTGTTGTATTTTGACATATTTTGTGTCAAATTTTGACATAACATAACCCAACTTTTACGACAGGCATTGATATGGTGGACCAAGAGAGCCATGGCATGATTTGCACTGCAAAATAGATGGGCCTGCAGTGTATGATGTTCTAAAAAATTTTGAGTAGCATTGGACCAAGGCTGCAAAGTGACATGGACTTGGAAAACTAAAAAGATGTGAGTTCAATTACTTATGTATAGATTGTATCTTCTCATTCTTTTATGAATCTTGTTTGAAAACGTGATGTCTCTACATCGAACCAAGGCAACCATTATTATTATTTGATCTTTCTAATATCCAGGCCAAGCGTAGCCTTCTATTATCTTTCATTTGGTTTAATTCATATATTATTAGAACATTTTTGTTGCTTCAATGGGGATATGTGGTTTTGTAAGATTGGGTGCAACAGGCAGAAGGCATAAAGCCTCATAATTTGTAGAATATTCACATTTATAAAAGTAAGGCAAGTCATACCTTTTAGAACATGAACAAACTCAGATATTATTGATGCTCTACCTGTTATTAATCATAAGTGATAGTCAACAGGCAAATTTTCTAGAGATGGATTTGGTAGACCAAGTCTAAATAGGCATATAGTACTTGTTTGCAACGTTATCTCTTGAAATGTCTGCTTGATGCTATATGTACTACACATCTAAAATGTCAATACCAGAATAATTGATAGTGATTTGTAATGCAAATGTCTAAGTGACATATCTTCTTTTACTTGGGTTAATTTAAAAACTTGTGGCTAGAGGAGCATGGAGAGCGGCAGAATATGGGCCTAGAAAAATAGTTTACCCTGTTTGTAGCAAATTATGACAGTGCATCAATTTGGTATCATAGCAGTGCAAGGTCAATTTTCATCACCTTTTCACAAAACACTATTCATAATAGGCCTGTGTATACACAAAAAATATGTTTTAAATAACTAAACCATAAACTCAATTTTGCAAAAAAACATGTAAAAAAATCACATATACATAAGCCTCATGGCCTCAAGGTCATCACAAAATTCATTATATCCTTCAACTCAAGGTATACGAGCTCAAACTCTTCTCTGCAAGATGCTTACTTTGAATTGCCAACTGGCTTCAAGATACAATCAAGGAAACATGAAATTATGAGACCTAATTGAACATACTTAAGGGATTTAAATACATGAACATTATATTATAACATCCTTGGAAAAACCTCAAATAAACATATCATAATCTCTAATGTAAACTATTAGTCTTGCAAACTAATTTGTTGACTTTCTCTCTCATAGACTTCACTCAGCCAGACAAGCCATTTTATCTTCAATGTTCCAACATCTTAAATTGAATTAAAATATTTTTTAAAGAATGGATAGATCATTAAATTCCCAAAAAACATAATTATGTGCATTATATATATATATATAATCATGGCATAGAGTCTAAAACTCATCTCTACAATTTTATTACCCAAAACTACCATTTTGCCTTAAAGACTAGTCATGATGACTTTGTATTCTAACACATGTGTAGACACATTAAAAAGATCCTAATACATGAATATTATCCTTATATTTTTTATAAATTTTCCAAACATAAAAACACTACGGTCTAATTTCAAATTATATATATATATATAGACCAATCTCTAGACCTCTCTAGACACAGACCTCACTGAGCAAGACAAGTCAATTTGGAGAGAAAAATTTTGATATCTACAAGGATCTCCAGAACTTATATTCATAATTAAAATGTAATAACAATCTTGAAATACATCTCCATGTATTTTTATTCAGTCATAATCCATGACAATACCTCCCTAACCAATGTCTCACTTATGCTTGGTTTTCTCATTGTCTGCATCAATAGGTCTATTAGCAATAGATCAACTTGTATGACTAGGTTAGCATATGTGAAGGATAGAACCTAATTAGAAACCACCATATACATAAGACACAAGTCTCAAGCTTCAACCTTCATCCAATTAACAACTATAACTGGGTCAACTCTGCTTGTTATGACAAATCTCTAAGAAATAAGGCCTTTCTTGTATGGTTCACTAACTCACTTGATAAAAAATCACACCTAGAGATGCCTAAGAGAGTTTAATTCATGATCCAATATCTAAACTATCCAAACCAATCCATTCTGATCACTTTATAATAATTTATTTCACATTGGGTCACTATTAGGGTTCTTTGAGGGTTGAGACCAACTTCCAGTCTTAACGATAATTCATAAAGCTTAGTCCCTCATTCCAAAAACCAATGCTTCAAAATTTGAGTTAAGACCCTTCCCCATATACCATGAATATATTAGTTCCTCATGTAGATGTTGTACATTTGAATGAACACTAAAAACACCTTCTCAAGTAGATAACTCTTCATTATATACACTTAAGAGACCTCAAAACACATTTTATTGCCTTAACCTTCAGATTTTGACCTAAAACTTGGTCAACATACTTGAAGAAACATGACATACCTTTTTTAATTCACACATACACTTATATTGAAATATGGATCACATAACTCATTTAGCCATTATCTCTTTCTTTGCTCTCTAGACCTTGACCTGAAAGCTACATTAATACTTAAAACTATCCTTCTAACAACTATCAAAGATCTCAAAACCTCATGTACAAACAACCTCATACATCCTTTTCTTTATATATTCAATAGAATATGTTCAAATCTACATGGTAGATCTTCAGAGATTTAATAAAACATCTTCATAATTTAACAAAGCATCTTTAGAGCTACTTACACAAATCTTTAGAGCTTGATTAAGGATCTTCATAGCTCAATGAATAATATTCAGAGATACTTATGCAGATATTTAAAACTCTACCAAATATCTTCATAGCTCACTATGTTTTTATGCCTCTTTATGCATAAGACTAGGCATCTTATGCTCATACCTTTTCAATATACCACAAGGCTCAAACACTTGAAAACATACCTTGATTATCCTTCACTAGAGCAACACTAATATTGACAAAATATTTTCAACAAAAAGACAACACTGAACAACAACCTTGACCATTGATCATCTTTGACAACCTCATACTGATGCCTCAACTATCCTTGCTTACCTGGACATTAACCTTCACTCATGTATACCTCAAATAGTACTCACCATGCATCTTAACTAGAGGCATCTTAGACATCAATGACAACATACTTTGACATTAATTACATTATATTGACATAAATGACAATACTATGCCAAAAAACTCACCCTTTGTCATTGATGACAAAACATTCTACAATATGATCATTGATCATTCATATCTTCCCCAAACTAGTTATCCTTCCTTTTTGAACTTTCTCCCACTTTGATTTTAATGACAAAGGGTATTCCACAAAATACCATATAAAACCACACCTTATTTGAAAATAGGTTATGAAGCATCATAGGAACATGTTCCACCTTACTTCATGCATACTTCCTCCAAATTAAATCAGATTACAAGACCATACATCTTGTATTTGACATAACTAATATGACTCAAACTCACTAGGTTATCTCATTTTTTCTTATCTAACAAAGATATTATTCAAATGGTCTTAGGTATATAAGACTACTTACCTTCCTTTATGCACCTTGATGTCATAGAGATGAATGATGTCCAACTTGTCTTCATGATAATGCATACCTTTTCTAGAATACACAGATGCTCTTCAAGCTCATGAATTATCCGATTAGCTCCCCCTGAGCTGATGCTATCTCTTCTTGGAACTTCCTTTATGATTGATTTAACCTTAAACCTTTTGTTCACACAATAAAGACTCCTACTATCATCTTATTAGCTTCATAATCCATATATGATCTATATATATCATGGAAACCCTTTTTGTAATTGTTCACTACTCATTAGGTTTGTAAAACACCTAGTTTATTGTTAGTTGTACTTTTATCTTACTTGATTACCTTCACCTCACACAATCAGGGTATACTAAGCATATAGACCTATGATACATGACACAAAGGTCATCTTCAAATGCTTATATTAATCATACTTAATATTTATGAGCATAAAACATCTCTAAAATCAATGCTTGTCCACCATGCCTATTAGGTTTGTCTGCAATCAAGTATATTTTTTCAAGGGAACAATTTAGTCTTCTATGCTAGAGAAAAGATCACTCATATCATGTCCATATGGCATCTTCATATGTTCTTATTTCATAAATATTTTTCCTTTATGTCTCTCAAGTCACCACGGCACAAACATCATTATGACACCTTCATTGCATCATTCTATCAACTAGGTCTTCACATACATGCTTCACTATGACAGACTTCTAGCACAACTTGTCTTCTTCATGATATTCAAAATGAGATAATACAATATGTGCCTTGGTCTTCTATGACCTTAAGGTCATATTGTGCACATATAACACTCAAATTTTTCTCATAACTAGCTCAACATATGAATCAACAGTACATATAGACCATAACATAGATCAAACACCTTGGTACCAATACTTAACTCTCAACATGCCAAAAGACCGCACTTCCATATTAGATTCAACAACCTTCAACAAATCTTCATACCTTATTAACATAAAACATCTATCAAATATAAACAAGCATCCACCATGATTCCACTTACTAATGAGTGTCTCCATAAATCCTAATTGGTGTGACCCTTATTCAACTTGCCAAAGTCACTAACTTAACAAGTGAATTCTCTCTAAACATTTTTAAAATGGTTGAAGATTATTTTTTTTTCAAAATGTTGAGATACAAGATTGGTCACCCGTGCTCTTATTGGTGAGAAAACTCTATAAGACTAACAACATACATAGGTCTTCATGCTCTTATATTTTCCATTATCAATCATCACAACATACCATATATATATATATATATATATATATATATATATATATATATATATATATATATTGTTATCATTGAGATAACATGAAAAATTTAAGAGCCTATACTATTGAGAGACATACTTAGCCTAGAATGCCTAAAGGATTAAAAAAGAATGAGACACAAAGAATAGAGTAGATCAATACTTATACCAACATCAAAACACATTTAATACACCTAATATATCATGTTTTGATCTTCACTTAGGTGGAAAGTTACTTGGAAACCCTGATTGTCTTGTAGGTAGGTTTAGTGGCCTTATATCCCTAAAACCCCTAATTTTTGGCCATATCTCTCTCCATACACCAGATTTCACAAAAAATCAAATTGATACTAATACCCATTAAGGACCTTCACAACATATGTAAATTTCATCTATGACACCTTTGTATGGAATAGTACTTATATAGACTATGACAGACCTAATTAAGTCTCCAAATAACCCTTTTTTAGATGTACAATGAACATGGAGATGATTTAGGACATGAAATTTATATGTAGAATGTAATATGACATTTAAAAATTATACAAACCATAAAATCCTCATTTGAATCCCTAAATCACCATTCAACCTCCTTTGTCTTAGTCTAACTGTATGAATAGGGCTTAAAAGCAATTATGGATTAGAAAGTACACGTACCTATGTAATTGAGATTTGAAACTTTGGGAAGTAATATTAAATACTTAGAACACAAGGATTTCAATTTTTTGTAAATTTTCACTGTACGAACTCTAAGATTCACAAAGCCATAGTTAAAACCTAGTTTGCACAAAAATTAGCCTATAGAACACACTACATGGTTTCAAGACTCCAAATAAATTGTGTTAATCTTGTTTTTGTTCCCACTAAACATCTAAGCCATCACAGTAAGGAAATAAATCCATTAAACCTTGACTATCACTCTCATGTTTGCTACCCTATCTAGTTCATTCAAGCCTCCATAGAGAAAACATTAACCAAAAACTACATTTGATCTTCAAACTCTTTCATATCATTATTACAAACATAATAGGTGGTGTTACATCTTATCCAATCAAATTAACCTACATATAAGACTCTACCTCCAACTTAAACAACCAAAACCTATTTTTAGTCTTATATAACTAACTCCTAATTAGGCTCAACAGCTTGCTTGCAATAAAATTCAAGTAAATATCCTATTCTAGGCCATTATCAACTTAGATCATCCTTATCTCACATGGAAATAGGGATTTAAGTCTTTATTTTATTTAAATAAACACTTATTTAAGCCCTTACATACTCAAATAGGTTTACCCATGCTTACATGAAACCTATATAACTTTCAAACATTTGAAATACAAATTTTGGAGGGAAACTCATGTTCCATACCTAGATCACCTAAGACTCAATAAACACAATATGACAACCACCTAGACAATCATAGAGATGTTCCTGCATCAAAATTTCATACTAGAAAACTTTCATGTTCTCCTGACCATGTGTGTTGCATCTTACTAGTTCATTCCTTGCTTTGATCTTCAGGAGTTATTTAGTTATATTCCTTGTTTACTCACCTCCTTGTTTTCTTTCTTTGCTTTCATGTTTACCAGGATCTTAAATTTTGTCTTGTGATTGAAAAAATATTTTTTCTTTTCCTTCCATTATGGTTATAGAAGCTTGCTCTTGCATGATCATCCTTTCAAGCCCTTTGATGTTCTTTATTTCCTTCTCAAGGTGATAATTCCACCATGTTAAGTGTTTGAAATTCTACCATTTCCTCTTGTGTTTATATAACTCCACCATTGATAACCTTCCTTTCCATTGTTCTAAATTATAATAATATGATGAGAAATAGGGTATCTCCTCATGCTCTTTTATATAAAAATGGTGATTTTGTTCAATTTTCCACCTTACCATTGACCTTGTATCCAAGACAACAAATAAGAAGAACATGTACATCTTCATACCTGCTTTCCTCTCTTTTAGATCAGCTTTGTGTAACTTTCTTGTCTCTTCCTTTGATTGAGTTGATATGTTGTTGTTCCCTTCAATATATCATTTTTATTTGTTGTCTTCTCATGATCTTGTTCATCTTGACTTCTTATCCATACATTGGTCATTTGTATTTTAGGACTACTGACATATCTTGGAAAACATTTCACCTCCATCATTTGATCATCTATACTCTCCTTTATTTGAATCACCTTATCCTTCTTATCAAGAATGTCTTCTTTATGTAATGGAATGCCTCCATTAGTATTCTCATATTGATTTTTTAAGTACACATGAAACAAAACCATCAGGAATAAAAATTCCTTTACCTATCTTGTTCCATACTTTCTCCACAAGGATACTCCTTTGAATGATTTTATCACTTGTAATCTTGTTCTCATCTCTCTTTGATTGTTTTAGTCCTTCTTAATCTACATTAGACTTATTAAGGTCATCCTTCTCCATGTTCTTCACTGCTATTTCATCATGTCTCTATTCTTGTCTAATATCATCTTCATCTACCATCTTATGCATACCCTTTCTCATCTCATGTGAACTTCCTTCATGATTTCTTATATCAGTTTGTATGATTCCACTTTTGTAGACTCCTATCATCCCTTGTGTTTTCATCATCAAATGTGAACCTGCATGTTCATTCATCCTCTTACCTTCTACATACTTTTCACCTTCTTCACATGTTTTAACTTCATTTGAATGCTTCCTACTAACTAAACCAAGTGAAAGGATAGGTCTCGATACCTTTATGAGCTTCATCATGTAACTGGTTGCTCCCATTGTATCCATATTTCCATCCTCTTGATTTGAATCCTCTTTATTTCCATTTGAAGGACTAAGCAAGGCATTAAGAAATATGATTTATACCTCTCTCATGAGGTTATTTATTCACTGTTAAACCTATCATAGATAGGCATTTTGGATTCTTGAGTTTCCACCTCATCAATCATGTTTCTCTCTTTTATATAAATTTCATCTATGCAATTTTTAAGAACTATTACACAAGAGTTCTAGCCAAATCTTGGTTCATCACCAAGGTTGTTATTGTCACTTGTATCTTCTTGTCTTTTGTACCCTTCACCTTCAAGAGAGGCTAAGAATGCCCCTATCACCTCCTCTTCAATCAAAGAATTTTTCATATCCTCTTTATCAATAACTTGAATGAGTCCTCTTAGGACTTCTCCTTCTAACATTATTGGTTCTTCATATGGCTAATCCACTTCTACACCTGTATACATGCATTCAACATTACTTATTAAACTAAGAGACTGAGGCTCAATTAACCCCATAAGATTATCTCTCGATGATTCCTTTGGACTGTTCATCATCATAATTATGCTTCTATCTTCTTGGGATTCCTCTTTCAAAGGTTTTAGGATATGTTTTCCTCCATCCTTCATAAATTTATATGTGTTCTTGTTCCCATCATGTGCTGATTACCTATCATATTGCTAAGGTATCCATAGAAAAACATGACATACATCCATAGATACAATATCACAAGTTACCTAATCTTTGTAGCTTCTAATTTTGAATTCAACTTGACACTGCTCATTCACCATTAACTAATGCCCTTACTGCACTCAAGACACCTTATATGGTGTGGGATGAGGAAACCTCTTAAGTCTTAGTTTTTATACCATCTCTGTGGACACCAAATTCTTAGTACTACCACTATCAATAACCAAATTACAACATTTTTCTTGTACTTCACATCTTGTTCTAAACAAACTTCTTCAAGTGATAAAATCCATTACCTTATTTTGCTTGAGCAACACTCTTCGCATCAAGAGAGATATACCTTTCTTGGATTCACCTTCATAAGGCATTGTTCTTCCTTCTCTTTCCTTCATAGCCAATAATCTATCATTCAACTCAAGACACTCATGAGATCTATGGACTACATTTTTTTTATGCTTATAACATTTTCCTTTAAGATAAGCATTGTGCACAACCTTACGTTTGGCAGCTAATTGCATATCTTGGACTTAATGTTTTTATATCTCTATAGGACTATTTATTGTGCCTTTCTTGAGCATTTGTTCCTTTAAGATTCTTATCTCCTCCATCATGCTTCTCTGACCAACTTTTATATTCTCCAACCTTAAAAACAACTCCATCATCACTTCATCTATCTTAGTCCCTAAGGAATGTCCTTCTTCCCTCTTTGCTTGCACCATCTTGTCTTTCTCTTATTCTCTTTTCCAAGTCTATTCCACCTTGGATCTACAGCTTCTCCTTTCACTTGTCTCACCCAAGTTTCTTCCTCCTTGCTTAGTCTATTGACTCATTTATCTAAGATTCTCCTTAGATAACTCAAGATGCTCTAATGATGTCCCTCTTCTCTTAATGGTTTATTCACTTTTTCAATATTCAGTGGCATTTAGGCCAACTTTCTTGGCATGATCTCCTTTTTACTAGTTAAAGTTCTTGTAAATACAAAATACATATCTTGCATATTGTTACCTCTATTTTATCAGATCAAAATCCTCCTTTTTTTTGTCTAAGGTTTTGAATCTTACTTGGATCTTCAACTTATTCTTTTCACTAGATCCTTCACTTGTGCATTTGTGCATAAGTCCTTGTGGTTTGATACCAAGAATGGTGTAACCCTTATTCAACTTGCCAGAGTCACTAACTCAACAAATGTCTAAACATTTTTGTAAATGATGAAGATTCTTTTTTTTCAAAAGGCTGAGATACAAGGTTGGTCACCCATGCTCTTATTGGTCACAACACTCTATAAGACTAACAACATCATAGGTCTTCAAGATCTTATATTTTCCATTGTCAATCATCACAATATATTTTTATCATTGAGATAACATGAAAACTTTAAGACCCCATACTATTGAGAGACATACTTATCCTAGAATGCCTAAAGGATTAACAAAAAATGAGACACAAAGAATAGAGTAGGTCAATACTTATACCAACATCACAACACATTAAATACACCTAATCTAACCTATTTTGATCTTCACTTAGGTGTAAAGTTACTTAGAAACCATGACTGCCTTATAGGTAGGTTTAGGGGTCGTGTAGCCCTAAAACCCCTGATTTTTGGCCATATCTCTCTCCATACACCAGATTTCACAAAACATTAAATTGATCTTGATACCCATTAAGGACATTCACAACATATTTAAATGTCATCTATGACTCCTTTGTATGGAATAGTACTTATGTAGACTATGATAAACTTAATTAGGTCTCCAAATAACCCTATTTTAGATGTACAATGAACATGAAGATGATTTAGGAAATGAAATTCATATGGAGAATGTAATATGACATTTAAAAATTATCCAAATCATAAATTCCTCATTTTAATCCCTAAATCACCATTCAACCTCCTCTGTCTTAGTAATGATTGTATGAATAGGGCTTAAAAGTAATTATGGATTAGAAATTACACTTACCTATGTAATTAAGATTTGAAACTTTGGGAAGTAATCTTAAATACTTATAAAATAAGGATTTCAAGTTTTTGTAAATTTTCACTGTATGAACTCCAAGATCCACAAAGCCGTAGTTAGGACCTAGTTTGTACAAAAATTAACCTATAGAACACACCACAAGGTTTCAAGACTCAAAATAAATTGTGTTAAGATTTTTTTTATTCCCAATAAACATCTAAGATATCATAGTAAGAAAATAAATCTATTAAACCCTGACTGCCACTCTCATGCTTGTTGCCTTGTCTAGTTCATTCAAGCCTCCATGGAGAAAACGTCAACTAAAAACTACATTTGATCTTCAAACTCTTTCATATATTTATTAAAAACATAATAGGTGGTGTTACATCTTCTATAGTCAGATGACCCTATATTTAAGACTCTACGTCCAACTTTAACAACCATAACCTATTTCTAGTCTTACATAACTAACTCCTAATCAAGCTCAATGGCTTGTTTCCAATAGAATTCAAGAAAATCTCCTATTCTACACCATTCTCAACTTAGATCATCCTTATCTCACATAGAGAGAGGTCTTTAATTATTTATTTTATTTAACTAAACACTTATTTAATCCCTTATAAACTAAAATAGGCTTACCCATTATTACATGACACCTATACAACTTTCAAACATTTGAAATACAAATTTTGGAGATAAACTCATGTTCCACACCTAAATCACTTAAGACTCAATAAACACAATATGAAAATCACCTAGACAATAATGGAGATGCTCATACATCACTAATGGAGTCACCCCTTCCATAGGGCATTAGAAAAATACAAATTTAGGAGATGCCCATATCTCTACACTCTCATATTATTGAATATTCTTCAACATCCTTCTAGGCTTGAATGTTGACTTAGGCTTGACCTTTGACTCGAATTCTTCATCATCCTTATAAATTGGAAAAAAATAATCTTGACATTACTTCAAACTTGACTTATGCTCTACATTAGAAAAATCCCACCTTGGTTTATGAGTTGATCATGACTCGTCTTGTCATCCTTTTTCTTCTTAGTCAACTCTTCGTTCTTAATGCTTTGATCAAACTTATAAGAACCAAGACTTATATTGTCTTCTAACATGTGGCTTGAGAAACCACTATTTATAATCTGAGATTTCATATAATATTGTTCTTTATCCTTTTTATCCACTTTTACCTTACCTATAGGGTTTATCTTATTTATCTATTTCTTATTGGCATGACTATGAATCTTATTGTCTTGACTAGTCTTCTTCATACGCCTCATATGTGTCCTCTTTGATCATATTTTTAACACATAATATCTCTCATACCATGATTCCTTTCATATCTCCATGAATACACATTTTTATATGATCTTTAGTATTCTATCCTTCCATAGTCTCTTACTTTATGACCAAATTGGTTACAAGATAAATAATAACCATTAAAATAACTTGCATACTTGATGGAATTAGGTTGTCTAATAGGACATGTCTTTATTCTACTAGTAAGAACATTCTTTGGTAGACTATTGACCTTTGAGGTCTGACTCTCCTTGGCTTGATATTTTTCCTTGTGCTTTTCTTTGAATCCAATACCTACTTTATCATTGACAGACTTTTGACTACTCAAAATGTCATCTAGAGCCTCAGTGCTTTTTTCAAACTACTCATAGGTCTTCATCTTTCTCATATTATCTTTGAGATGTTTATGATCAACCTTCAAATAATCTAACCTAGACTTCAACTGATCACATTTAACTTCCTTTGATTATAAACTTTTATTTACAATCTTTAACTGATTCTTGAGATCTTTGATGATCTTATTTTGATGCTTCAAGTCATCTAGGGTACTTATGAGCTTAGCTTCAAGGTATAATTTAAATTTTCCTTATTCACTATCATAGTATACTTATTAATCAAACATGTTTCCTTTTTTATCACAAGACATCTTGTGCTTATTAGGATCACCTTCAAGCTATTAGGCCTACTTCAAAGGACCAGGATCTAATACAAATTATTAGAAGCATAATCACTAAAAGGGGTGTGAATCAGTGTCCTTAATACTCTTTTAATTTCAATTCATCATTCATTCATTATTATTCATTAATAAATATCAAACCAATGTACATAAGCATGAAGAAATCATTAATCAACCAAAGTAATACATAAACAAATATAACACATCATATAAGTGGGAAACCCTCATGGGGGATAAAACCCATTAAAAAAAAATTAGAAAAATAGTAATATAAATTAATGTATCAATATTTATCTGAGTAATAACCCTAAAATGATCACCAACCCCTAATTCACCAAGCACCCACTTGGCTTTAGCAATCACCAACTCGCTAGGAGGCACCAACCCTCAAATTTACCAAACACCCACTTGGATTTAGCAAGCACAAACTTTATAGGAGGTATCAACCCTTTATTGATAAATAACTCACTCAATAAACACTATGATGACTAAGCACCCACTTATCCACCAATGGTTTTTCCACCTTTTCTCTGATGTTTATCAACACTTGCTGATGGTCTTCTTTTGCCCCCTCTTTTTATTTTGCTCTCTATGACATCAATGTCATAATTAGTCTTATATATGATATATATACACATAATCTACCTCATAATGGTATTATCAACATATTTAATCCTCTAATACACCTCTACTCATCTATGACAACCTTATAGACTACTGTTTTACTCCTCTCCTCATAAAGGTTCTCTTAATCATAATCAGCCCTCATGGTCTGTTCCTTGACAATCATGATCATATATGCACTGATATCTATATGTATACCTTATGATATTAATGACATCATTTTAATGGTATTCATAACCTCCTTCCAATCCTCTTTGTCATTTTTTATTTGATTGCACATTTACTTCTCTAACACACATAAATAAGCCTAATTAGCCTTGCCTTTATACAAGTCACTTGATCTCATACACCTTGGTTAGCCATAAATACTTTCATACATGAATTTCCCTTAAAATATGTCATATAACATGTTTAAATCATTAATTAACCAATAAATTATGTCAACCATAGCTTAATAGACCAAATTCTCTTTTAGGCCTTAAAGAGACCTAATTCATTTAGGACTTCATTAGAGCATGTTACACTTTATATTTATTAAAATGATTCTAAACTATACATACACCAATAAAACATCATATTCAAATCAATTATAAATTTTATAACTTCACTTTAGGTACACAACACCTTTTTAGGTCCAACCACCACTTGAACCTTTTCACAAAACACTGTTCATAATAGGCCTATGTATACACAAAAAATATGTTTTGAACAACTAAATAATAATATCAATTTTTCCAAAAAAAATGGAAAAAATAACATATAAATAATCCTCATGACCTCAATATCATCACAAACTTAATTATATGCTTCAACTCAAGGTATATATGCTCAAACTCTTCTCTGCAATATGCTTAATTTGAACTGCCAACTAGATTTAATATATAGTCAAGGAAAAATGAACTTATGACACCTAATTGAACATGATCAAGGGATTTAAATGAATTAACATGCTCTTATAACATCCTTAGATCAACCTAAAATAAATATTCCATAAGTTCTAATGGAAACTATTGGTCTTGCAGACTAATCTATTAACTTTCTCTCTCACAGACTTCACTCAACCAGATAAGCCATTTTGGATTCAATGTTACAACCTCTTAAACTGACTTCCAAGATTCTAAAAATAATAGATAAATAATTCAAGTCACAAAAAACATCATTATTTTCATTATATATGTCAACTCATGGCATGGAGTCAAAACTCATCTCTGTAATTTTCTTACCTAGAACTACCATTTTACCTTAAAAACTAGTCATGATGACTTTGAATTATAACACCTATGTGGACACATTCAAAATATCCTAATTTATGAATATTATCCATATATATTTTTTAAAAATTTCAAAGCATAAAAATACTAAGGTATAATGATAAATAATAGATATATAGACCAATATTTGTACCTCTCTCTATATAGACCTCACTAAGCAAGAAAAGTCAAATTTGAGAGTAGCATTTTTATATATACAAGTATCTCCAAAAATTATGTTCATCATTAACATGTATTACTAATACTAGACAACATCTCCATGCATTTGTATTCAACCATAATTTATGTAGGGGCATCCTCAAACTAGCCCACTTTTGATGCATAAAGATGGTTAAGTGTCCCAATCATTGTGTCAAGTTGATAAGGAGTCATGAATTGTAAGTAAAATTTGAATTTCAGTCCAAAACAAGTTTCCCACCTATTGTCTAATTATAATTTTCAAATTTATAATGAGATTTTAATAGTTTTTTTGGGCCTACTAGGGAATGTAAGGGATCAGGTTGTATGAGGGAGTCTTAAAGGACCTAGGTGGATAATATAAGTGTGTTCTTATGAGAATTTTATGCTAAGTCAGGTTAAGTTGTTATGATAATTTTATGCTAAGTCAAGTTAAGTTGTGAGGGGGTGGTTATGGTGTCTGTCACCCTGCATGGCTCTAGGGATAGTTGGAAGTTTCTTGAATCAAGAAACAGTTAGGATTTGTTACAAAAATATATAGAAAGTCTTTAATGTTATATAGGTAGGTGTGTGTTCAAGGTAGTAAAAAAAATAGAGTAAGAGACAATTTATAGAGATGGTTGAGAGAATTTGAGAAAGGAAGAATCATGAACACTCTCCATGAAGGATTGAGAAAGAACAATGGATTGTATATGGTAAATAATGATGTTTGAGAACAAAAGAGAGTAACTTTTGATTGAATAATGAGTTTTGAATGTTCTGATGATTTTTATTTTGATAAGCCCTTGAGGTTACTTACAAAAGGATCTTATTTTTTATATGTGTTTGAATGTAAGACTATATAGATTATAATACTTAGTAAAGAAGAGGATTGAAATAACAAAAAAATATTCTCATGCGTAAATGACTTATGTTCTATAATATATAATATGTGTATAAGTGGTGTAGACTTGAGGTAACATTCATTAAGCTTAATATTTAAAAATAAAAGAAAGATGAACCCCTAATTTGAGTATCCTATGTATGGACTATGTAAGTTAAGAGGGTGTTGTATGAGTTGAGGTTTCTTGGAGTATAATGTGAAAATGACATTATTTCATTATAATGGGTCTATATGTAAAATTAACCTTATTGGATTGACAAATTATTAGGTTTGAATACAAGTATAAATGGCTAACTTTCAATACATAAACAATATGAGGTAACCCTCTATTTATACAGTCAGGTCCCCTATTTTCATAGTTATTGTGAATGGGTAATAAGTGGAGTGAACAAAGTCACTTTGTGAAATTTATTTACACATTTATCTAGGTGTGAATTGAGTGTGAATTTATGGATTTTGATTATTTAAGGATATAAGCCACTTTTAAATGGCACTAGATGGCTAGAGCTCTATTTAGCCCTGTTGAAGAACTTAGACTGTGTGAGCACTCAACTTAAGAAGATTGGAATGGGATATATAATGAGAATGGATTATTAGTAAGGTAAAACGTGAATGTATAATGAACAAAGTTCAACTTTGAAACTCTAATAATTTGAAATTCCTTAAAGCTAAAAAAGGTTTCCTAGACTGATCACAGTGATTCAAAAGACTCAAAATTCTATGTATAAGCATGATATGAGATGGTGAGAGTTAGATAATAATAAATAGATGTTTAGATATTCTATTCTTATTGGAATAGACCTTGATAAGTTCCAATAATGAATTTAAAGTATGTTAAACTAAATATATTATATATCAGTACTTCTTAGCCTATACACAGTCCCTATTTAGGGCTTTCTTGGAAAAATATATGTTTAGGTATCTGTTGAAGAAATTAGCACTTGAAAATTTGTGTGAATCTTGGTATAATCATATTCAAGGTGAATCAAAATGTTTTTGGATGTTTTGACATGTGTGGAGGCTATGACAAGCAAAACTCAGAGCTGCAAGGCTGGAAGTTTGTTGGAGACTTAATTGGAGGAAGAGTTGAGATTGAAACATGACCTAAGATGAGAAATGATTCAAGAGACTATGGATAAAGTTTAAATATGGAAAAGGGTGTCCAAAATGTTGATGTTGGGATCGTAAAATGCATGAGTTGTTCAAAACTTATAGGTTTACCATAAAAATGGCTACAAGGGAGTGTGAACAAGAATGAGCTTCAGAAGTATAGATGGTTATTGGGGTTGAAACAAGAATTAAGAAAGGTTGAATTGAATATTTTATTCTTAAGAGAAATAATTAACAAGGTAAATTTACCTATATAAGTTTCAAATCAATTAAGACCTAAATAAAGAAGGCTTATAAAGAAAGATGAATTAACCTTGGGAGTTGGGTCTAGACAGAAAGTGAGTATAGCTCTACATAAAAAATCCATGACAACACCTCCATAATCTATTTCTCACTTTTCCTTAGTTTTCTAACTTTATACATCATTAGGTCTATTAGTGATAGGACAAATTGTATGACTAGTTTAAAATAACTAAAGGATATAGCTTACTCATAAACCACCATGGACATAATATAGAAGTCTCAAGCTTCAACCTTCATATAATTAGTAACTTTGACTTGATCAAATTTTCCTACTACAACAAATATTAAATAATAAGGCCTTTCTTATAGGGTCCACTCAATCATCTGACTAAAACATCACACCAATTTTTAAAACTAATGATTTCTTGAAATGTTTGTATACAGGTGAAGACTTGCATGAAGGTGAAGAACATTGGAAGCATGAGAATCATGATAATGGTGAGAAATAAATTGATTGGAAATGTGATTTTTTTTATTAAATATTATGATACCATAAATAATGTGATCCATTAGATGAATAATAAGAAGAGAAATAATTTGAAGTAGAACCATGCCTCATGACAAGCAAGGAGGCAACTTTCAGTCAAGTAATCCTTGAGGAAAGAAAAGAAGTAAAAGTTATTATTTTAAATGTTGTTTATGATTAATGTGTTGATGTAAACATTGTTAAATATTATTTATATGAAATTAAATTAAGGATAATGAATGTTTTAGTTTAATAACAAGAAGGTACAATAGCACCAAGTGAAGAACTTAACATGCAAGAAGAAGTCTATGAGGTGGTAGTAGGAGAGTATGAGGAAGAAGTACATGATGAAGATCTTGTATAATTTGAGTTGTATCAATTTAAGGTGCCTTACTTGACACCAATGGAAGAAAAAAGAGGTATGGATGAGTATACTACAGAGGAGAATCAGATATGGTAGAATATAATGGAAGAAATAGATTATTTCAGTCTCATAGGAAATAAAGACACCATCATGGTAGCTAAGTTTTAGATTGGGAGCAATCTTGACTCAAGGTGAAGAAGATATAGAAACCAAAGAACAAGTAGAAATTGAAGTATAATAAATTACACTCCAAGGGGGAAAGAAAAGAATGGTTTTGTTTGACATGTTTACTTCATGTGCAGGGCATTGGAGGAAAAAGAATGAGCAGTAGTTTCCCATGATTAAATTGAAGATGCAAAGAGAGAGAAAGAACATAGGATACATCATAAGTTTGAGAAAGCATAAATAAGGCCTACATGTTTCAAATAGGCTTTGGGATCCAAGTGGACATGAACTTGGAAGAAGGATGCTGCAAAGAACCTAAAAGTTAGATCATTTATAACTTTCATGAAAAGTTTCATTTTGTTTGTTGGTAGTATGATGAAGGATGATCACTACCTTTTATACATATTGATCCATTTTACATTTTTTGAGTCTTTATCAAATTTTTATGGTCATAAGAGGTCTATAAGAGTCAATCATGTATGCTAGTTCCTTGTGAAATTTGAATTAGGTTTACTTTGGCATTTTCTTGCCAAAACCCTTGATTTGAATTTTCAAAACCTTCTTGTGAAATTTAGGATTTTTAGTTTTGTGGTTAGGTTCTAATAAAATGTCAAAGGTGTTTCAACACTCACATGACTCATATGATGAGTCATCTTGGAGAGTAGGTTAGTGGATATTGGTAGAGGTAAAGGAGTATATTTGTTTATGTTTCTATCTAACTAGACAAGACTTGTGATGACCTATACATCACTCATGCATACATTAAATACCACTCACTATGCATCTTTACTAGATGCATCTTAGACATCAATGACAACATGCTTTGACATTAATGACTTCAGATTGACATCAATGACAACACTATACCAACATTAGGTCTATCTATAATTGGCTTACTTGGATGACCAATTTTGAGTACTTGAAGGATAAAACCTATCCAAAAAACATCATGGACATGTAAAATGAGTCTCTAGCTTATTCTACCATCTATTTACTCTTCTTGACCAATTCAAATTTGTAGAGCTACAATAATTTCTTAACAAGTAAGCTTGTACATGTACATTTTCTCTCTTATCTAACTAACCACCACTACCTAGAGGTACTTGGGAGAGTTAAATAATTCTCCAATAACTTATCTAGGCATTTGAATCCATTATGAGCTGATTTGAACAAAATATTTCACATCAGGTCCTTATTAGGGTTTTAGTGAGGTTTAGCACATGTTTTGGTGTCCATGATTATTCATAAAGTACTGCCACTTGAATCCAAAACTAATACCTAGATATCTTAGCTAAGACCCTTCCCCATCTCTCCTAAACAACTCAGACTCCCATGTAGAGATTAAATGTGCCAATGTATACCTGAAAGTGATTTTTGGGTTTGAGTACTTCATTATATGAGCTTGAGAAGGCCTAAAATAATTATTCATGCACTTTTATTTCAAATATTGACCTCAAACTTTGTGATCATACCTAAAACAACTTATCTCACCTCTATCCATGATCTTATGTGCATACTTGCTTTGAAATTTGATCTTCATAACTCATTAGGCTAAGCAAGGTTTAGGAGTGGTCCAGGTGTAGACATAGAATAAAGGTTCTACCCCTATAGGCTCACCCTAAAACTCTCATAAATGCTTATATACCTTACTCACATGATCAAATAATGACATTCAACCTTCACATACATGTGTTTATTCATTTCCCCATGCACATACCTCTTCTTATCATGATTATGCTTCCTATGTCAGGGAAGTCCAAGAACAAATACACCTCTGTTCTGATTCATCTTGTTGGATCTTGCTCCTCAGAAAGAGCACAGTATGATTACCAAATATAAGTAATTATAAATGCAGAAATAACCAGAAACACAAGTAGCTAGAATTCACCAATAGCACAGAATATGAGAGATAATACACTATCTTGTATTAACACTTTACAGAAAAGAATACAACAAAGAGCCGCCACACTCTTTCACCTTACAGAGGTTTTCCACACCTCAAGTGTACAGTAATTCTTCTCACACAACACTCTCCTACACAAAAATGGTCCCAACAACCAACTCACAAACAGAATTGGTGTTCACCTCTCCAACTAGTCAGTAATAACCCTGCCAATTCACCAAGCACTCAAAAGCACTTCAAGTTGATCTCCCATGAACCTGCAACCTGAAATTCAATAGACCATACTCACATGTAGATCCCCTATGAGCTTGCAACAACCTGCAACTCAATGATCTTACAATGGAAGCAACTTACTTACCTTCCTTTCTATCTCATGCATTAATTACAATACATGCCAATGGGTCTATAAATAGATCCCTAACTCAAACACTAACTTAGACTCTTAATTTAGACAATTATCCTTGCAACCAAAGACTCTAACTGGCCTTTACATGCAAACACTTCGTTCACTTAACTAACTGTCTGTGTAACGAGTAGTTCTGGAACACACAGGCGACCGACGTCGGTCCCTGCAAGTCTAGTTCTACCGACGTCGGCCGACTCCCTGCCGTCGTCGGTGGCCTTCTGCACTGGGTCACGACCGATGTCGGTCCTGCTACCGATGTCGGTGCTCCTGGATCTCAGCAACCTTCCTGTTCCACCTGTTTGCAAAGAGTTGAAGCTTTTAGCTCCACAACTCAACAATCTCCCACTTGGAGATAAACAGCTGCAACCTGTACCTGTACCTGTACTTAGTCTAGTTTGTTCCCTTGGATTTATATCCCTCCTCAAGATCACTCTTGAAGGCCAACCACCACAAACCTGTAGTGTAAAACCTATCATCCAAATCACCTGCCACATCCACATCTACAACCATGTAGAAATTAACCTGAACCTGCATAACATGTGCACCTGCTGCTAGTCCCTGTAAGAATCCACTGAACTGTCCTCCAATGGTTCTCTCCCGGATTGGCTCCAACTTGTGACAACTCCCACTACTTGGGAAAACTCAAGTTTAGTACATACCATGCACTCAACCTCATTATGTGAATCAAGACACCTGTTCATAGAACTGTCCAACCATCAGCGTGCTAACCGGTTTCACACAATCATCCTGAGACAAAGTCAACATATGACCTACCATGTCTCTAGAACACACTCATGCCAAAGAATCTTGCTGCTCCCAGATTCTCCATGACAAACACCTAAACTAACTTTACCTTTAGTTCAGCAATACCTGTATATGTAACCCTGCAACAAGCACATCATAGAGAAATAGGATAGTGTAGCTAATACTATCCAACCTGGTAAAGAGAAACACAATGATCAAACCTCCATTACCCTGCAGCTAATGCAAGACCATATATCTTGATCTTCCATCTCACGTATCCATTTCCGCTCTTCTTTATCCTGAACATCCATTCGTCTCTCAGTGCTTACTTCTAGCTAGCCACTCTACCCAAAACACCTGTTTGGTTCTCCTCCAAGGAATCATATCCTCATCCATGCCTAGCTCCCACTGTTTCCTGGATCTACCTGTTCTGCTTCTTCAACAACTTCCTGGTCCTATGCCATAAGTGAGCAACAAGTAGTGTAAAGAAGGGAAATGACGAATTTAAGAACTTACTTACACCTTCAGTCCTCCATATGGGCGCTTGAGACTCCATGACAGCTTGCTGTCCACCCAAAATTCATCTCAGTAACCGATGCCGGTCACATCTCAGTCTGCAAATGACCGAAGTCAGTTTTCTATGACTGCCACCTTGCCGATGTCGGTTTCCCCTGGCCGACGCCGATCAATATCTGCCCTGAGTCATCGACGTCGGTCTGCACATAGCCGACATCGGTCCCTGTGTGGACACTGATGCCAATTTTCCTGCCGACGTCGGTCTCTGTGTTTTTCTTGTGAGACCTGACTTTTTCCCACGAGCTCTTTTTGGATCAAATCCTTGTCCAAATCACCCTTGCTCTGCTCAGAATTCTTCTACATCTTGTGCTAAACTCTGTCCATCACCTTCTCCTTAAAAACCAAGGCTTTCCTATTCTTGTCACTAACATCGGGTTCCTCAAGAAACGTTACCTTCTTCTTCTACATACAAAAACCATGATCCATACCTTCCAAATTTGAAAGCATATCCTTTGACTCAAGAACAAGCATCTCCTTGTTGTCTATGTGACCAAGCCTATCAAGCCACATCTCTGAATCTACAGCTGAAGTAGAAAACCCAGAAAGAGAATCAGTAGTACAAGTAGATAGATAAAGCGTACCTACTTTCTTACCTCTAGTTACAACAAGTGTACCCTTGGTAACCTTCCAAGAGTCCGCTGTGAGAGTTACTGTGCAACCCTCATCATCCAAACTTCTAACAAAAATTAAATTTCGCTCCAAAATTGGGACATGCATGACTTCTTTTAACACCCATGTGTTACCTATCTGCAGTTTCTGCTTCACTTTCCCTTTGCCAACAATCTGACAAGGCTTACCATCCCCTACATAAATTTCTCCAAAATCTCCCTGGACATACTCATGAAAAAATTCCCTATGTGGGGATGCATGAAAAGAGGCACCAAAATCTAAAACCCAAGATTCTACTTTATCCAAAGAACATACCAGAGCATCCCATGCAGCATAATCTGCAACGTCTACTTCTTCTTCATGTTTTTCATGCTGATCTGTACCTGATCTACAATCTCTCTTTAAGTGCCCTTGCTTTCCACACTTCCAGCAGGTTATTCTGCCATACCTGGACTTGGATCTTCTTCCTGTCTTGGACCTTGATCTCCCATGCTCTATCTTTTCTCTTTGGCTTCCTCTGCCTTCAACACTCAAAGCATTTCCTGATGATTCACCTGTGCTATTCCTGCGTATCTCTTCATTCAAGATCACACTTACAACATCATCCACTTTTAAGACTTTTGAAGGAGACACAGTATTAGAAACTGCCATTACCAAGCCTTCCCAACTTTCAGGTAATGAACACAAGATTAAGAGAGCTCTAATTTCATCATCAAATACAATATTGACTGAACTTAACTAGTTTACCAAACCATGGAAATCACTAAGATGGCTATGAATAGATCCACCTTCCAACATTTGCAAATTAAATAAACGCTTCATAAGAAATACCTTATTAGAAGCTGAGGGTTTTTCATATAAATTTGCCAAAGATTCCATCAACTCCATCGTTGTCTTACACTGTGATAAGTTGGAAATCACAGATGATGCAAGACTCAATCTAATAGATCCCAGAGCCTTCTGATCAAGAACCTCCCATTCTTCATCTTTCATATCTGAGGGTTTGCAAGTAACCCCTCCCAACGGTAAGTACAAATCTTTTTAATACAGATAATCCTCAATCTGCATCCTCCATAATTGGTAGTTCTTGCCATTAAACTTTTCCATCCGTAGCTTATTGTCTTCTGTCATTGCTCAACTCCCACTCAAACAGAAACCCTGTGAGTACCTGTAATCAAAACACACTAACCAGATCTAATCCAATCTGTTAGTATCCCAACCAAAAGCTCTGATACCACTTGTCAGGGAAGTCCAAGAACAAATACACCTCTGTTCTGATTCCTCTTGTTGGATCTTGCTCCTCAGAAAGAGCACAGTATGATTACCAAATATAAGCAATTATAAATGTGGAAATAACCAGAAACACAAGTAGCTAGAATTCACCAATAGCACAGAATATGAGAGACAATACACTATCTTGTATTAACACTTTACAGAAAAGACTACAACAAAGAGCCGCCACACTCTTTCACCTTACAGAGGTTTGCCACACCTCAAGTGTACAGTAATTCTTCTCACACAACACTCTCCTACACAAAAACGGTCCCAACAACCAACTCACAAACAGAATTGGTGTTCACCTCTCCAACTAGTCAGTAATAACCCTGCCAGTTCACCAAGCACTCAAAAGTACTTCAAGTTGATCTCCCATGAACCTGCAACCTGCAATTCAACAGACCATACTCACATGTAGATCCCCTATGAGCTTGCAACAACCTACAACTCAATGATCTTACAATGGAAACAACTTACTTACCTTCCTTTCTATCTCATGCATTAATTACAATACATGCCAATGGGTCTATAAATAGATCCCTAACTCAAACACTAACTTAGACTCTTAATTTAGACAATTATCCTCGCAACCAAAGACTCTAACTGGCCTTTACATGCAAACACTTCATTCACTTAACTAACTATCCGTGTAATGAGTAGTTCTGGAACACACATGCGACCGACGTCGGTCCCTGTAAGTCTGGTTCTGCTGACTTCGGCCGACTCCCTGCCGTCGCCAGTGGCCTTCTGCACTGGGTCACGACCGACGTCGGTCCTGCTGCCGACGCCGGTGCTCCTGGATCTCAGCAACCTTCCTGTTCCACCTGTTTGCAAAGAGTTGAAGCTTTTAGCTCCACAACTCAACATCCTATGCACTTGACATCAGTGACCTATACCTTCCATGTTGCCATTAATAATGACATGTAGACATAAGACATTAGTTGTCTTCAAATTATCTCTTTCTCTTTCTCTCATGATAATACTCTTCCATTCACCTAGTCACATCACACATTAACAACTATTCTTAATCAACATTGACATCAACCATCACAAGATGCATCTTTGACATCAATGACAACAATCAACAATCTCCCCTTTTTTCATTGATGGTAACCACTCTCAAAAACTTCTCTCAATAGGATATTTCTTCCCCATTATGAACTTATTCCCTTTTAATATTAATGACAAAGAGGTACCTATAATTTCTTAGTTCACACCTCTTACAACCAAAAAAAAATTGACACATAGGATTATGAGTCTATGAAGCATCATACAAACATGCTCCCCATATCTTCATGCATATCTAAATCACCTTGTTCTTGACATGACTGACATAGAGTTTTAGATCAAACCCTTGATCACTCACTAAGTCACCACATATGTTCTTATCTAACATAGACCTTCTTACTGAATAATTAGGGACTCCCCTTTTATCCTCATAGCTTGTGCTCATCATATGAGCTATCTAGACTCATAGACCATTCTCAACATGCATAAAAGAACCTTTTTATTAGATCACACTAGCAGAACAATTAGATTTTTGCTTACCTCTAAATTTACCTATATGTCTATCACGACTTCACAAATCTTCTTGATATTCATCACATATGACTGGAGCTAATGAACCACCTTGATTATTTAATGTAGACACCTAAAACTAGCCATAATTGACTTTCAACTAGACTTCAGATCGATTCCTACCAACCATTGTAAATTAAGCCTAAGAATTATTAAACATCTCAAATTTGATTATGCATCATTCATCAAAGCTTAGAATCATGTTGAGACATCCCTAATTAGGGTATCTTATCATATGAAATAATATCCTCTCATGGATTCATCCCTAATCACCTTGCAACATCACAACAATCAATTTGACCTATGGACCTATTAAGTGGGGCACATGAACAAATATCAAATCTTGAAAGAGCTAAATGGCCAATTATAATTAATTAACAAGATAATCCAAATTAAGAGCCTATTTGAATTATCCATGTGCAATCAATAAATAACTAAAAATTAAATTCAAAAATGCAAATATCCTAGCCTTTCATCATAACCTTTGTGAGTTGTCAAGCTCTTTGGAAGTATCCTAAAATATATCATTTTGGAAACCCATGCCTACTCATTCAAAATCATAATTACTTGACAAATATTAACTCTACTAGGGTTATATTTGACTCACCTAGGTTAGGTTTGAACCCATTCCATGTTTAAACTCCACCTTGACTCACCTTGGGTTGGATTTAAATCATTAGGCTATAAATGCAATGCCTTACCTATTGAATTTTAATCTTTTTTAGTGCAAAGTTATCATGCACATATAACTTCAAAGCTTTGAGAAGAGTAGTGTTATAATGTAAAAATGCCTAGCAAGTAAGGTTATAATGCCAAAATATTGAGCTAAGATACATCAAGCCATATCACAAGCCATGGTGCCAAGGAGAGAAGGAGCTACACAACCTCCATTTCTACAGACTCTTTGATGCACAAACTAAGCAAGCCACTCAACAATGCATTTAGAGCTCCCAAAGAAGGTAAAATATTCATTATCTTTTGTATTTTAGTTATGCTTTCATTTGTCTTTTGTTAATCAATCTCACCCCTAAGATCTAGGCTTGGAGTGTAAGTGTTAGTATGCTTATTCAAGTTTTTGTTACTTGAACTAACAAGTTACTAACCTCCCTTCTTAGATTCCTATGATCATAAATGGAAAACTCGATGGGATTTCAAGCATCCCATATATCAAGGAGATGAAAATGATGATCTTAGTTTTTCTATTGAGTGTTTGATAATCTTCAAAATTCAAGTTTTAAGTTTTAACATTATGTAATTAGTGATACATAGATTACATAGAGACTGACATTATTTATAACAGAACAAAAATCAATTCTACCTAATCAACATCAATTGACCTAGAACCAATGTCAACCTCTATTTTCATCACCCAGAATTGACATTGGTCTCTATGTGCATCACCCAGAATTGATGTCAGCCTTTGTGTGAAAAACAACAGGTTGATAGGCCATATTTTGGAGCTTCATTTGGTGTCATTTGGACTCCATTTTTTAAGTTTTTTTTAAATCACATGTTTTCTCCCAAATTTTAAGAATATTTTTTTTTTAAATTTAATTTGCATAAATGTTTCACAAAATATTTAAACCCCCTAACACTTTTTTAGGACCTAAAGTCCATAAGGAGACATTTAAAACACTTTTAACTTGAAATTTTCACATTTCAAATTGGTGTTTTAAAAATATTTTTGTTTAAATAATTTTCATTTTATTTAAAGATTTAAACAATAAATGACAAGGGGAAAATTTTCATAAACATTTCACTTTTGTGCATTAAAATAAACACTCACACTAAGATTACATACTCTTAAGAGTGTTTTATTTTATGTTTGTTTTTTCAAAGTTGTTTATTTTTCTTAAATGATTGACTCGTGTATGCTCTCCCCCCATCCCCTTTAGGAAACTTGAGTGACAAAAAGTGATATTTATTTGAATTTGTGCCTTGTCAAAATGTGTGAAAATAACACCATTAAGTCTCTCCTCAAATTCATATGGTTTGGGTGACCCAAACATGACCCTAAAGTCTTTTCACTAGTCTTTTATTTTTATGCAATTTGGCTTGTGAGCGAGAGTTCATTGCCTCCTCACAGGTTCTCTAAGAAAGAATTGACCCAAGAATTCATATTTTGGAATAATTTTAACCCCAATCCATGGTGTGGTATACAAATTGAGGTTGACTTACTAGTATGTTTGCTTGAATGGTTAAGCAAACTCTATTAGTAAGATACTACCTTAGATCATAGGGGCAACTCAGACATCACATTACACTAAGTGATGGATGAAGTGGTTATGAAATGGAAAATAACTTTTAAAAATAAGTTATTTAATGTGGATCCAAATGACATGAGCATCTCTTATGTTAGCCACACTTGGAACCATCTAAAAATGCATGAAAAGTTAGTTTTAGAACAACCCACTTACCATAGACATACTATTAATGCAGAGCAAGTAGTCTGAAGTTCCATGTCATCATAAAATATCTTAAGATAAGGGGGTGTAACATCCCTACTTATTCATGTGCTTTTATTTTTGGATTAACACTTAAAATCCTCTCAAGATCATGTATATACATAAAATTTGACAGTATTATGTAACCTTGTTAGTTTTAGGATCTAAGACATTACACTTAGGTGTTTATGTTATTTTATCCTTTATTAGGTTGTTTTGAGTCTAATCTATCCATTTTTTTGTTATGCCACATAAAAAAAAAAAAATGTTCATACATCACTCTATTTGAGGAGGCATTAATTTGGCCATTTTTATTACATGCATTTGTCTTAATCTTGTAAATAATCTTTGTGTGTGTGTCACTTGATTGAAAAGGGTAACATTATTCTATCTAAATAATTTCAAGTTTTTGTGCCTTTGAGTCTTGAAACAACTATTTATTACATCTTTAGAGACAATAATATCAAATCATTTCATAGACTTGTTTTTCCCTATGTCTAAGTTTTAAATTTAAAAACCAATCCATGTGTATCTTTTAGATCCAAACTTAGTGTCATTATGCCATTTAATTTTGTCTAGTTTGTTATTTGTTCAAAGAAGCATAGTTTTCCTAAGTTGAGTTTTTAATTAACCTTGACAAGTTAAAATCCAAATATTGATTTGTTTCTATATATGCCTTGTGTAATTTGGGCCTATACATCAATTTTTCTCTTTTGGGTTGTGCAACTTAGGTTAATTCTTTACCCAATTTGAAAACTATTAGTTGTGCCTAGATTTGGGAGAAAAAACCTATCTTTATATATGCCATTTGTTTCATGACTTATACCAATTGACCAATTTCATGTCTAAATTTGAATGCCTAGTCTATGACAAAGTGTTTCATATTTTTTAGATTAAATCTCGCCTTATTTTTAAAGTCTAGCTTTTGTGCTCATTTTGCCAAAAGTCCTAGAATATGCCTATTTTGAGCCTAGATTTTGATGATGCCTTTGGCCAAAAGACCTACCAACTTTTGTTTTCTTAGATTAGACTTGTTTGAAACACTTTGTACCTAAATTTTGGCATGTTAGTTTTTTTTAGCTGCTTGACCTTTTGGTTAAGACATTTTATGTTAGATATTTGACATTAGATTATTTTAGACCAAGTTTTAGCATCAGCCATTTTGGAGATACAACTCCACTCCATCAACCAAGTTAGACCAAGTTCAAACATTTTATCATTTGGACAATGGTTTTAATAGTTTTTATAACTCTAGGCCTTCTTGTGACACATTCATCATTGATTTGGTTATGTCTCACCACACTTATGGTAGAGTCATGTACAATCCAAGTTATGATAGAATGGCTACACAAATTGACTTTGTTTGAGACCCCTATGGTGAATAAGTGGTTTTGGAGACAAATACATATCCTCCTTAGAATCCTCAATTTGGGCAACAAAGCTAAGTACCATGTTCAATAGTATATTCTTTGGTCTAGTTGACATATGATGTTCACCATCTCACTGACCATGGTATCTAATCTCCCACCTATACTGTTAACCCTCCTTCAGAGTGGACAAGCCACCAAGATCCACAACATCTAAGGATTACCATTATAAGACCTCATCCTTTAGCTTATGTGAGAAAACAAGCTCTATAATGCCCTACCATTTCTATTCTAGGACCTTGTCCTTTGGCTTATGTAACCAATATCCATAACACCATACCATTTCTATTATAGGACCTCATCCTTTGGCTTATGTGAGTAACCAAGCTCCACAACACCCTACAATTTCTATACCAGGACCTTATCCTTTGGCTTGTCTAAACAACTGGTATTTACAATACCCTACCATTTCTATTCTAAGACCTCATAATTTGGTTTGTATGAGAAACCAAGTTTTAAAATTCCCTACCATTTATATTATAGGCCATTCCATATATGGTAGCTCATTATCCAAACAAAGTTTTCCAATCACAACTTGACGGATCATAGTTACTATCCTAGGTCATAAACCATCTTTTGTAAAGCCTATCTTTATCCAACCTCTATCCATTATTCATCCATTGGTAACCATTCTAAATTTAGAAGATCCATGTTAATTGTCCAACCTCTACCAATTGTTAAGACAAAATTGAGCTAATTATTGCCTCTCCAACCAAGCCAATCATTCAAAGACCAAGATATGTTCAAAACTAGTATTTTACAACTATTTGTAAACCAAAGCCAAGAGACCCAACCAATCCAATATTTTTTTCAAACCAACCATTTGTGATGAGTCAACGTATGATGAATCAAATTTTGATCATATTCCTATTGTTGATGAGTCTCACTCTAACAAGCCAATATTTATTGAGTCACTTCTTATTGATTATAACTGCCTTTAGGAAAATCATTACCTTTACCATATGCCTATTTTTAAAGAGCCTCCCCTTGACAAGCTAATATCTAAGGAGTTATTTTTTTGACATTTTTCCTATCATTGAGGATTCTCACTTTGACAAACCTATCTTTGTGGAGCCCATTATGCCATCACAAGTTGTTATTTATTCAAAATCAGAAATTCAACAAGACATCATTATAGTAACATCCACACCAGATGAAGAATCAGCATTAGAGTTAGGTGTTATTATTTAATCAACATCAGATTTAGCATCAAAATTAGAGTCAATGTTAGTCTCAACATCAAGTTTAGAGTCCATTGAGTCAGACTCAGCTTCAGAATCAAAATATGTTCATGGATATTACAATATTGGTTATGTATGCCTTACAGATCAGTTTGAATACAATTGTGATCCTTATATAATTTTTGAAGATGATTACTTCAGCTTTAATACAAGTTCTCCTAGATGATTAATTCATATTTAACACAAGTTCTAATATCTTATATAAGGATTTTCTACCTCTTCCCATTCCATTACAGTTCCACATGCCATTTCCACCAACTAACCTAGCCATTTTATTACCCTTTCACCTCCCACAAGAGTTGATTGGGATTAACAGAATCATACTTTATTAAACTACATCCATGGGGACACGTCAGTTGTAGAATATCAGGGGGGGCAAGACCACATCCATTCAAAATAATAATAATCTCCTAGTGAAACCTTTTTAAAGGCACTAAGGGGAAATTAAATTCTAAACTCAACATCTTCTAGTGAAACCTTTTCAGAGGCGTTAGAGGATAATCAAAGTAAAAAGTCAATGTTCCTTATTAAAACCTTATTGGAGGTGTTATGGGATAATCAAGACAACTTCATTGGTGAAAACCTCTTTGAGGCACTAATAGTTGAGCATAATAGTCCTTCACTTCTTCATAAATACATTATCAAATATGACATCAATATAGCTTTCACTCTATAATGTAATCAGATGGTACATACTCTAAAGCCCAAAAAATTAAAAAATATGGTGGCCCTATTGAGAACATATTTAGAAGTATTTAGCCCTATCACATCCAAATCTATGTCGAATCTAGAATCAACAACATTATGTGTGCCTAAAAATTCATTATATATTCCATCATAATCCACCTTAACATGGATAAATCATATCTATCATCCATTATTTATCCCTATTTACTATCCCTAACCATAATTTCCTTTATAGAGGCTACAAAGATACCTTGTCTCGACATTTAAAGTAAACATAATCAATGACCAATGAAGATCACAATAATATTATTGGCATCCAAATATGTAATAGGTTATTGATAGAGCACCTATTCAAAATAGGTGTGAGCTAGAAATTTACATGATTGATTATTCTAGTTGTGTCATATGTTGATCAAGACATGCATCATCACATTAGAAGGAACAATATAATCATTCACCTTGGCCAAAAACATTTACTTTCCTTTATAAAGGCTATAAAGATACATTGTCTCGATATTTAAAGGAAATAGAATCAATGACCAAAGAAGATCACAATAATATTCCTGGCATCCAAATCTATAATAGGTTCTTGATAGAGCATCTATTCAAAATAGGTGTGGGCTAGTGATTTACATGATTGATTATTTTGGTTGTGTCATATGCTGATCAAGACATGCATATCCACATTAGCAGGAATAATAGAATCATTCACCTTGGCCAAAAACATTTAGTTTGCCATTTACCTTGCCTCTTTCATTTTTCATTCCTTTTATCATTATTTCATACCCTACCATTTTAATTTCCTTATCACTTGGGGGAAACCCTCTTTCCACTACATCCAATCTTCATACCATCATCATCCTAAATAATGTCGTATTATATGCCATTTTACCATACCATCCTTATTAAACTAAAGCCTATTTTTAGCCATCCTACCCAACCCCTTTTGATCTTGGTTCCTTGGGTTCTTCCCACACCTTCCATGAGGATATTTTGGTCTAGTTTCATTCATTTCAATTTTTTTTTAAATGATAGTTTATGAAAATAGTGTGATAGTGGATTTGGTAGGTTATCTTTCATTCATGCTTGACCAGTGTTATTGATTATAACCACCTATGGGTAAATCTATAGTCCACCTTATGTTACTAATTATAATCACCTATGGGTAAATTAATATCATAGACCTATGCCATTACTTCTTAATTATAACTACTTATGGGAAAATTAGGAACAACACCTTTTACCATGCATTATCACATCACCTTGCCATTACTATTTTTATTTGCCTTGTCATTTAGCCTTAATTTTAGAACTTATTTTGACCTAGTCAAGTCTCACTAACTTTTTCATTGATAGAACTAATATGAATTTAGGTCCTAATGGGTCTATGTAGGCCATGTTAAATTCACATTAAGGTCAGCTCAATCCCCCTCTGCCATACACTCTCACCATTTTACGAGAAACCTAATTTAATTTTCTTTCCATTTTGAGAGTGGTATATTATCAATCTCTAATGAGTTAAGATATCTAAAAATTCCAAAAACATTTAAAATCTAAAACATTTATCCTATCTAAGCCTAGTTAGTCATCCTTGATCCACCCTACTAGGGTAAATCCATTGTTAGGATGCTTTCTTTTACTTTTACTTTTAGGTTTTTTATGTGTTTGTTTACTTAGTTATTTGTTTGTTTGCTTGCTTGTTTGTTTGCTTGCCTGTTTGTTTGCTTTTAGTATTATGCCTCGACTCAGTCTATATGTGTTTATTAGGTGATTATTTGTGCATTATTCTTGAGTCTATACATATTCATATGTCAACATAGTCATCATGGTTTTTATCATTGGTGAATTGGTTTCAATTATTTACTAGATTGAGAGTCAATCCTTCTACATATTTTGGCTAAGTTATCATGGTGTTTTATATCATGATGCATACCATCATGTGCTAAATCAAAAATTAGATCAAGAATTATTAAAATCAATGGAGCCACAAAAGTTTCTCCTTGATAACCTTGACAAATCCTCCCATCCTTTTCAATCAAATCCACCTATTGACCATTCTATTTATATCAATTCTAATATGGATGAGCATCTATGCATTAGTAGGTACAATCAAATCATCACCATTAATCAATTATTATTATTCTATTTATCTCTTCATCACTTTATGCATCCTCATGTGTCTGGTTATTTGTGGCTTTTTCAGTCATTAGACCATCACATCTACATTCATACCTACTCATCTTTAATCTATACAATAGGTTATATCCTTGAGTTATGATTGTCAATCTGCCCTTTCGGGACACAATCAATAATCATTTTTTATTCTAGGTCATCTTAATGATTATAACCACCTATGGTCAAATAATTATTTTGACTCATCATCCCTAACTGGGGTATATACCATTTCCACTGATTATAACCCTCTTTGGTAAAATTAATGTCTCAACCTTTATTACTGATTATAACCACCTTTGGTCAAATTAATACTTTTTAAATCAGTGCAACCAAGTAATATCTATTGATTGGATTAATCCCACCCATGGGTTAATTTCATTCTTTTTCTTTCTTCTTTTTGAGGTACTATCCATCAATCATATGTGTCAGCCACTCCTTTGAGATGGAATCATTACAAGCTTCCCAACCATTATTTGGAGCTTCTTCTTTAATCATCATCTTATTTTTGGCCTATTTCATTATTTGAGAATACATTATTATGCCTATAGCTTATAGCATATTCCCAAACAAAGGGTAAACTATAGACACCTAAAATTGGCCACAACTAGCTTTTGACTGGACTTCAGATCGATTCCTACCAACCACTAAAAATTAAGCCTAGAAATTACTAAACATCCTAAATTTTCTTGTACATCATTCATAAAATCTCATAATCATGTTGAGACATCCCTAATTAGGGTATCCTATCATATACAATAATAACCTCTCACGGATTCATCGCTAATCACCTTGTGGTATCACAACAATCAATTTGACCTATGGACCTATTAAATGGGGCACATGAACAAATATCAAATTGTGAAAGAGCTAAATGGATAATCAAAATTAATTATCAAGCTAAACAAAATTAAGATCCTAGTTGAATTATCCATATGTAATTAATGAATAACTAAAAAATAAATTCAAAAGTGTAAATATCCTAGCCTTTCATCATGACCTTTGTGAGTTGTCAAGCTCTTTGGAAATATCCTAAAATATCTCATTTTGGAGACCCATACCTATTAATTGAAAATCATAATTACTTGACAACTATTAACTCTAAATTGACTCATTTAGATTAGGTTTGAACCCATTCCATGTTTAAACTTCACATTTACTCACCTTGGGTTGGAGTTAAATCCTTAGGCTATAAATACAATGGCTTACCTACTAAATTTTAAGTTATTTTTGTGAAAATTTATCAAGCATAAATTACTTTAAATATTTGAAAAGAGTAGTGTTATAATTCAAAAATTAATATAAATTAAGGTTATAATGCTAAAATCTTGAGCCAAGCTACATCAAGCCATGTTGCCAAGGAGAGAAGGAGCTACACAACCTCCATTGCCAAAGACTCTTTGATGCAAAAAGTGAGAAAACCACTCAATAGTGAATTTGTATCTCCCAAGGAATGTAAAGTATTAATTTTATTTTGAATTTTAGTTTTGCTTTAATTTGTATTTTGTTAATTAAGCTCACCCTAAATATCTAGGCTTGGAGTGTAAGTGTAAGTGTTAGTATGTTTATGTGTATGTGTTAGTATGTTAAATGGAGTGTAAGTGTTAGTATTTTTATTGAGATGGGAGGGGGAGAGGGGGCAGGCATGGGTTGGGTGGGGTGAATTAGTGTAAAAAATCTTATTTAAATTCCATATATCATTCATTAATCATTCAAACAAAACTAGAGATATATCAATGCATAATCAATCATTCATATGAGCATGAAGTAGAAACATAACACATGAACACAAGATATATGTGGGAAACCCTCATGGGGGATAATCCCCACTAACACAAATCTTGGAATAAAATCCTATATGTAATTAATCTAATTTTATTGAGGCACCAAACCTATAAGGAGAACCAACCCCTCACTAATCAAGCACCAACTCAACTAGTCCTTTATCAAGCACCAACTTACAAAGAGGAACCAACCCCCCAAGTAAATTAGCACCAAATAATCTAAATTGAACCTATGATCACACTTGGACACTTTATTCTTACTCAACTAATGACTATCCTTTTCTTTTGTTCTTCAAACTCTTTTATCTCTCTCAAACAACCTATTAAGCCTTCTCACTCAACTAGCCCTTTCTTTGGCAGAATTAGGTCTTATGACATTGCTCATCACATTTATAAACACTATTATAATTTCATGAAATATTAACCATAACTCTTTTATTATCTTCACACCCTCTACCTAGTTTCCAAAAACTCTAAATCATTCTCTCATATCTTCAATATTCTAACTAGTCAAATTAGGCCTATTAAAACTTCTCTTTATACTTGACTCTTTCTCTCACCCATATTGGTAAAAAAACATTTCCATAATTGTATAACCCTTTTAATATATCAAAAAAAAATTCACAAGTTAAACACCCATTACATAGGTCATTCACCATCCATAAGGGCCAAAACAACCATTAAGCCTAATAGAGACCTAATGCAATTAGGCCTTCTCAAAGCACATGTTTTACCTTGACCACATTAGAACACAATTAGACTCAAAAAAGGGATTATAAAATTCAAACATGCTTAAATTATACCCTTTATAATCTCACATTAGGTCCCCAACACCAACTATCTAATTTTACTCCTTGAACCACACAGTTAGGCCTTCTCACTGCTAGAAAGTCTGTCTTGAATATCTCAATCATACATTAATATTTGTCACATAAACATATCCAAAAGTCACATTTATATAACCTTAATTACCTTAATTCCATCACTAATTCCATTATTGTTCATAATATAGGGCAAAAGACCTTAAACTGATCATATTCATATGCTCACTCAAAACTACATATAGGTCTTAAGAACCCAGTCAAGAACCTTTGAATTTTCACACCTTAATAGGAATTTATCATGAAAAAAATGTGTTAAAATGAACCTATGATACATATATAACAAATAAATGTTCATTTTATTATTAAAATATATTCAAAAATACCCAAGAACATCAATTTCACTCATACACAAAAAATTGCTTATATCTCCAAAAACACAGTCATGAAGATCAAGCCTTAAAACACCTATGTGAACAATTTTATGAACTTAAAATAGTTTTAAATTATCTTTAATAATCCTTAAAACATATATATATATATATATATATATATATATATTACAAGGTTAAATATCAATATTGGTCTTATAGACCAATCTCATGCCTTCACCCTACACAAACTTCACTATGTTAGACATGAAACTTTGAGATAAATTATTTACTTTTATATGAGCATATTAAAAACTTATAATTAAATGGTATGTGATATATAGGTCTTAAAAATAACCCCATTCATTTTTATCCATCCCTAATCCACTGCAACCCATCCCTAATCTCATTCTCACTTCTGCCTAGTTTCCTCACTATATTTGTCATTAGGCCTATTTAACAATAGGTCAACTTCCATGACCATTTTAGCATATTTGGGTTGTGAAAAATTCTCGAAAATAACATGGGAAAAAAATAAAAGTCTCATACATCATCCTTCAATCATTTTCATTCTTTGAGCTGGTCAAACCTACCTGCTACATCAAAAATATGAGAAATAAGGGTTATCCTATAGCTTCCACTCACTCTTTTGATAGACCAATTCCACCTAGAGAAAATTGAGAGAGTCCTATACATGTTATAATCATCAAAATAGGTCATCCAATCCATTTTGATCTATATTCAACAAAATATTTCACATTGGGTCATAATGAGGGTTTTAGGAGGGTTTAAATTGCCTTCCATTCTTATCAATCATTCATAAATGATTACCCCTCAAATCCAAAACTAATTACAATAAATTTAATATAATACCATTCCCCAACTAACATGAACTAATTTTATCCTCATGTAAATATTTTACATGCCAATGAGCATAAGAAAATCCTTCTTGGGTCTGCAACACCTCATTCTGTGTACATAGAAAATCTCAACACCAATTTTCATGATTTTTTCTTTAGAATTTGACCTTAGACTTGGTTAAAAAACTGGATACAACCTATCACACCTATGAAAATTATCATAAGAGTTTTGTCACCTTGGAAAATGAACTTGACCCCTCATTAGGCCATGTTAGGTCTCTTTGCATATTAGGCCTTAAACTGTCAATCACACTTAGACTTTGAACACACCTTGAAACCTCTTATAATACTCTCAATACCTCATACTAATATCATAAAAACTTATACCATGTTCACACACTACCAACATTATTCACACAAGTCTCATACTACTCACCTCGACACGCTACAAGGTCTATGCCTTCTCACTAGGTCTCTCAAGTATATGGCTCACGAACATCACTTTAAGAACAAAAAAAACAACTCAAAATGACATAAATGAAACTTTCATGACATCAATGACAACTTCATACATACCTTAGAACACATTCTCAGCAATTTTTGTTACTTGAACTAACATTTTACTAACCTTCCTTCTTGGATTCCTATGATCACAACTCCCATTACCCTTGACTTGCTTAATGGCTAGTAGATGTAGGAATTACTCCTAATTCCTATCTTATATACTCAAATGTTACCTTTGGAAGTGGATTGGTTATAATGTACGAAATCTGATCCTTTGTAGAAACATATTCAAGTTTAACATCTTTTTCACTTACCTACTCTCTTAAGAAATGATACTTGATAGGAATGTGCTTAGTCCTTGAGTGTATGATTGTATTATTTAATATGATTATGAAACTTGTATTATCAAAAAAGATAGGACTAATACTATCATACTCCAATTTGTATTCCTTTAATATCTACCTCATCTATAAGACTTGAGTTCAACACAAAGATGTTGTAATGTACTCATTGTCATAAGTAGATAATGCCATTTATGGTTGTTTCTTGATTATTCATGATATTAGGTGCTTTCCTAAAAACAAAGCTCCTTGACTAGTGATTTTCCTATCATCTAGACTCCCTACCTAGTCTGCATCTATATAGGTTGTTAGGTTAAACTCCTTACTCCTTGGATACCACAACCTGAACTTCATATTCCCTTTGAGATACCTAAGTATCCTTTTGACTGCTTTCAAATGATTTTATTTTAGTTCTTCTTGAAATATTCCCACATGATGTACTTCTTGTATGATATCAGGTCTAGAGGTAGTAGTGTAGAGAAAACTTCCAATCATTAACCTATATGATGTCTAATTGACCTTTGGAAATTTATCTTCCTTGCTTAACTTGTACCCTATGATCATAGGTGTGTTAACTTCCTTGAAATCTTCCAAATAAAATTTATTTAAAGTCTCTCTTATCTACTTATCTTGTGAAATTAATATAACTATTTTTTATTGAATGATTTGTAACCCAATGAAGAATGATAATTTTCTTATCATAGACATCTCAAACTCCATCACATTACAAAGGCCTTAGTCATACTTTCATTATTTCCTCCAAATATGATGTCATCCACATAGACAACCAATATCAATTGATGATCATTTTCTATCTTTATGTGTAGATTATTGCCTTCAAATCCTCTCTTGAATCCTTGGTCCAATAAGTACTTGTCCAATCTGGCGTACCAAGATCTAGGATCTTGCTTTAGACCATAAAGATCCTTTTCCAATCTACATACATAGTCCTTGTTACCTAATAATGAGAAACACTCATGTTGCTTTATTTACACCTCATATTCTAAATTCCCACTTAAAAAATTTAATTTGACATCTATCTGGTACACCTTGAACCCTTTAAAGCCTACATATGCTAGAAAAAATATGATAGCCTCCAATCTTGCTACTAAATCAAAAGTATCCTCAATGTCTACCCATTTTAATTATGCATACCCCTTTCATACTAATCTAGCCTTATTCCTAGTGACTTATCCATCTCAATTCAATTTATTCCTAAACACCCATTTTGTGCCAATGTCATTTTTATCTTTAGGCCTAGCAACTAGTTCCCAAGTCTCATTATTTTTTATTTTGTCTGATTCCTCATTCATAGCACCTATCCAGAAATTGTCTTTTCTTGATTCTAAAATTTTATTATGTTCAATCTTAGATAATATAAAAACATTTTGTTAATTTAGGTTACTTACCAACTTTCTCCTTATTTTCATACCTGCATCCTTATTGCCAATGAGTTGTGATTTAGGATGGTCTCTCTAAATATATCTTGAAAGACCTTTTGAATCTTGTTTTTCTTCAACTTATTCTTCTTCCTCATTTACCTCTATTTTTTCTTCTTCATTATTTAAGTCCAAATTATCTTATGCATCCTTTAATTGAGAGTGTGACTTCTTAAAACTGGTCTCATCAATCTTCACATTGGTGCTTTCCACTATCTTATGCAACCTCTTATCATAGAATCTATAAGTTGAGCTTAATGATGAGTGTTATAATAATATTCTTTCATCATACCTTGAGTCTGAATTACCTAAGGCTTCCTCATATCTGTTTATGAATTATTTGTTTCTAAACACTCTACAGTATTCCACATTAGCAGGTCTACCTTTCCACAATTTATAGGGGTTTCATTGTCATTAATCCTTATCTATCCTCTATTCAAAATGTATAATGTAGTGCTCACTACCTCTCTATAGTATCCATTAGATAATCTTTATTTATTTAGCATATTACTTACTATTTCTTGAATTATTCTATTCTTTCTTTCCACTAACCCATTCTACTGATGTGTCCTAGCTACTGAGAACTTTCTCCTTATCTCATGGAATTCATAGAAGTCATCAAATTCATTGGACCAAAACTCTCCTCTTTTGTCATATCTTAGGAATTTTATATTTACATTATTTTAATTCTTAAATAGAGCCTTGAATTCCTTGAACTTATCAAGATCTTATGACTTTTCTTTCAAGAATGCTACCCAATTTATTCTTGTGTAGTCATCTATGAGTAACATGAAATAGATATCTCCTTAAATTCTTTGAATTTGTGTAGGTCCACATATATTAGTGTGTATTAACTCTAAAGGTCTTTTGGTAGAATAATCTTTAGACTTGAACCTCTTATTTTGATTACCATGTTGACATACCTTGTAAAGTGTATTTATAGGTTTGGTGATTTTAGGCATATTCTTCACATACTTTTTAGAGCTTATCTTAACTAGATTTCAAAGTTTAGGTGGATAAACCTTTCGTTCCATAGTCATAATTCATATATATTGTTCATAAATAATTTCTCCTTTTTTATCTCATTTAAGACATATAGATTGTTCTCAGACCTCTTAGCATTGGCAATTATCCTTCCTCATTTGGCTCTACTTATATCACACCCTTTGTCATGAAAGTTTAGTGTGTGTCCTTGGTTGTACATTTGACTTACACTAAGTATGTTATGTTTCAAGCCTTCCACATACAACACATTCTATGTTTTGGTATTTCTATTATCCAAACTCAAGATACCCTTGCTAACAATATTGGTAGTTATGTTATCTCTAAATTTCATTGTCCCTACAACATTATTCTTCAATGAAATGAACTTGATCTTGTCCCCTATCATGTGGATTAAGAAAACACTATCTATAAATCACTTTATGTCTTCATCTTGGATGTGAAAGGTAGTTTGATCTAACATATATTATTCTCATATAGTCTTCTACTCCTCCTTCACCTTATTCATAGGGTTTGAGTTCTTGGTCCACTTCTTAGTGACATGAATGTATACCTTTTTTCCTTGACTATCTTCCTTATATGCCTCATCTTATAAACCCTTATAATATGTCCTCTATGATTATATTTATAAAACAATTTTTTTCTTCTACTATTTAAATGAGCATTCATCCTATCCCTTCATGAGGAATTAATTCTAGTATGATGTCTAAAATTATTGATTGCATGAAAATAGTAACTATTGAAAGAATTCAAACACCTTTTTTGTCTGATAGGATTTGTTTGATGACTGTTGAATGATGCATCTCTATCTTTGTTGTATTTTGAAGGAGTTACATTCTTATTAACTTGTTGATGGTCAATTTTGGTCTCAAATTTGAGATTTTTTGTATAGGTCTTTACTCTATCAGTACCATCACTTCTTGATAGTTCATTGTCCTTTGAGGTCTAACTCACTTTATTTTCTTTTTGGTCTTCTTTGAACCTAAGACCTATCTTATCATGTGGAGAATTCTAAATATTCAAAATATCACCTATAATGTTAGTGATATTTTCAAATTTATTATATGTATTTAATTTGATTATTGACTAATCCAATTCTACCTTTAAGGACTCTGTTTCTATTCTAAACTTGGTGCATTCTTCCTCTTTATCTTAAGACTTGCAGTGATAATATCAATCTAAGTTTCCAACTATTTAATGATCTCATCATGTTTATTGGTGTTGTTACTTAGTCTCTCTTTAAATATATTGATTTATTCCATATAACTCTTAAGCAATGATCTTAGTTTCTAATTCTTCCTTCTTTGGAACTTCAACTCTTCTAGATCACTCACCAATTCTGCCTTAAGGTTCACTTTAGCCTTTTCTTCATCTAATTCTTCATCTTCCATAAAACTTTTCCCCTTTGAACAACATACATTATCTATTTATATGGCCATGAATAGATTTTCATTGCTATCATGATCAACATTGTCATCATCACTATCAAATATACTTGTATCACTTATATCAGAGAGCTATTATCTTCTTTGGTATAAAAATACTCTTGTTCTTGAATGACCCTTTCTTGCATTCATACTTCCTGAAGCTCTTTTTTCTCCTGTCAAGCTTATATAACTTCTTATCCTCACCATGATGTTCATCATGCTCATTAGTATTCTTGTTAGGGAACTTGAATGCAAAGTGACCAATATTACCATAATTAAAGCACTTAAATGGCAACTTGCCCTTATACTTACATGATCCTTTCCTTAGTTTTCTGAAAAATATGGCTTATAACTTGTCATCATCAATGTCTATATCAAAATCATCCTTAACCTTTTTACCTTGTGGCTTTTTCTCAACTTAGAATGTACCTTCCTTCTTGGAAGGTCTTCCATCACTTGTTCTCATTTCATAGGCAGTTAAGATACCATGAAGCTCATCCATTTGTAGTTTATTGAGATCTTTGATCTCCTCCATAGTAAAGAATTTTGAATCAAACTTGGATGTCAAGGATATTAATATCTTTTGTACTATTGTTGATGCTTCCAAAAAATTTCCTAGAATTTTGATAACATTTACTACTTTATTTACTCTTAATAGATAAGATTCAATGTTTTCATCCTCTTTTATTCTCAAAATTTCAAACTGCCTTTGATGGGTCTGTAATTTTGCCAACTTGACTTTGGTATCTCCTTCATAGATAGTTTGTAACTTTTTAAAAATATCTTTAGATAAATCACAATTCATGACCTTTAAAAATTCTACCTCTAAAATACCACTTAGTATGGCATTCATTGCCTTATAGTTGTTTTAAATTACCTTCTGTCCTATTACTTTTGTTGGTGGTGTAGGAGGTGAGTGAATCCATCAAAAACTAATTACCATATGTCATAGCCCAAGAACATGTCATAGCCCAAGAAAATTATATAGGTATTCATTATAATTCTCCAAAATATATATTTAGTCCCATTTAAGAGAGGGGCCTTATTGGTTGAGAAACATCCTTGTACTTGATAACTATATATGCTTATGCTTCTAGGATATCCTTTAAGCTGTTAGGCCTAATTTAAATGATCAAGCTATGATACCAATTGTTAGAATAATTATTAATTAAGAGGGGTTGGTGAATTAGTGACCTTACAAAACTTTTAAAATTATACATTACCTAAAATTGACCATCAAAGTAATGGAGTGATCAATCAATGCATCAAGAACCAATCACACAAATATAAAACAATGAGCATAACACAATATGAGTGAGAAACCCTTGGAGGGAAGAAAAATCACTCTGACCTATGAAAATGGAATAAATTCCTATAATTTTTTTTAAAATATCAAATTATGTTAAACACCAACTCAACTTGGAGCACCAACCCCAAACTATCAAGCACTCACTTGACCAATGTTTTAGCAAGCACCCGCTTGCTAATAAGTTACAACTCCATTAATGACTAAGCACAAACTTAGTCAACTCTAATTTATGAAAATAATTTAATTAATTTGTTTCTAAATAAACATGTTATTATTACTTCTTCCTTATCTACTCTTTAATCTCAATGTACACTCATCTTCACTTCACACCTTTTTTAAATAGGCCTAAACTACCTTGTATATATACTAGTCTCATGGTCACACAACACTTGGTTGGCCAGACACCTTCAAACTCTTAGTTATGACATAAAATAGGTATTAAGACATATTATTAACATGTTTCATTAACAATTTGAACTCATTTTGGTCTTACACAACTCAATTAAGCCTTACTCCTCCTTTAGGTCTCGTGGAGACCTAATTACATTAGGTCTACCCTCTTAATGCTAAAACATGATCTTCTTAGGCCCAAATGGCATTATCTAAAAATAATAAAACTATTTAAAAACTTATCAAATGAACTCTTTTGGACTCCTTCATGCTTTATTATACCTATATCCTTTGTTCATGCCATGAAAGCTCCTTTAGGACAAACTACCCTATTAGGCATGTTCACCTAAAAAGTTTGTTTAATAATAATTAAGCTTAAACACCCTTAATATATTCAACCAATAAAAATTAAACATTAAAATATATTATATATGACCTAAGGGTCATCAAAAAACTATTTAAATACCTTCACTCAGTAAATAAGGGCTAAATAACATCTCTGCAACTTGCTTACTTAGAACAACCAAATCACCTCAAAAACTAGTCATGAAGAATTAGACCTCTAATGTATGTTTAGACACTTGTAATGATTATTTATGCATAAAAATGATTATATGAGATATCCAAAACATACTTATATATAAAAATAATATGGTCTAATGGTAAATATTGGTCTTGCAGACCAATTTCTTAGCCTTATGTCTCAAAGTCCTATCTAAAATAGATAAGCCATTTTGTGAGCAACATTTTCACCATATACACTAACCTAAAAATATTATAAAAATTATTATCATGATTTAAAATTCATAAATAAATTCTTCATGCACTTTTATTCATCAATATATCATACACAAACTCTCAAATCTATCTCTTCATATCTACCTGGGTTTTACATTATCTACACCATTAGGTTTATTTGTGACTAGCTTACTTGGAAGACCAATTTAGATAAATTTAATTCTATAACATATCCATAAAACATCATGTACATGTAAAATTAGTCTCTATATTCTTATGAAATCCATTTACTCTTCTTGACCAATTCAACTTTTGAGAGTGATGATAATTTATTAATAAATAATCTTGTACCTTTACATTTTCTCTCTCATCTAAATAACCACCACCATTTGGAGGTAACTGGGAGACTTAAATACATTATATAATAGTTTATCTAGGAATTTAAATCCATCCTAAGCTGATTTAAATAAAATATTTCACATTAGGTCCTTATTAGGGTTTTATAAAGGTTTAACATAGGTTTTGGTGTTAACAATTATTCATAAAGGACTTCTAATTGAATCCAAAAATAAAGCCTAAATGTCTTATCTATGACCCTTCCCCATCTCTCCTAAATATATTATACTCCCATGCAGAGGTTAAACATGCCAATGAATGCCTGAAAGTTCTTCTCATGTTTAAGTAACTCATTCTGTGAGCTTTGTAAGGCCTAAAATAGTGATTCATGCACTTTTATTTCAAATATTGAGTTCAAACTTTTTGATCATACCTAAAAAAACTTATCTCACCTCTGTCCATGCTCTTATGTGCATACTTTCTTTTAAATTGGATCTTCATACCTCACTAAGCTAGGCAGGGTATAGGAGTCCTATCCCTATAGGATCACCCTAAAACTCTCGTGAATGATTCTATAGCTTACTCACATTCTGAAACAATGCCATAAAACCTTCACATGTTTGTGTTCATTCATTTCACCATGCACATACCTCTTCATGTCATTATTATGCTTCCTATGTACTTGATAACAATGACATGTAGCTTCTATGTTGACATTAACAATGATATATAGACATAAGACATTAGTTTTCTTCAAATTATCTCTTTATCTTTATCTCATGACAAAAATATTCCATGCACCTTATCACATCACACTTCCAACTGTCCTTAATCACCTTTGACATCAACCTTCACAAAATTCATTTTTGACATCAATGACAATACTCAATATTTATTGTTCCTATTTTTTCCATTGGCAAGTTTAGGTTTAGTTTTCTAGTCTAAAATGTATTTATAAATAATATTAAGTGCAATAAATTTTTGAGGGGCATTATCTTTAGAATAAAAATTTGACATCCCTTGTTCTTCTTAAAAAAGAGCCAAAAGGGTATTGAGGTGAGGGATGTCTTATTATGTTTGGTATTAGAATTAAGAATAGAAATGAAATTATGAAAATTTTCATGAATATTTAACTAAATAATCAAATGAATAAGTTGATCGTGAATTAAATTATAATTATATATATCTAATTGATATATATTAATTTATTTTTATAAAAATAAATAACTATTTTTCATCACCATTCATGGAAGTAGTGAGTAATTTAAGTATAAGTTTTATTATTTTTTAGAGAAGAGTGCCCTTGTGCATAGATTTAAAGATTTTTTATTTATTATGAAGTGAATCTTGATTACTGATAATGAGTAAGAATTCATCCTTTACACTCATCAAAATGATTGATAGGGCTTCTTATGATTTTTTTTGAAACACATTGGTAAGTTAAATCATGACATATCTCCCTGACAGGGGGTTTTTCAGTGCTAAAAACAATGTTCCATAATTTTTGAGACATAAATTCATATTTAATATGAATTTTATAAATTTTAGAGTTTGACCCATTTAACATTTTTGGCTTATCTAGCACAAATTTGGGAGAATGCATAACTTCCCTTCCAAGTTTGACACTTACTAGTTTGTATTATATTCTAAAACGACATTAAAAAGGGTTTAAAAATAAAAAATTTAATGTGATTTTATAATTTATTTTTATAATAAAACAAATATGTTATCATATACTAATAATTATTTAATTATATGCAAAATAATAATAAAATTGTAAAAAATTGCACTATAGTAAGAGTCGCAAGTGTCACAAAACAAATAATGTAAAAACTAATTTCAATATAATTATTAAAAAAATATATAAAAAAAGTGTTAAATCATAAAATAGACCATTAAAATGTGTCTTTAATTTGTAAAAATGTAAATATAGATTGGTCACATGACCACCTTCATCAAAGAGAGACAAGATAAAAAGTCACAAGAAGTGTAAGTGTAGACACCATAAATCTACACATGATGGTTCTAAATGTCAAAATACCCCTAGATGCCCACCTTGGAAAAATTCACCTACTAACCCACCTTTAACCTAAACCATTCACATTTGACCTTTAACTTAATCTAACCTTTTTAAACCCACCTAGTTAACCCAACCTTAACCTTTCTACTTTGGCCCTATTGACCATCGATGGTCACCTTAAACATTGATGATTAACCTATTAGCAAGCAGGGCCTCACCTCTTGAACAAAGATAACTCTTGATGTGAAATATAACATGGCATAATTTAATATGGCCACCTTATCCATTATCTAATGCATCATAATCCTCGAAATCATCAACCAAAAACTCCTATGGAACCTTCTACCTCCATCTCTCTTTGCCTATAAAAGGAGGGGAGTAGGAGGTGAAAAAGGATGGAAAATCAATGATATTAGACTTATTTATCAGGATTTTATTTTTTAGATCTTCATTTCATCCAACCAACTAGAAAAAAAGAGACCTAACACTCTACCAAAATTTTCTTTCAACCATAGGAACTGTTACACTACCAAAATTCCTCTAGGCTTCATCAGCATCTTTAACCAACTTCAACAACCAAAGCTAAGTATTTGTTTTCATGTATTCATTTAATTTTTTTCATTTTAACACCTCTACTTAAAACAACCCTTTTCCTTTAATACTTCTAAGGCATCTCTTACACTCATGTCCATTAACCAACCTCTAACAACCCACATAACCTTTCTATAACCAATCCACAACTTGTTCTAGCTAAAACTAATAAGTTTTCCAAACCCATAATGATCATTGATGATCACCCTAACTATCAAAATTCACCTTAACCACTAATAATCACCTTAACCATCGATGGTTACCTCAACTAATAATGGTCACCCTGACCACTGACAATCACTATGTAACTTTTTTGACCAAAAACCAACAAGTTATTTCCACCAACCAAACCTCAATCAAACTATGTTTTTATCAACTTTTATCACCTCACAAACCAAAAACAACACCCTAACCTGACTTGAACATTTCTTTAATTATTTATAATTCACCTAAATTTTATTTTGTTAGAATACTAGTGTTTCTTTATAAAGTATTTATTTCTTTAGATCTAGTACTTTTATGTTATGCAACTTTTTCTTTTCAACATTAAATTGTATCAAAAGTTGGATTGACATCCTCCTAGATATCTCATGCTTCTTGGATCTATCTCACACTAGGAAATCCACCCATCTACCTAACTAACCAACCCTTTTCGAGTTCCATCTTATTATAAGTCATCTTTCCAAGCCAAAAAAGAATATTTACAACCATCTAGATTATGGAGTGTACACCATATCTAGTTTCTACTAACCTCTACCCATCTTTCATACCTTTCTTCTATAAATAGATAAAAATCAAAATTTGAGTAGAACATTTTGGCATGACCGATGAGACCTAGCTACATCTAGTCCCCTTTTCTTATTAATTCTATGCTCATACAATGAAATTAATTTTTTTTTGGGTATAAAATTAACTAAATACATTGATTACTTGCATTTTTATCTCACTTAGTTAAATTAAATCAAAGTAATCAATCATAACTTTGCCTCTTTATCACACATATACCAAACCACTTATCAATCAACACATCTTAACACCTGACATAAGGCCCAACTAAGATTTCATCACCTAGTGGTAAACCTTTACCCTTTACCTATCTTACTTGGACTTCACTACCAAGAAGAAAAACTAAAACTCAACTCTCTGGTTGAGTCTAAACTATGAAAATTGGTATATCTTGGCTAATCACCCAACATCCTTATCATTACAGTGTGTGAAATGAGGGGGTAGGCCCCAACATCAAGCCATGTACTATCTTTCAATACATATTTTTGAGACCCATAACTAACTTGAAACCAACCATAGACTTCACTTCTAGTACCTACTCTACAAGCCAAGTCTTACAACATTCTTTCTAACTTAAGGCATAAGCCAATAGAGACTAAAAATAACCCTAGAAGGTAATGTAATCTAGTGTATGTTTTTCCCTTTTGAATTTTCTTGTCTACTCTTTTTTTTGAGTTTTAAGAAACCTACCTTCCACCATCTTGCCTACATTGCCTTGTCCAATGGAGAACCAGCCTATATTCTCTCCTAAAAAATTTAACTTTGGTAGGATCTTAGAGAACAACCATCTTGCCTCAGAGTGATACCTTACATCATGAACCACTTATGATCCTAACCTTATCTACAACCAACATAACCTCATTAACAACCATCCTAACCTCACCCATAATAAATCAAACCTTACCTATCACTTATCAAACTTCAACTATAACCAATCAACAAATTGTTAACTACCACTTGAGCTAGTTACAATGTTAATGGACCAGATGATCAAGTTAGATTCATATATTTTTGGTATCCATGATTAATCAAACCCCACCTAAAACCAATCAAATCTCAAATACAACCAATCAACAACCTATCAACTACCATTTAACCATCATCATACTCAACCAAAAACCCATCAACACTAAATTAACAGTTATCATGACCAACTCAACTTCAACCTATCTAACCTCATCAATCATCAGATTACCTACCCCAACCATCATATCAACTACCCCAACCTACTTTGAGGAAGCCCTCTTTATCTCAACACCAAGATTTGGTCTATCTTTTTTGCCATTCAACTAACAACTATCAAACCAAATTATCTACCTTACTTAACCTATCAAACCAACCCACCTTATCAACCTTATCCAAACTATCAAACTAACCCATCTTAATAACCTTACCAACTCTATCAAATAAAACAAACAACTATCAACCAAATTTACCCAATCAACCCACCTTATCAATCTAACCAACCTTATCAAGCATACCCAACCTATCAAACCCACCCAACCTATCAACTCAACCAAACTTATCAAACCAACTAACATCATCAAACCAATTGATTGTCTCATAAACTAAAGGTCAATCTACCATTGAACCTCTTTTTACACCCATTATTGTGCACACCAATAACCAAATCCCTCAACATAACAAGGCCCATCCATTATATTTAGTTCTTAGTCAACCTATAACTAACAAAACCATAATTTAACCCTTAAACAAACCACTTGTTAACCAAGTAGAACCTTATCAACTTTATTTCATAATCACAATCAAGGAACCAACCAACCTCTTCCACTTATCCATGTGGAAAAAACCAACCTACATTTTCTACTCACCCATGTGGAACCAACCTACCAACCTTTTCTACTCACCCATATGGAACCAACCAACCAACCTCTTCCACTTACTCATGTGGAACCAACCAACCTACTTCTTCCACTCACCCATGTGAAACTAACCAACCAACCTCTTCCACTCACCTATCTATAACCAACCAACCTACCTTTTCTACTCACCTATGTGGAACCAACCTACCAACCTTTTCCATTCACCTATGTAGAGCCAACCAACCAAAATTTTCCACTCACCCATGTTGAACCAACTAACCAAAATTTTTCACTCACCCATGTGGAACCAACCAACCAAACTTTTACACTCACCCATGTGCAACCAATCAACTAACCTTTTCCACTCACCCATGTGGAACCAACCAACATATCTCTTCCACTTACTAATTTTGTGGAACCTACCATCAACCCTACCTTACCTATCATGAGCCCAACCTTACCCACCATCAGCTCAACCTTACCAACTATCAACCCAAATAAAAACCAACCCATCAAATCAAACAAACCTTTCCAACCTACCCTTACCTCACTCAAACTCCATCCTTGGGATAATAAGACACTCTTATCTAAACTACCTTTATTTTGGGATAGTGTTATCAAACCTATCAAAACTCAAGCTCAACAATATTTTATTAGCATTGATAAAATAAAGTATATCCCACATGAACCACCACCTACAAATTTGACCAACTAACCACTAACAACTAACAACTAAAAAAAAAATTGGTAGGTGGATGAAGTAATATTCACCCCTCTTAAACCCTCTTATTAATGAAACCTCACCTCAGGATCATTTTCCCATCTTTGACCATCCATGAAAAGAGAAAATTAAAGGAACTTTCCCTCCATAAGGCTTTAACCATTTATCAACCCAAACCATACCTTAACAATTAACCAAACTAACCCTTGGCATTTTTTTGCCTCAACCTATCAAACCAACTTATCAACCTTACCTAACCTATCAAACCAACCCACCTTATCAACCTTGCCTAAACCTATCAACCAACCAACCCTAAACCCACAAACTAACCACCTTACCTTAACCATGAAACCATTGGATATTACCCTTCTCAATCAACCAACCAACCAACCAAATGATTTTAATCTTAGTTGTTTTGGGCCTTATTTTTCACTCTTTTTTGTAATTTCAAATTATTTAAGAGTCACCTTATCCCCCAACTTTTAGAGAGTACCTTATCCATCAACCCAACCTAAACCAAATGGTATACTAAATTAGAGAAACCCATTTGGACACCACCCAACATATTTGGGAGTCACCTCCCCCCAACCATTGGAGATTACCTTTCTCCTCTACCCAACCAAACTTGTTGGATAATCACCTTCTCCCCTTACCTAGTGGAGTAATCTTCTCCACCAACCTACCTAACTTTTGGAGACTACCCTTCCTTACCAACCCAAAAAACCACCTTATCTTAACTATGAAAACATTGGAGATTACCCTTCTTCACCAACCCATTTCAATACTACCCAACATATTTGGGAGTCACCTTCTTCCCCAACCATTGTATATTGCCCTTATCCACCAAAATATCACCTAAACAACCTCACATTTATGTCAATCAAAATATTTTCCATGTCTAATAAAGTGTCAAAAATGAACTAGGGGGAATCTATTCTCCTGATTGACATCAAACATATACACAAGCATAGATCTAGGGCATATCATAACCTCAACCTCTTTAAATAATTCTGCATTTATGTATTTGTTATTTAGTTAAAATAATTTTCTTGTCATCTTATGTCTAACTTAAGCTCATCCCTTATTTTTAATCTCCTTCATCTCTTTATCTTTAAAGACAACTAATTAAAATAGTATCATGTGATTATCTATCACAAACTTAGCCTAATACTAAGCATGGATACTATGACTCTACCCATGACATGATCCTCATGGTAATTTATAACCTTTTTAAGATGGATTTATAAAGTTATTTTCACTTAAACCACCTTTTTTACCAATCATCACCTTCCTTGTGCTATGACTTTGCCTCCATAAGGGAAAATCGTAGGCCTATATAGACTAGTCCATGTATATAAATAATTTGAGATACCAAAATGTCACTTGGGTCAACATCTCTAGCATGAAGAATTATCCCTTAAAGGACAACTATCCAATAATTAAAATTTATTAAACTTAAGGTAGATTTCTCCTTTGAAGGACAACTATCAAACATGAACAAATTCAGACTTAGACCACTCCCTCAAAGGATGGCTAAGTCAAATTTGTTAATAGTAATAATTTAAATCTCCTCACATCGATCAACTTGATAAACATATAAAACTAAGCAATAATAAACCTTATATCAAAATAAAAAACAAGCAATCCCAAGAAATATGCAATCAACTTTCACAATAGCATTAATAGACTTCTCGCATCGATCAGTCTACACCTAACATATGGCATGGACTTGTCTATCATGGTTCATAGGTTACTTATAGAAGGGGAAATTCATCCCCATAATAATGTTACCCTAACTATCACCCTACCCATCACCCACTACCAATCATCCATCTCCCCTTATCTTCCACAAATCAATAGATTTTTAGCTTACTTGACACCATGTGATCAAGCTACCATTTTTAACCATCAAACTAACAATAAAATAAAAACATGATTGGGGCTTATGTTCATAAGCCCAGCCATCTTTCCATCATGGTCTTTGTCAATCAGAGCATTTGACCTCCTCCTTATACTTTTATGAACACTTATCAAGATGTCTCTTCCCCCTTCTGATTCATTGAAACCAACCCATCAAACTAACGAATCAATTAACTTATTTAAGAGTCACATTCCCCACCAACCAATTAATTAAACCATCAAACCTTAGAGAGTTTCTTCTCCATCAAACTAAACCTAACCTTTGGAGATTACTTTTCTCCAACCTACCCTTACCTTAACCATGAACCATTAGATAGTACCCACTCCATCAACCCCAACCATTGGAGATTACCCTTCTTCTTAACTAAACTAAGTGGTACTTAGAAATGGGGTAACCCATTTGAACACCACTAACCAACATTTGGAAAGCACCTATTCTCTAAAAACCAACCATGAACCATTAGATAAAACCTTCTCCAACCAACCAACTATTCAACCATGTCCACCTCAATGCTGGTCATTTTTTACCCAAACTATTCACATATTTTATGATGACCTTGCCTTGGTTCTTTTTTTACCACACTGACCAACCTTTCCATGTTAAACATTTGAATTTTCACCACCTCGTGCACAATCATACCATTTATATTTTTTAAGCGAGAAAATTCTAACTTAGATACCTATGAAAATATCGACCCTAATTAGTAGACTTATAGAGCCACTCAATCAGTTATGACCAATATTGTGAACTGGTTACTTTATCATTTTTACCTCTAGAACCAACCCTATTTTTACCAACATTGGTAACCTTAGTCTTTACATGATCTTGGTTATCACACTTAGTCACATTTTTTTGTGCATATTTATGCTTTAATGCCCAACCTCACCTGCCACCTTTATCACCTACCTTCCCATCCACTCAATTACTTATCAAACCCTGACCTGATTTTGGTTTCACCTCATCAACTCCTAGTTTGAAGTAGATCACCTCCTTCCATACTCATGGAAACCAAACCTTTGATCCACAAACCATTTTTATTTTGTAGCTTGTTTATATAAACTACATAAAAAGGGAGAAAAATGTAGACCCCAGAAAATTTCAGGCGATGGTTTTGAATGTCAAAATACCCTTAGATGCCCACCATAGCCAACTTCACCTGCTAACCCACCTTTAACCTAAACAATTCACCTTTGACCTTTAACCCAACCTAACATTTTTAAACCCACCTACCTAACCTAACCTTAACCTTTCTACCTTAGCCCTATCAATCATCGATGGTCATCTTGAATATTGATGGTTAGCTTAACCATTGATAGTTAGGTCCTCACCTCCTGAACAAAGATAACTCATGATGTACAAGCTAACATGACATATTTTAATATAGACACCTTATCTATTGTATAGTTCATTATAAGCCTTGAAATCATCAACTAAAACCTCCTATGGAACCTTCTACCTCCATCTTTCTTTGCCTATAAAAGAAGGGGAGTAAGAGGTGAAAAAGGATGGACAATAAATGATCTTAGACTTCTTTATCAAGGTTTTCTTTTGTAGGTCATCATTTTAGCCAACCATCAAGTAGAAAAGATACCTAACACTACCAAAATTTATTTTCAATTGCAGTCATTGTTAGTCTACCAAAATTCCTCTAATATTCATCACCATCTTTAACCAACTTCAAAAACTAAATCTAAGTATTTGTTTTCATGTTTCATTTTAAGACCTATAATTAAACCAAACATTTTACCTTAATACTTATAAGGCCCACTCTTACTGTCATGACCATTAACTAACCTCCAACAACCCATAGAACCTTTCTATAACCAATCCATAACATGTTCTGTCTAGAACTAATAAGCTATCCAAACCCATAGTGACCATTAATGGTCACCCTAACCATCAACAATCACCTTAACCATCAATGGACACCTCAACTTTCAATGGTCACCATGACTGCTAATGGTCACTATGTAACTTTCTAACCAAAAACCAGTAAGTTATTTCCACCAACCAAACCTCAACCAAATTTTGTTTTTCTTGGCTTTTGTCACCTCATAAACCAGAAAAAGCAACCTGACCTGATCTAAACATTTTTTTAATGATTTAGCATTCACCTAAATGTTATTTTTCTAGAATACTAACATTTCTTTGTAGATTATGTATTTCTTTAGATCTAGTACTTTTTTATTATGCAACCTTTTCTTTTTAACATTAACTTGTATCAAAAGGTGGATTAACAGCCTTCTAGATAGCTCATACTTCTTAAATCTAGATCATGCTAGAAAATCCACCCATCTACCTAACTAACTAACCCTTTTCTAGTTCTATTTTATTACAGGTCATCTTCCCAAGCCAAAGAAGAGTATCTAAAACTATCTAGGTTACGAAGTGCACACCATATCTAGGTTCTACTAACCTCTACCCCTCTTTCAATTTTACCTTTCTTCTATAAATAGATAAAAAGCAAAATTTGAGTAAAATAGTAAGTGTCACAGATGATCTTAAGTGTCACAAAAAGTCTTTTACAAGGATAAAGAGATAAAAATAGATTTTTAAATAGTTAAAAAAAGGCTTGACAAAAAGAAGGGTGGTATTGTGTTTTAAAATCTTGACCTTGTTTTAACAAGTGCCTTACCAAATTATGATAACCAACTCCACTACAACACTATTTATATTATATGTGAAAGATATTCTATTTAAATCATGTTTAATTGAATTTATTTAAAAAAAAATAAAAAAAATAAGAATTATGTCCACATAAAAAAATATATATGATATTTCACTTTTTTTAAATAATACACTTTTGAAATGTGGGTCCCCCTTAGTGATTGCATGGATTTTTAATTAACAAAATAAATTATTCAATAAATAAAGTAATAAACTCTCAAAAAATATATACTAACCTTTGTAAGATTTCATATACAGCCATGGAACATGAGAAGAAGTAGGGTACAATTGATGGTGTGTAGGAGGCCAATATAGATCATAGAAAATATATACAATCCTCCAAAATGGACCCTGATGTGTCCAAACACAACCCAACTAATTTTTTTCTACCTAAAATCTAAAATTTTATATGTTTTTCAACTAGTATATCCATACAAAGACACCATATGTGGATTTAAAAATGCTGGTCAATATCTTGATACCTCACAGGCTTTGTAAGATGTGTTTGTAGGCAAAAAAATGAAGATTTACAAGTTTAAAACATATAATAGGTTATAGATGAACTTAAAATAAATTATTCATTATTTTTATCCCTTCCATGTTGTACCATCATTCTCAAGGGTGATTTATGCTTGTAATTAATGTTTTTTGGTTTCTTATTTGAGTCTTAGATTGAATGTTTTATTCAAATACAATGTTTAAAGGATTTAATAATTATAAACAAAATTCATCTAGTCTCTGAACCTCATATGGCCACACACCAAGCCATAAAAGGTTATGTTTTAAATGATATTTACTTGAACAAGGATACCCACAAGCTAAACATTATATCATCTTATTGTATTAAACACATCCCACCTTGCATTTTCTGTGGAAAAGTGGGGACCCCCTTTTGTTTTTTGAAGGCTTGTTCATTACATGTCTATACATGCAAGTTAGCCTATTTTATTATCTATGGAAATTAGGGAAAATTAGGTATTAAATCAATTTTATTTCATGTGTTTCCTCTTAAAACCCATTTTTCATTAGAAAGACTTAATGAAACTAATCTATTAATGTAAATTTTAGAAGTTTGATATATATAAAAGGTACTCCGATTTATTTATTCAATTTTACTTATTTAGCATTATGGATTTTATTTTGATCTTCGGCATTTTGGTCTTTGGAATTTTGGTTTTCAGAAGATTTTGTTTGGGAAACTTTGTTCACCACTTTGGTCTTCAAGTATTTTGATCAAGGATTTTTAGTCGAGAACTTTCTTTCAAGCATTGTTCCAGTCGAGAAGTTTCCCTCAAATCATTTTGTTCAGCACCTCTTATGTGGTGGATTTATTTCAAAAAAAATGGTTTTTGGGAAGTTTTGGTATTTGAGAGCTTTCTCTTTTAAAACTTTTATGTAGAAGCTTTTTAGTTAGAACTTTGACCTTTAGTAACTTTCTCCAATAAATCCTCATGAACATCAATTTAGACTTCATGGAAAAGTGTTTGGTGCCTTGGCTTTTGAGAGAAGTTTCACAAATCTCTCTAAAGAATATTTTGGTCTTTAGGGTCTTTCGTTTGAGACTTTGGGCTCACAAAAATTAGATGATTTAGCCTAAATACAATCTATAACTCTTAACTAAACCATTTATTGACAAGTGCCAAAAGGAGTAACGTTATGGCATCCCCAAATGAGTAAACATCCTATGTGGCATGCCCGCTAAGCCTAGGTGGTCAAGTTCAAATTAAATAAATGTGAAAAAATTGTAGACATTGGTGATTAATGGTATATTAACTGAACATGAATTATAAAAGGATATAATATCAAGCCACTAACCAAACTCACATCCATTTATTATCATCAATCTCAAGCATATATTTATTTTTATGAATTCTAAGCCATAGTTACATTTAAACAAGTTTTAGTATACATAATAAAGTGCCAAGCCACCATCACCAAGATCTCAAATCCTACTAGCACTTAGAACCAATAATTATGTCTTTGGCTAGAGCATATAGGGGAACCCAAGCACCATCTAGATTATCCTTCAAGGATTCAATAGAATACCTATATATAGTTTTTGATGCAATAGTGTTTGGGGGTCTCTACACTAATTATTCATCCTTATGTGAGGTCATAAAGAACATCAACCTATTCACTTGTGAGGAAGACATCTCCATAGAAGAAAAACAAGTTACATCTGACTTACTTCCCTTCAAATTACAAACACTCTATTATATAGCTGCTAAGCTAGAAGTCATGCCATGCATTGACTTATTGTGAAACCTATTGTTTAAAAGGAGAATTGTATATGGTGGATTCCAACATTATATCAACAATAACACCATTATTATATACATATCAGGGGATGCATTCATGAGGTATTTATGTTTACCCATTATAAATGCTACCTTTGATTTGCATAATGTAGTTGGTTGTAAGAAGAATAATAACATAGAATAAGTAGTAAGTAAAATGATTATTTTAGGAGATGCCTTCACACTTAAGTAAACCACCAATAACCATGTGCCCATTACCATATTTTAGATGGGAATCCTCATTGGCATGGCATTGCTAAAATTTTTGTTTGGCCTCTTGAGCATCCACTTCCTTCATTTGGAGTGGGTACTAGTGACTAATTTTATCCCATGGTTAAATTAAGTCAACCCCTTGTAATTTCAAACTTATATAAGATCCCCTAGGTTGTAAAATGTCCACCATGGTCTTAAATGAGGTCATATACTATGTTTCATCTTGGTCACACTTGTTTAATTTCCCTTAATGTCATTTTATGTCCTTTTCAGTCATTCTAGTGTAATTTTATAGTTCTACATAAAAGGATAATTGTGTCAAGTAGTTGGTTAACATGTTTGATGTCAATTAAGTTTTAAGAACTATCTTAAAATTTACATTCTATAGGTTTAACATTAAAATCAAGAAGATCACTTCAAAAAAGGGTAGTTTTAATTTTTTTTACAGACTATAGGATAGTTTTATCATGTGTGAAGAATTTAAGAGGGTCCCTTCATATCTCCACACATCATATCCAAGCTTAGGTAGCTTTGATATCTTCAAAAATGGTGAAAAATAATCTCTCTCTCTCTCTCTCTCTCTCTCTCTCTCTCTCTCTCTCTCTCTCTCTCTCTCTCTCTCTCTCTCTCTCTCTCTCTCTCTCTCTCTCTCTCTCTCTCTCTCTCTCTCTCTCTCAGGCATCTCAAAGAAGTCAATCAATTTATAGTTAGTATAGACAGGAGAGGCAAAGTTAAGGTGAATGCATTTGGTGGAATAAAATAGTCTCTATATGCTCTGATTTAATTGTCATAGTTCCAAGAATGGTGGATCATACTCTATGAATAATCTCTAAGATTATTAGCATCTCAAAACTACTTACACAACCCTAATGGCTCAGGTTTCCTCATCTATTTGCATTGATCTATGTGAATTGAGTGATTTATGTAGGTTGGTAGAGTATTTTATTCATTTCTATGATAGTTTCAAATCATTTGGCATGTGTGGAGATGAATGGACAAGTAAAACCACCTCTAAATTCTTTAACAAATTCTACAAAACAATTTGCATTAGAAAAGTGCTTCATCAATTACAAAGTCTAACTTATTATGAATGTATTTAGGTCAAGGTAATGCATTGGTATTCAACCCATCAATGCATGGTGATAATTTATCCACTAAATTTTTAGTCTTAATAAGATCATTATTGGAGTGTAAAGTCTAAGATACAAGCACAGTTAAGTATTCTTGAAATAGTCACCTACAAGACTATGTAGGAATGTTTAAACAGTGGTTTATAAGAGATGTGAACTTCATGATAGAGCTTTAAAATATTTGAAATTGGTTTGAGTATCTATAATCCTTGAACACAACCAAGACTAAACTTAAACCCTTTGTTGAAACTTGTAGAGGTACCTAGTTATAAAAGTTACAAAGTGTGAACATTTATCTAATTTTCTATGAGGAAGGTTTATTTCCGATATAATGCCATTTATTAGTAAGTGATTATGAAGTTTTTTTTAGTCTAATGAATCCCTTCTTACAGCCTAAAGCCTAGTAGTAACGTGTCAATTAAAATATGAGGATTTTTGGTTGATAAATAAGATGATTGAATGGTTCAAACTTAGTCAGGTTTCTACTAGGAACACTTAGTGAATTACAATGCCATTAGACCAAAAATGACCCTAGAAACTTGCAATGCATAGTGGCACTATATTAAGTTGGTGATAGAGAGATGAGAGTATAGTTTATAGGCATAAGATGATTTCATTCAAGTGTTATATGGACCTATTAACCTTAGAATAAAACTAAAATATTGAATTAGTGCTCAAGAAAATATCTTCACCTATAGGAAGGTCTCATATCCCCTAAACAACATCTATAGTATGACTACAGACCTATAATGCATTGATATTAATAAGTAATATCATGGTCTCAAGGTAGATGTGAATATGTACAAGTGTGAAATGTTTGAATGACCTATGATAAAATTAATGGTGTGTAACATAGTACTCAAACATGAATATACACCTCCCTAAATTCTACCTACAGGTGACATAGTCAAAATAGTCTATAGACTAGTTCAAACTAATGGAGAGAAGCTAGTTTGGTTGTTAAATAGTGAGTAAATGTGGATAACCATGTTTAATACATCCTCATAGTGGTGATATCACTTATATTTGATCTTCAAGGATAGATTAAATAGATCAAAGGTTGAGAAAACTAGTTTTTGAACCTCACACTCAACCATCTATGCATTACCACAGTACTCAGGCTTAAAAGCTACTATTGAGGGTTTGTAGTTTAGAGGGATATCAAAGCATGATAAAACCTTGAAAATAAGTATATAAAATCATCATGAACCAAAAAATACCTCTATATTTTTAGTTTGGTTAAATAAATAGGTGAAATTCTCTTTATTTTGTCTCAGATAAAGGGCACTCCACAGTCAACAAATCCTACAGACATAGTATGTAAATGAGGAAGTATGAAGAGTCTTGGAGAATTCTAGAATGATGTGTAAAATTTTATTTAGGGCTAATAGAGATGGAAAGATCACCTACAATCATTAGAACCACTTAGAGGTGGTCATAAACATAGAAACACAGTCTAGGCCTATTAGGCCTAGAACTAGGCCTAAACCCTCATGGCCTCCAACTTGATCCATATGATCATTTGACCTTTAAAAACCATATGATAACCTTTAGGGGGGAGTAAAAGGTTTATTATATCTATCAATTTGTAGGAAACAACACAAAATTAGTCATTTAGGCCTAATTTCCTCTCAAGCCTACTTAGAATGCATATAAGGAACTCAAGAGCCAACTTCATTTACACATATCTATATAGATGGTGTGCATGGTGCCAAAATCAGCTAGGGATAGTTGAGGGAGATCATAAACTTGATCTCAGTAGAATTTTTTTTAAGGTTAAATGTCTAGATTTTATGAATCATTGTTAAGAAGCTAACCCTCATAAAACCCTTGCTTGAACCTGATGGAGAAATCATAAAATAATATTCATCTAAAAGTGGCCAATTGGTTAAGAAAATTACTTAAACTAATTTATCACTCTCCTAGGCTCATTTCCATCTAGTCATTCCATACTATCACTTGTATAGACATACCTAATTATGGGTTTTCTACAAGTTTTGATGTGTTTCATAGGAGAAAAATGGGATTGATGAGATCATTATGGAATGTGTTTAGATATTTTTCCTAGCTCTTTATACTCAATTCTCACCTTGTATATTAATGAAAATCCCTCTGTTAATCCATTTATTGTAGGTAGTTCAAGGTTGATAATGAGAAGTGTTATTTAAGTTTCATTAAGGTCTATTTGATAGACTAGGGGACAAAACTATCTTGAATAGGTGTCTAAAACCTCTACAATGCATCTCCTTGGCCAATTGCAAGTCATCACAGTGACAAGTGTATGAACCAAGCTTGGAAGGCTAATGAGTGACTGTAGATAGTGAACAACAAATGTCCATGAGAATTTCATCAATTGAGGGGTATATAATAACTATCAAAATTAGGTTTCCACCTTCTCATGTCAGTGAATATGTGTCAAAAACTCCTAAGGTGGTTTAAGACAGTCAAGTCAACTCATCATCAAACAACGTAGTTTTAAGAAGTATAATGAAGAGTCTTTATGCCAACTTGAGGGAGAATGATTTGTTTTTGATGGACACTTATCCATGACACTATTTTCCACTTCATTCTCTTATATTGTAACTAGTTTTCAAGTATTGACACTTGGCCTTGTGACTCTTTAAATTCACACCTTCCCGCTCCTCTCCTATGCTCTATATATGCAAGCCTTTTTGGCATTTGTATCTTGTATAAAACTAGTATAAAAAAGCCCTAATAGTTTGACACCTTGTTTTGAATTTGAATAAAGCTTTGAATTTTATTTAATCTCTATAACTCTTTCCTAATTATGTTAAGTAGTGTACTTGGATGTTAAAAGATGAATATTTTCTCCTTACTTCAATTTTGCTCTTGCATGTTTTATGTGAGTGATATCTCTTATAATAGGTCTTATGAAGTGTATGTTTTTATTAAGTGTGTCTTGAAGTGTGAGAGATAATATTAGTGTCTAGTATAATACCTTATTTTTACCCACCTCTAGATATACATAACAATCTACCTCTATGAGAAACACTTATGCTAGAAGAACATAGGGTTAAGGTTAGTTTTGGTAGTATTTTTTCTTAGTACAGATGCAAGTGTGTTTTGTGGACTTATCTTTGGTGGACAATCTCCATTAGTATAGGTTAATTTTATTTTCCTTCTCCTATTTTCACCCCCAATAGTGATTGGTCTAGTGTAGTGTGTGAGCCTAAAAGATAAATCAAGGGATCTAGTCCTTTGACCTAGAAGTTTACCTCTACTATAGGCAACCCACAAGCCTAGAGGTAATCCCATGTTAGCTAAATTTGGAGAGGCATGAACAACCTCTCCTAGAGGAAATTTTTTTATCACAATAGTTTTGGCACACCTAGTGGGACCAAGGTCTAAAAGAGTGGAAAGATTATTGGTGTATTCTTCCTACTATCAAATTTTGGAAGCATTCAAGTAAACACCAATGTTGACTCTGAATGTAATTATCTAGTTATAAGTATCCCAAGTAATTTTTGTAAAATAATTTAATAAATTCTTGTATTTCATTTGATTAATCAATTTGATATGGATGGATATGTTGAAAATTCCTATTATATACCTCCCTATCAACCTTGTTATGACCCATACTATCTTCTTCAACATCCCTATCAAATTTGTTATCAACCCTATGGTCATCTTATGCCTTCTCCATATGTTAATTAAGTGTAGACACCCAAAAATAGTCGTCGATAACCTTCAAATAGGATTTTGGCTAATTTCCATGTAAAATGCACAATTTGGCCTAAAAACACTAAAATATGCTAAATGATGTGGAATTGACATATTCAAGTGCTAATTTTCACCAGGGTATCCCTAAAAGGGGTAATGTAATTTATGGGCCAGCTAACTTTGATTAGTTCATTTCAAGTCAAAATGCCAATTTTGCACTTGGGTGTTTTGGACTGCTCTTTCCTATCAAATATTTTTTGTTGGGATATAAATAACCGGAAGCACACAATTGATTACCAAATACAAGCAACTTAATATGCAGAATTAACCAGAATCAACAAGTAACTAGAATCCAAAAATAACACATGATATGAGAGACAATACACAACTTATATTAAAACTCTTTCAGAAGGAAATACAACAAAGAAGGTTGCCACAGTTCTTCTTCCTTACACACCTCTAGGGCATAAATAGTAGATCTTCCCTCAAAGCTCTCTCCCTTAGGTCCCAACACCCAACTCAAACACTGAGTTGGTGTTCACCTTACACCTGTGCTCCATGCACTCCACAAGTTCCCCATGCACTCCACAAGTACTCAACATACTTCCAAGTAGATCCCACCTGATTCTGCTCCTTGTTGTGTTATTGTCCTCTCTGATCTTGCACACCTGCAAATCAATCTGGTTCTGTACACCTGTGAACCTTGATCTTGCACACACATACACCTACAAATCAATGATCTTACTTACCATGTAGATCTCCTAAAGTAGCCATGCTCGCCTGATGACCAAGATCATACATACATGAAGAACCCTGTTGATTCTCCAATCTAGCACCTGCACTTGGTACTGTGGCACTAGGAGGAACACACCATTGCTCTCTTCTCTCTGAAGAAGCTTATATTATTTCTCTCTTACTCTCTAGCACTCAAGTTTACAATACAACCAATGAGTCTCTTAAATATATCTCATGCAAACAATAATTAGACACCTAATTACAATAATTAGATCCGCAGCTTCTAGTCTAAATTTGGCTCTTGACATGCAAACACTTGGTTCATCAACTAACTTCCTATAACATACTCATAGCTAAAACCACAGGTGATCGATGTCGGTCCCTATTTGCCTAGGGGGTGTCGACACCGGCCAACTACTGACTGACGTCAGTTGCTCTCCTACCTTATCCTACTGACATCAGTTGGCCTGATCGACACCGATGTCTATGACACTCCACAACCCTTCTGCAACCTCCTCCATGTCTACATCAGTGAAGATTTTAGCTCCACAACCTAACAATCTCCCACTTGGAGATAAACAGCTACACTATACCTGTATCTGTACCCCATCTAATCTATTTCCTGGCTTGTATCCCTCTTCAAGCTCAATCCTGAAGACAACCCACCACACAACCTATGGTGCACCTCCTGTCATCCGAGTACCCTGCCACATCCAAACCTACAAACCCATGTAGTGAAGTCCTGACCCCAAATAGTATGAATCCCTATTGCTGGTCCCTTTCACATCCCTGAGAATCCACTTCTCCGAATTGGCTCCTAACTCTCTGACAACACCCACTGCTTGGGCAAACTCAGGTCTATACTAGACCTCATGTGATTTTAGACACTGAACTGTCCAGCCCTTAGTGTGCCCTGGCTCTGCATCCTACATAATGAACCTCACCAACACCTAATTGACATCAGTTCCCACTGGAGACAAAATCAACCTGTGATCCCCATGTCTCCCATGCCAAAGAATTTTGTTGCTCCAAATTCTTCATAGCAAACCACTGAACTAATCTTACCCTTAGCTTAGCAAAACCATGTATGTACAAACCTGCTAGTAAACATACCATCCACATACAGTAACAGGATAATGTCATGACCATCATCCCCTGGTAAGACAAACCACAGTAGTTACCCTGACATTGACTAAAGTCATGCTTTGTCATCCACCTGTCAAAACCTGTACCACTGTCCTACAACTTCCTCAAGACCATATGACCTGGTCTTCCATCTCACATGTTCGTTCTCTCTATTCTTTAACTAAGGAATCCATTTGTCTCTATGCTTTTCATACCTGCTAGCAACCCTACCAAATCTCCTGCTTGGTTCTGCATCATATTCCTGCCATGCTCCCACTATTTCCTGGATCCTTCCTACTCTACAGTTAGCAACTAGTATAAAGAAGAGGAACAATGAATTTGAGGCTTACTTACATCCTTCAATCCTCCATATGGGCATTTGAGACTCCTTGATAGATTGTTATCCACCCAAAATTTGTTACAGTGACTGACCTTGGTCACCACATAGTCTGCATCCAACTGATGTCGGTTCCTGTACCTATCCTGACTACCAACCCTACCGATGTCGGTGTCCTCCTGCTATCGACATCAGTCTTCTGACTGATGTTAGTCTTACCTACTATTGACGCCAGTTTTCTTGTTGACGTTGGTACCTGTGTTTTCCTGTGAGTGATGACTTTTTACCCACGAGCTCCTTTGAATCAAAACCCATGTCCAAACTACCTTGCTCAGAAGTATCCAGCCCCATCCACTAGTCTCTGTCTGCCATCTCCTCCATAAACACTAAGGCTTTCCAATTTTTAAGCCTATCAAATATATCTATCTTCTGCTTAAGAACATGCATCTCCTTCTTGCTCATGTGACCAAGCCTATGAAGCCACGTCTTTGCAATAGAAGAAGAATCAGTAATATAAACAAGTAGATAAAGAGTACCTATTTTCTTACCACTAGCTAATTCAAGTGTATTCACTATGAGAGTTCTTGAGCATCTCTCATCACCCAACTTTTCTAAATAAATTAGCCACATCTCCAAACCTAGGACCTACATGACCTGCTTCAACACCCATGTGTTGACCACCTACAATTTCAGCTTCACTTCCCCTTTGCCAATTCTTTGGCAAGGCTCACCAGCTCCTCTCCCTGGGGCTGCATGGAAAGAGGCAACAAAATCTTTTATCCAAGATTCAACTTTATCCAAGAAACCTCTCAAAGCATCCTATGCAATAACATCTGCATCTTTAGTTCTTTCATGTTGATCTGCTACCAACCAACAATAATCTTTTACCTGCTCTTTCTTTCCATAGGACCATAAGTGACCATCTATGCTTTTCAACTCCTCCATTCTTAGCTTACTTTTATCTACCATTGCTCTACTCCCACTCAATCAAAAACCCCTGAGAGTGACCTGTAACCAAACACAACACCTGCTCCCTATAACCTTAGCTCTGATACCACGTGTTGGGATATAAATAACCGGAAGCACACAATTGATTACCAAATACAAGTAACTTAATATGCGGAATTAACTAGAATCAACAAGTAACTAGAATCCAGAAATAACACATGATATGAGAGACAATACACAACTTGTATTAAAACTCTTTCAGAAGGAAATACAACAAAGAAGGCTGCCATAGTTCTTCTTCCTTACATACCTCTAGGGCTCCCACACCTCTAGGGCATAAACAATAGATCTTCCCTCAAAGCTCTCTCCCTTAGGTCCCAACACCCAACTCAAACACTGAGTTGGTGTTCACCTTACACCTATAATCCATGCACTCCACAAGTGCCCCACGCACTCCACAAGTACTCAACATACTTCCAAGTAGATCCCACCTGATTCTGCTCCTTGTTGTGTTGTTGTCCTCTCTAATCTTGCACACCTACAAATCAATCTAGTTTTGCACACCTGTGAACCTTAACCTTACACACACATACACCTACAAATCAATGATCTTACTTACCATGTAGATCTCCTAAAGTAGCCATGCTCACCTGATGACCAAGATCATACATACATGAAGAACCCTGCTGATTCTCCAATCCAGCACCCACACTTGGTACTGTGGCACTAGGAGGAACACACCATTGCTCTCTTCTCTCTAAAGAAGCTTATATTATTTCTCTCTTACTCTCTAGCACTCAAGTTTACAATACAACCAATGAGTCTCTTAAATAGATCTCATGCAAACAATAATTAGACACCTAATTACAATAATTAGATCCATTGTTTCTAGTCTAAATTTGGCTCTTGACATGCAAACACTTGGTTTGTCAACTAACTGCCCATAACATACTCACATCTCGAACCACAGGTGACCGACGTCGGTCCCTGTCTACCTGGGGGGGTGCCAACACCGGCTGACTACTGACCGACGTCAGTTTCTCTCCTACCTTATCCTATTGATGTTAGTTGGCTTGACCGACGCCGGTGTCTATGACACTCTGTAACCCTTCTGCAACCTCCTCCATGTCTACATCAGTGAAGCTTTTAGCTTCACAACCTAACATTTTTTATAAGACTTGTGCCTTTGTTATTTATTTTTATAAACATTATAAATGGGAATACAGTTTTAATTCATCTGACGTGGACTTCCAATTCTTATCCATTCAAATCTAGGACCAATAACAAGGCATTCTGATCAATCTGAGTAATTTGTGCATAAAGTGCTTAATCATGCTTAAGAGCTAATTAACCCAAATTAAGGCCTAATCAATAATTTCATGGATACTTATTGAAAAAAATTTTTTGGAAATTAATATTGAATATTTTCATCATTAAGTGGCCTCATTTCTTGGGAAGACATCCCAAGGCCATAAATGCCATAAATATTAGGATTCATGCCCTCCATGCCTCATCAATGCCTTCTAAATGCCCTTCATGCCTCTTAATTTCCCCTTCTTATAATTTCATGATGAGGATAATTACAAACCTAATTCCAAAAATTGAATTAATCCTCAACCACACATCTCAATCTTGAGATGGATGATTGAGGTTGATTCTGATCAAATCCAAAAGTATATAAATAGAGGGCCTCACAACATCATTTTTAAGCTTAATTTGTGCATAGTTATAATTCAAGATTGGTTCCAAAATCTTTAATAAACTAGTTTTATAATGCCAAATTTATTCCAATCCAAGCCATAAGCCAAAGGTGCCAAGGAGAAGAGGAGATAGCCAAGCCTCCTTTGATGAAGACTTCATGAGCACAAGCTGAGCAAGCCACTACTACAAAGGCATTTGGAGCATCCAAAGAAGGTGAAGGAATTATTATGTTTGATCCCTTGATTTTTAGTTGTGTTTTTCATTTGATTTTGGTAACTAAGCTCTCCCTAGTGTCTAGCCATAGAGATGTTATGTTATTAGTGTGTTTATTTCATTTTGTTTTCATTTTGAAACTAACACCATATTAACCATTCTCTCTTGAGTCAAATTCCTAGATCACATTAAGTTATTTATCATCCTTGTGAAGAAGCCTATGAATAAGGTTATCAATAAAATAAGCTTAAGTCTCTTTAATAATAAATCCAAGATCTTAAGATGCAGCTTCTTGAAGAAGAGATCTGAGCTCTTAAAAGGCATATTCTTTGAGGTAGTCTTCCCCAATATACATATCCATCCTATCCTCCTCTTACTTTGATTTCACCTTAATCTAAATCCTTATTGGCACTCATACTCGATATGATAAAATTAGAAAGGTTGATGAATAAATGGGATAAAGATCTTTATGTAATCCATATTCATTTCATAGAGAAGATGAGAAAAGTAATTCAATTGTATATGAATAAGTGGATATTAATTGAGGAGGAATATAACTATGTCATCAATTAAAATTTTTATGAAATGAGATGTTATATCCAATGGTGGGTTGATAGGATTGAAAGGAGGGGAAACCAAGAAGTTGGGAATCAACTTGTACCTGTTAAAAGGACTCAAAAAGGCTATGAAAAAGGTGAAAATCTAGTTAAATACAATATCTCTCCCTCCCATAATTAAGATTCTTCTTATGATCCATATCAATCCTTTCATATTCCTTGTCATCATGAAGATCCAATTCAATCCTCAAAAGAGCCAAATAGCCTCAAATTTCCAACTTGGAACCAAGTAGTGGAGTCTTGGTAAAAAAAGGATGAAAAGAGTGAAGACCGAGAGATTCATGCCAAGAAAAAAAACCTTGTGTATGTTCAAGTCCCATTTCCTTCTCCTCAAGAACTTACAATTTGTCTATCTTGGAAGTTTATCCAAGAATATTCTCAATGTGAAAATGAAGCCTTAGTTGAGAAAGCAGATGATGAAGTTATATTTGTTGAATAATTTTAGAAGGTAATGAGAAAGAGGAAGTGGTTGATGAAGAAAACAAAATATTTATTTCTTAGTAGAACCTTCTCTCATTCTAAGAATTATTTCAAGTGTATCCTTTCATCCCCATGCCTATTTATGAGCCATCCATCACCCCTCCTACTCCCTCTATAAACCATGAACCAATTCACCACCCTCCCACCTCATCCCCTCTTAAAGGAGAACCTGTCCTATGGGAGGTAAGCAAAGAAGATCAAGTTTAGTTTATAGTTTATCAAGAAGATGACATAGGTTTTTATGAATAATATATCATTATAGGGACACCCCTTGGTGAAGACAAACATAAGTCATCCTTCTTGAGTCAATAAAGAGAATATGTAGATGAATTTGTAGCTGTCCATAAGGAGTTTGATCAAGGCATGTCATAGACCTATTTGCACATCTTCAATGAGTATGAAGGTCTTAAGAATATAGTTATTGAAGGAGATTAAAATGATATTATTGAAGAGTAATTTAAGGTTCTTATTGAACAAACATGTCTTGAGTAACATCATGGAAGAGTCTATGATGATTATGACATTTGTAAACATGGTTAAGAAGATGATTTTGAATAGATTGTGGTTTTTTAAGGAGAAATATGGAAAAGATGATTGAAAATAGTAGATTGATACTCTTAAATAATCTTAAGATATTTTTAACGTTGAAGGTCAAATACACAAGAAGATAGAACAAGATTTCCTCATGGAGGACAATGATGAAGATCTTGAAGAGCTAGAAATTGGTAAAGAATATTATCTCATTCAAAGTACCATGGAAGTCAAAGAAAGATGTTTTGTTGAGGCATCATTGAGTCAAATTATAGCTAAGTGGTCTCATGAGAATATTGATATTGTTGAAGTGATTTAAGAATTCAACTTCATAGGTGATATGTTTGTAGTTGTTGTGGTTGCACTGAAGATCATGCTAAAGAGGATGGAAAACATGAAGAAGTTAAGGACATTAAGGCCAATACTCGAAGGATAACTTATTTCATGCACTCTTCCATCTCATGGAGCAAGATATGGTAAAAAATTATCTTTTGATCTAGGAGGAGAAAATTGTTTTAGGTTAGTCTATTCATAGCCTAGTTTGTTTAAGTTATTTATGTAGTTTCCCTACATGTTGATGTGAACACAAGTGTGTGTTTCATTTTCTTGTCTTATATGTTTGTTTTTTGTTCTATTTGGTGTATTTATAGAGGCATGTCAGTGTCAAATTTGGTGTATAGGTGACTCCATTACCAAGGATAGGAGAAGGCAACTAGTCCTTAGTAAAACAAGCATGGTACCCCTAGGAAATTACCAAAATGTTGACTAATTATACCCCATGGTCAAATTAAGTCAACCCCCTTACAAGTTAAAACTTTCATAGGGTCCCCTAGGTGGTAAAATGTCCACCATAGTATTAAATGAGGTCACATACTATGTTTCATCTTAGTCACACTTGTTTAATTGTCCTTAATGTCATTTTATGTCTATTTGGGTTATTTTAGTGAAATTATACAATTCTACATGAAAGGACAAGTGTGTCAAGGATTTGGATAACATGTTTGACATCAAGTAAGTGTCATGAACTATTTTAAAATTGAAATTATATAGTTTCAACATTAAAATCAAGAAGATCACTTGAAAAAGGGGAGTTTCAATTGTTGTATAGACTACAAGATAGTTCTAGCATGTGTGAAGACTTCAATAAGGTCCCTTCAGATCCCCACAAGTCATATCCAAGCTCAAGTACCTTTGATACTCTCTCTCTCTCTCTCTCTCTCTCTCTCTCTCTCTCTCTCTCTCTCTCTCTCTCTCTCTCTCTCTCTCTCTCTCTCTCTCTCTCTCTCTCTCTCTCTCTCTCTCTCTCTGAGTTAGCTTAAAGAATTTATTTAGTTTGAAGTTGGTATAGATAGGAGAGGTGGAGTTAAGGGAAATGCATATAGTAGAAGAAATTAATCTCTATGTACTCCCATTTCATGGTCATAATTCCAAGAATGGTGGTCTATACTCTATGAATAATCTATAAGATTGTTCGAATCTAAAAATCTACCTATATGACCCTAATGGATTTGATTTCCTCATCTATTTTCATTATGTAGACACTATAATTTTGTATACTATATACAATTGGTTAGATGTCATAGGCCTTTATTTTTATTTAATCTTATAAATATCTTTATCCTAAGGTTTAGTATATTTACTGCATGTAACCTAATAATTTACTTTTACCCATTACCTTTCCACCCTCCCTAACCACCTAAATCCATTAATAACCTAGGGAATCCAAATTTTAACCACTTTACCCCCGTATAACCTTATTACCAAAAACCTCACACTGACAAAGCCCAATTTTACTTTTGGTTGAAACAAACCTGCCAATTTGGGTGAATCAGTATTGATTCTCTTATGATTGGCATCGATCATCTAGATCAGCATTGATCCATATATACCCAACCAAACTTTGTCTTTGAAACCAAAAAATATAAACCTAAAAGTGATGATAATAGTTTTGGAGAATTAAGGAATCCCTAACATTACTCTACGATAATTTTATTGCATATAATATGCACCCACCATCACAAGCCTAAGGAGGAATTTGATCTATTATGTTTACAACCAGGTTCAAGATAAGTATTTTATTATTTATCTTATTTTCTATCAGTTTATTTTATTTTATCTACTTATTTTTTTTAAATAAATATAGCATATATCCCTTCACATCTGTTATTCACCTCTCTCATCTAATTTAGTCTTTATTTTAATAAAGCATAGTTTTAGAAAGAATCGATATTGATTCATTCTGAATCAACACCAATCCACTGTAATTAGTTTTTAAAACCCAAGTCTTTTATCTCAAACCCTTATCTTTAATTCATACTAATTTCCTATCCTCTTAAATATGGATTTTCTATGTAGATGAATCTACCAAGCATTGTGTATGATGTAATCAATATCATCAATTTGCCTATAGTGTCCCAACCCCTTTTGTTGATCAGAGTGACATAGCCTTTGATCTATCACTTTGTGTAATTATTTATTCTCCCTCTTTTGAAGACACTATCGACCTACTTGATGTCATACAAGAGGATGGAAATTTTGCTACAACTTATTGGGATGAATATTTCACTTACATTGATAGATTAAATGAAGATTAAATCATAATCATTTTATTATCATATATTTATCTATTTTAATTTCAATTTTTGTTTATCCACTTAATTGTGTAAACAAGTGAGTTGACATCCACTTTAGGAATTTCACAACTTCCTGGGACTAGTTCTTAACCATGCAGTTCACCCATTTATCTATTAATCTATTTTTGTCCAAGTTATTTATTTATGTGTAGTCTATTATTCCCAACCAAAAATAATATCCATGAAATTTTTTATTCAATAGGTGCATAATCATTTCCTAATCTCTAGGTATTCATCATAAACCCTAATTTGCATTGAGTTTTATTAAAATTAATTTAATGAAAGAAAAAAATGAAAAACTAGTATAACATTTTGGCATGCTCGGTGGGACCCCTAAGGTCTCATTTTTCTTATTAAAATTCATTGTGAGCTTATCCATTCTTATCTCTTTCTCTTTATTATTGTCTTCATTCAAAATAAAATCTAAATTTATTTTTGTAATCTCTTTATAAAGGTTTAAAAAAAATTCGTCCATTTTTGGTTGTTTAGGTAATTCATATAAAATAATCTAGGTGGGTTAAATTTATCATAGCTATCACTTCTCTCACACACATATCAAAACACTCATATAATAAACTCATTAAACATTTACATAAGGGAACCAACTAGGATTTCATCACCTAGAGAGAACCTTCACCCCAAATAACCTACTTGGATTTCATCACCAAGGGGAGAACTAACTCAGTACATTGACTAAGTATAAACCCTAGTTATTTAATATAGGTTGGATAAGCACCTGACACCCTTACACTATGATGTGTGAAGTGAGGGGGTAGGCCTCAATACCAAGCCAAATATCAATTCTAGTACAAAGCTCTTTTTTGATACTAAACAAACCTAAATTCATCCCTAGATTTTTATTTCTTAGGACCCTTGATAACCTTTTCTTTTATTTTATCATACTTTAAAGTTAAAAATTAAAATCTCTTTAGGTATGTCTTTATCTTGTGTGCCCTTCTTTTTACTAACTAGGAGATAATCAAAAATACTTTTGTGTGCTTTTTGCTTTTATTTCTTGCTTTTTCCTTTATCACTACATGTTTTTGATGTGACAATAGTCATTAAATTAAACTGAGCCCCAATTTCATCCACATATATGGATAATTATCCTATTCCTCCTACTTCCCTTGAGTCCATAGGGGAGGGTATTCCCCAGTATTATACTCAGGGCAATCCTGAATTCACCACTATATTAGATAGTAATCCAATCACACTTAGCCATTATCTCAGCTCTCAAGGTATGCACATCCTACTTCCACCCCATACATAATTTCTTAGGAACCCTTATGGAATGCCTTTAGAGGAAGGTGAAGACTTTACCACCACTATGGTGTCTTCCCATAACAATCCTCCCATGACTAGTTCTAACACTAACACTATACAACTTTTAGGTAATCCACCTTTGGTAATGTCTATTTTTCCATCCCAAACTAGTACCCATGCACAGAATGTCACTACACCTCAACCTAATTATACTTTACCTATTACCATAGTACTTCAAAACCTAGTTATCTCAATCCCAAAAACCCTTCCACCGATCCAAACTAGGGCACCTTTGAATCCTCAAACTCAACCTTTGTAACAAGCCCCTATAATTTAGCCTCCTCAATAATATATCCCATTGACCACCCAATACATAGTTCCTTAGCAAGATGTCTGGTCTAATTACATCTCCTTACAAGCCCCATAGTATGTGGTGGCATCCAAACTAGTCATGACCACCTTAGTTGGTTATCTTTTATCCCAACCCTTTTCCACTCAACTTCTTACTTATCAACTCCCATAACAAAATGTCTTGGGAGGAATCCCTCAATACAATACCCAACCAAAATTTATGAACATCCTTAGAATAGGATGGCTAATTTAGAATCCTCTACCTTTGGGCATAAAAACATGCTCACTTATGATGAAATCTATAATGAACCTATTAACCCAGTTATCCCCATTAGTCCTTACCCTCTGAAGTGGGAGCCTCCAAAGTTTATGAAGTTTCAAAATAAGGATGATGCTCAGAAACACCTTCTATCATTTAGACACACTTAATACCTTATATCTCATGATTATGTTCTTCTTCTTATGACCTTTCCCATGTTTCTAGTTGGACCTATGTTATAATAGTACATTTTATCCCTTGGCATTCCCTATTCTCTATTGGGTAACTAGTTCAAATATTCTTAAAACACTTTTCTATCAACATCATAAGAAAAGTAACCATCACTAAAATCTATACCATCTAATAGTTTGATTATGAATATATCACTAATTTCATGTCTAGATGGAAGAGTCTCATAAACTAACTCACCTTTTTCCTTTTGCAACCTGAACTAATTAAATTATTTATGAGTTCATGTGCTAAACATATCTCATAAATGTTATGGATACAATCCTTTAAAACTTTTGATGAGTCCTTTTCAATGGCATATAAATTGGAAATTAGAGCCTTAGAAGAAGGGAAATTAAAATTATGTAGTAAAAACTTCAATCCTGACCCCTCTAAAGGGATTAACAACAATAAAACCAAAGGAGCTACTAATTTCATAGTTGTAAAATCAACAGCATCATAAATAAAAATCCAATCTAATCCCTCTACCTCTCAATCACAATCTCAAAAACCATTAACACATTTTCCTCCATGATAGTATACACCTTTAGGAGATTCTTACATGTCTATCTTGGATAATATCTTAAAAACATCTCTCATCTATCTTCCTCTGGTAGTACCTCTTGATGATTCTCACCCTAAGCCTATCTAGTAAAAATAAAATGAATTTTGCAACTTCCAACATGTAATAGGTTATGATGTCAGTATGTGTCACTATTTCAAGGGTCTAGTATAGAACCTTATTGATTAGGGGGAATTATAAATAAATAACCCTAGCAAACTCCCTAATCATTTTATAAACATCTTTAGGCAACTATTACCTAATCATGCTTCCATGTCTAATTATATGTAGGATAATTTAGGATCTACCTTAGACCATGAAACTCATGTAATTACCATGATCCATGATCATAAACTACCTAAATAAGTTGAAAGTACTTATATTCCCAATATCCTTACATGAGATACCTTCAAAATAACTAAATTAAGTGAAGTTATCTCAAAAACACATTCAAGCTCTTTGGATTTCATTATTTGGGATCCACTTAAGGAAATGGTATCTGAAAGCATTTAGGATGATCAACTAGAAATAAAAGAGGAAAATTATATTGAAGAAAAGGCTTGATTAAACATTCTACAAGATATGCATACTATTCCTTATGTCATCACAATACCTAAATCTAGCATACCCATCCACTTTAGCTTACTACCCCCTGAAGAAACTATCACGTTACATCAAAAAATCTAAAGACCAATTTCCCCCATTACTTAGGAAGAGATAAAGCTTAGAGAAATCAAGGGAAAAGCTATAGATATCAAAAAAAAACCTTGGGGCATCATGAGGAAAATCCTTGTAGCATCCTACCATTAGGACTGAACTCTCTAAAGAGGGTATCCCCACTACCCCTGATCAAATTCAAAAAGGAAAAGTGCCACTACCACCTATTTGAACAAAATCATCTATATTAGGACCTCATCCTTTACCAAGATTTAAATCCACCATTATAGAATCCTCTACCAAAAAGTATGTATCCTCACAAAGGGATCTTCCGACCATGATAATACCAATACATAACCATTTAAACCCCTATTATCCACAAGGTTTAGGTGTAAGTGTTTATCTCAAGCATAAAGTACCTAATGTAGGGAATATAGAAACAACTAATTCAAAAGTTCAAGGTTCAAAGATAAATACCTCTTCCCTACCAATTCCTACAAGGATTGAAAAACCTAGTCTAAATCCATTGAAAGGGTCTTATTCTAATATTCTTGATCAACTTGTATAAACCTTCCTTATCACTCTACCACCCATAAAACTCATTAACCCTCATATTTAGAGATTAATGTGGTATTGAGAAAATAGGAAATGCATGTATCATTAGATGGTGGGTCATGATATATAAAGTTGTAACATGTTAAAAGTTATGGTTAAAAACTTATTATAAGATGATGATATTTTAATGGAACAGTTGGATCATGACCATCCTCATAGTCAAATTACTAGGGTCACATCCACCTCAAGGACTAGCATACTACCAACAATACTAGAATGAGATATAAAAGAAAATAAAACCTCTGATAGAGATCAATATCAAGCCCTCTTGAACCCCCTAGATATGGATGAGTCTAAGAACATAATAAATCCCTCTTTGTTTTATATAGACATAATTCACATAGCTACACAATCCCAAACCCAGGGTCATAAGACCCATTATCATGATAAATCCAAAGTGACTATTATGAAATACCTAGTTCCTACCATAAATAGTCCAACAAAACCTGCTTCAAAACCTAAAATTTCTATTTTAAGGAAAGTGAAAAATAATAATGCTTCAAAAATCATATAGATATATGTTCTAAAGTAGCTTCATCAACTCCTGGTCAAGATGTCTCTATATGAACTTGTCCAAAATTCTCCATAGCATCATGAGGATATGATAGAAGCCTTTTAGGCTACTAAGATACAAGTTGATGAACCCCAACATTTATCAACTTTAATTACATCTCTTCAAAATCAATTATCCATAACATTCCATGATTTATAAATACCACCATTGCATCCTAATGATTAGGATCTTGCACTAGTTATCATAGCCCAAATTGATCAAACTCGAATCAAATGAGTAATTTTTGATAATGATGACATTATAAATATCATCTCCTCTCATGCTTTTAAATAACTATAACTACTTAAAATGGTTGTATCCCAATCCCTTGCCATTTTATGAGCATTTAATGACATTATTTCCCCTACATTAGGAATGGTATTCCTTCACATTCAAGTAGTTATACATGTTCCACCTAAATTGTTTTATGTAATAGAAGGGGAGTTTTAATAAAATATCATGTTAGGTCATCCCTGGATACATGTTATGTGTTGTATCCCCTCCACCTTGCATTGATGTATTACATTATAATATGAAGATAAAATCCACAATGTTTCAGCCAATCCCCATCTTTTCAAAACTTGAAACCTCGCCTTCTAACAAAACAACATATTAATTCCATTACAAAGCACTACCCCATCATCGTCTAATGAGACATCCTTTAGTACAATAATCCCTACATCAAATATTGGCAAGGAGTCTATTGAGTCTACATTTCAATAGTTATGCATTGAAGATTATTAGTTATTGACACTCAATACTCTCCCCACCCCCAGGAATATAGATGTCTAGATAAATAGCTTGCTTACTATCCAAATTTAGGATAAATTACTCCTTTTGGTGCACCTTTCCTTTGCACCCATTTGATCTATGGGGGAATAAATCAACCTTCTTTAGTCCTTTCTAACCAAACCCATGCTAAACCATTTACCTCAAATTTTTAGTTCCTTGATAAACCCCACTTTGTAAAGACATACCTATAATGGTGTGCTTGGAAGGGTTTTAGCTTAAGAAACTATGAACAAAGTCCACATGATGTTACATTAGGAGATTTTTAGGAAACCCCATGAAAATCATGGTCTCAATTTTAACAAAAATCCCAAAACTACCCTAGAGATTACTCTCCTTCCTATCCTTGAAGAGGACATGCCATCCTCACCATCTAGCACCACTTCTTTGATAGACAAAACTTATCCATTATACCAAATTATTTTTTTATTCAATGCCATTACTATAGATCCTCTCATCTATCATTATGATGGGGAAGTCAAAACCATTCCTTTATCCTAACCAAACATGATAGGGTAGGATTTTCCCACCATCCTTGATCTTCAATGCTAAGATGATGAGACAAGCTTAACTCATTTAGGTGTAGATAACTCCCATCTACATAAATCCCTTCCATATAAAACTTATAGTTTATTAAATGAGGTTATTATTAATGTTAACATAGGATCTCATGAGACTTCATGAATAGTTAAGTTCAACAAATCTTTAGATCCTCAGGAGCACCAAAATTTCACTATGTTTCTAATGGATCACATTGAAGCATTTGCTTAGTCCTATAGTGACATGCCTAGTATTGATCCTACTATTATCATCCATAACATTATCACATTCTCAGATGCCAAACCTATAAATTAAAATCTCTAAAAGATGCATCCTCATGTTGTGTTCTTAGTCAAATAAGAGCTATAACAACATCTTTTATCTATTAACTTTATCTAGCCTATTAATTACCCTAAATGGGTATCTAATATCATCCCTGTCACCAAGCCCATAGGGTGACTACACCTTTTTACCAACTTTTACAACCTTGATCTTGTTTGTTCTGAGGATGATTTCCCTCTCCCTAATATTGACTAATTAGTGTACTTAACCATTGATAATGAAATTTTTTCACTTATGGATGGTTTCTCTAGATATAATTAGATCCTTATCACACTAGAAGACCAACATAAGAATTCATTTATTACTCCTTGGGGGACCTTCTTCTATTGAGTTATGCCTTTTGACCTAAAAAATGTAGGAACCACCTATAAAAGAGCCATGACTTACATCTTTCATGATATCATATATATAATTATTAAGGATTATGTGCATGATCTTTTCATTAAGTCAAAATTATGAAAATACCACCTTTCGATCTTAAAGGTAATTTTTACTCACTTAATCTAGTTTCATGTCCATCTAAATTCTAAGAAATGCATTTTTGGAGTATTGATGGGTAATATTTTAGGATTAATTTTCTCTATTTGAGGGATATAAGTTGACCCTACTAAGATTAAATCCATTTTATAAATGCCACCCCCATTTAATCCTAAGTAACTCTATAGTTTGCAAGGTAAATTTTAGTCTATTCATCATTTTATCTCCTAATTATCTGATCAATATCAACCATTCCATCACCTCTTAAGGAAGGATATCCATTTTAATTGGGACCCTAGTTTTCAAGAGGCCTTAAATGCTCTTAAGATTTACCTTATTTCACCTCCAGCTCTCATTCCCTTAAAAGAGGGATAACCCTTTTTCTTGAATATTTCCACTAGGGATCATGCCCTTGGATCCATGCTTGCCCATCATGATGAGACACATAAAGAGCAAGAGGTTTACTATATTAGTTACACATTTTTTGAATATGAGGTTCATTATTCTCACACAAATAATTTATGCTTGGCTCTAGTCTTTATAGCTTCTAAGTTGTACCATTATCTACTTAATCACAAAACTTATGTGGTCACAAATACTAATCCCCTGAATTTTATACATTCCAAGCCTTACTAGAATCAATAAATGGCCAAATGGATCATGATTTTAGTTTAATTTTACCTATAATTTATCCAAAAAAAATCAATTAAAGGTTGAATCATTGTTGATCAGCTTGTTGAGGCACATCTTGTTGATAATCAACTAGTTAACTATGAATTCTTAGATGAATCCATAGCCTTCACATCTTAAATAGATCTGTAATATCAAATCAATCTATGATTTGATGGATCTAACTATGATCATGGTGGGGAGGTTATAATCATCATAATTCCTCCTAGGGAGACACTTATATTATTGTCTTTTAAGCTTGATTTGATTGCACTAATAATATGGTAAAATATGAGGCTTTGATCATAGGTCTCCAAATCGCTTTAGCCTTGGGTATTAAAACACTTAATATCTATGGTGATTCCCAAATTATGGTCAATTATATTAAAGGAATATATCAATGTAATATTTATACCCTTCAAAAATATAAGACCTTGTCTAGTCAATTCTTAGTTACTTCCAATCATTATGCTATCCAAGACACTCCTTGATCAACTAACAAGTTTGTGTATACTATGGCTTCCTTGGCTTCCTTTATCCCATATTTGTCTCAAGAATATAAGTTACTTGTACTCATCCATAGGATTAATCAGCCTTATTTTACCAAAACTAATCTTCCTTTCATCCATAGTTTGGAGGAAAATCCATCAGATCTTTAGTACGCATAAATATTTGATTACCTATCAAGGGGGATTATTCCTCTAGATCTATCTAGAAATGGAAAGCAAGCTTTTTATCATCATGTCATGAATTTTGTCATACTAGAGTGTGTTGTTTATAATCATGGTCTTGATGATATCCTTCTTCATTATCTCTACAACCATGAATCTACCCTCAATATCAAAGAAGCTCATGATGGGTCATGTGGTGGAAATTTTAGTGGTCACACCATCACTAAGATAATTTTACAATTGGGATATTATTTACCCACTTTAAATTAGGATTATTTCAAATACATTAAGAAATTCATAAAGTGTTAGTAGCACACAAACCTATTGTCTGTCGCTAATCAAGTGTTATAAGTAGCACAAGCCTTTTGGCCTTTTTCCTAATGGGGGATCAATATTATAGGTTGGATCAATCCTAAATATTCCCAACATCATGGATTTATCATTACTACCACTAAGTATTTTACTAAGAGGGTGGAGGCCATCCCCCTTATCTCAACCAAAGTAGATAAGATTGTTGAATTTATTAGTCAACATGTTAATTATCACATTGGCTTTCTTCATAAGATCATCACAGATAATGGAAAATCTTTTTTTTTTAAAGATTTAAGACCTTTGTGATTCTTTTATGATTAAGCTCAACTTTTCCTCACCTTATTATCCTCAAGATAATGGATAGGCTAAGGAATCTACTAAAAATCTTGCCATTATCCTAACTAAAGTCAATAATGAAGCAAGAAAGATCTGGCATCTTCATGTTCCCTTTGCCTTATAGGCTTATCAAACCAATATTTGAACTCCTATAGGTACTACCCCTTTCTCCCTAGTATATGGAACCAAACTTGTACTTATTCTTGAGGTTTAGATTCCTTCTCTTTTCATCTCCCTTAAATATATCATTTCTAAAGATGATTTCTATTAGGAATGATTATCTCAGCTCAAACTGTTTGTCAAACATCAATTAGTTTCCCTAGATGATCTTCATGTATATAAAGAATGAATAAAATATGCCTATAATAAGACTTTAAAATAATGTGAATTTAATATTGGTGACCTTGTATTAAAAGAGAATCAACATGCCACTAATATGGAAAAAAGCAAAAGGGGAAAATTTGGTTTGAATTGGCTCGAACCATATATTATCACACATAAGTATGGATCTAGGGCATATAATTTGGCCTCTCTTAATGGAAAATTAGAATGAGAACCTATTAATGCATTGCATCTACATCCTTTCTACTATTAATAAGTCTTAATCACTTTGGTCTACCTAGTTTAGTCTCTTTTAGTTTGATTCAACAGAACCATATCCCTATTATTCTTATACCAAATAATGATGTGTAGAGACATGGGGTTATCTCATAGAGTTTCCCATTTTTAACCTTTAATATTAACACCCTATCTCTATATATATCATGCTCTAATTGGATAAGCTTTGCCTATAATGGGATGGAGCTCCAAATCATTATTCCCTAAAATCTTTCCCTATCACTAATTCATTTTGAATAAGTGTATTATATTGTATAAGAAAACTTTGGAAAAGTATCCTAGCATACCTAAGGCCAATCCATAATAAATAATAACACTAGGATCAAAAGAAAATCAAAGCATCTCCAAAATAATAAAAAATAATAGATTGATCCCTCAAAAAATATCTATAAAATCTATAAAACCTACAAAATCTTAAAAATATATAAAATATCAATAGTATAGAATGTCCCCTTGGAAAATAGCTACTATGAAAATCATATCTCAAAATATAGACCACTCCCTCAAATGATGGATATCATGCATAAAATATCCCAAGAAATCTTCTCCCATTAATCAGCTTTCTTTAATTTAGTAGACTTCTAGTGTTCATCATTTTACATGGATTGGCATAAAATGATTCTTGGGTTAACCTTAGTTTTGGGTGTAGAAGATGAAAACATCTTCTTCTTAAAAGACTCCACTTTCTGTCCTAAAACAAATTCCTAGTAATTTCCATCTCAAACCAATAAGATCCTGAACTTGGTTGACTTAAAGTTGTTAGGTTAATTATTAGCAGTTGGTTAAGGATGAAAATACATTCCTTTCAAGTTCTTTTCTTGGGTCATGGTGCGAGCCAATAATGAGCAATAAAAGAATTTTAAATTAAATTTATGTTAATTAATTATATATTTGTCACATATCTTAATTAAGTAAATCGACAATCTATAAATATGAAATATGTAATATATAGATAACATCCATAATAATCATGATCCATGCACATTTTTCATAATCCATAATCAATAATCTAATTCATATCCATGATATCATAATCACAAATTATCAACATTTTAATATTCCATCTATAATCCATAATCACATCGTATAAAATCTATAATCCATAATCAATAATCTAATGTACATCCATAATCCATAAACAATTTAATATAAAATCCCATAATCCATAGTCTAATCAAACTCATAATTATTAAATCCATAATCATATAATCAAATTTGCATCCATATTAATTTAATCATGAACATTTTAGAATCACATAAGTACAAAATGCCCCCTTGAAAAATAGTTACTGTGAAAAGCATATCTAAAAATATAGACCACTCCCTCAAAGGATGGATATCATGCATAAAATATCCCAATAAATCTTCTTGCATTGATCAGCTATCTTTAATTTAGTAGACTTTTAGTGTTGATCAGTTTACATGGATTGGCATAAAATGATTCTTGGGTTGACCTTAGTTTTGGGTGTATAAGATGAAAACATCTTCTTCTTAAAAGACTCCACTTTCTATCCTAAAACAAATTCCTAATAATTTCCATCTCAAACTAATAAGATCCTAAACTTAGTTGACTTAAAGTTGTTAGGTTAATTATTACCAGTTAGTTAAGGATGCACATGCATTCCTTTCAAGTTTTTTGCTTGGGTCATGGTACGAGCCAATAATGAGCAATAAAATCTTTTTAAATTAAATTTGTGTTAATTAATTATAGATTTGTCACATATCTTAATTTAGTAAATCAAAAATCTATAAATATGAAATATGTAATATATAGATCACATCCATAATAATCATGATCCATGCACATTTTTCATAATACATAAAATCCATAATCAATAATCGAATTCATATCCATGATAGCATAATCATAAATTATTAGCATTTTAATATTCCATCTATAATCCATAATCACATCTTATAAAATCTATAATCCATAATCAATAATCTAATGTACATCCATAATCCATAAACATTTTTATATAAAATCCCATAATCCATAGTCTAATCAAACTCATAATTATTAAAACCATAATCATCTAATCAAAGTCACATCCATATTAATTTAATCATAAACATTTTAGAATCACATAAGTACAAAATGCCCCCTTGAAAAATAGCTACTGTGAAAAGCATATCTCAAAATATAGACCACTCCCTCAAATGATGGATATAATGCATAAAATATCCGAAGAAGTCTTCTCGCATTGATCAGCTTTCTTTAATTTAGTAGACTTCTAGTGTTGATCAATTTACATGGATTGGCATAAAATGATTCTTGGGTTGACCTTAGTTTTGGGTGTACAAGATGAAAACATCTTTTTCTTAAAAGTCTCCACTTTTTATCCTAAAACAAATTCCTAATAGTTTCCATCTCAAACCAATAAGATCTTGAACTTAGTTGACTTAAAGTCGTTAGGTTAATTATTAGCAGTTGGTTAAGGATGCACATGCATTCCTTTCAAGTGCTTTTCTTGGGTCATGGTACGAGCCAATAATGAGCAATAAAATCTTTTTAAATTAAATTTGTGTTAATTAATTATAGATATGTCACATATCTTAATTTAGTAAATTGATCATCTATAAATATAAAATATGTAATATATAGATAAATCCATAATAATCATGATCCATGCACATTTTTCATAATCCATAAAATCCATAATCAATAATCTAATTCATATCCATGATAGCATAATCATAAATTATCATCATTTTAATATTCCATCTATAATCCATAATCACATCATATAAAATCTAATCCATAATCAATAAGCTAATGTACATCCATAATCCATAAACATTTTTATATAAAATCCCATAATCCATAGTCTAATCAAACTCATAATTATTAAATCCATAATCATATAATCAAAGTCACATCCATATTAATTTAATAATAAAAAATTTAGAATCACATAAGTATAGAATGTCCCCTTGAAAAATAGCTACTATGAAAATCATATCTCAAAATATAGACCACTCCCTCAAAGGATGGATATCATGCATAAAATATCTCAAGAAATCTTCACGTATTAATCAACTTTCTTTAATTTAGTAGACTTTTAGTGTTGATCATTTTACATGGATTGGCATAAAATGATTCTTGGGTTAACCTTAGTTTTGGGTGTACAAGATTAAAACATATTATTCTTAAAAGACTCCACTTTCTATCCTAAAACAAATTCTTAGTAATTTTCATCTCAAACCAATAAGATCCTAAACTTAGTTGACTTAAAGTTGTTAGGTTAATTATTAGCAGTTGGTTAAGGATGTACATGCATTCCTTTCAAGTGATTTTCTTGGGTCAAGGTACGATCTAATAATGAGCAATAAAATCTTTTTAAAATAAATTTATGTTAATTAATTATAGATTTATCACATATCTTAATTTAGTAAATCGACAATATATAAATATGAAATATGTAATATATAGATCACATCCATAATAATCATGATCCATGCACATTTTTCATTATCCATAAAATCCATAATCAATAATATAATTCATATCCATGATAGCATAATCATAAATTATCAGCATTTTAATATTCCATCTATAATCCATAATCACATCGTATAAAATCTATAATCCGTAATCAATAGTCTAATGTACATCTATAATCCATAAACATTTTTATATAAAATCCCATAATCCATAGTCTAATCAAACTCATAATTATTAAATCCATAATCATATAATCAAAGTCGCATCCATATTAATTTAATAATGAACATTTTAGAATCATATAAGTACATAATGCCCCCTTTAAAAATAGCTACTTTGAAAATCATATCTCAAAATATAGACCACTCCCTCAAATGATGGATATCATGCATAAAATATCCCAAGAAATCTTCCCACATTGATTAGTTTTCTTTAATTTAGTATAAGTCAAGTGTTGATCAATTTACATGGATTGGCATAAAATAATTCTTGGGTTTACCTTAGTTTTGGGTGTATAAGATGAAAACATATTCTTCTTAAAAGACACCACTTTCTATCCTAAAACAAATTCCTAGTAATTTCCATCTCAAACCAATAAGATCCTGAACTTAGTTGACTTAAAGTTGTTAGGTTAATTATTACCAGTTGGTTAAGGATGCAAATGCATTCCTTTCAAGTGCTTTTATTAGCTCATGGTACGAGCCAATAATGAGCAATAAAATATTTTTAATTTAAATTTGTGTTAATTAATTATAGATTTGTCACATATCTTAATTTAGTAAATTGACAATCTATAAATATGAAATATGTAATATATATATCACATCTATAATAATCATGATCCATGCACATTTTTCATAATCCCTAAAATCCATAATCAATAATCTAATTCATATCCATGATAGCATAATCATAAATTATTAGCATTTTAATATTACATCTATAATCCATAATCATGTCATATAAAATCTATAATCCATAATCAATAATCTAATGTACATCCATAATTCATAAACATTTTTATATAAAATCCCATAATCCATAGTCGAATCAAACTCATAAGTATTAAATCCATAATCATATAATCAAAGTTACATCCATATTAATTTAATCATGAACATTTTAAAATCACATAAGTAAAGAATGCCCCCTTGAAAAATATCTACTGTGAAAAACATATCTCAAAATATAGACCACTCCTTCAAAGGTTGGATATCATGCATAAAATATCCCAAGAAGTCTTCCCGCATTGATCATCTTTCTTTAATTTAGTAGACTTTTAGTGTTGGTCAGTTTACATGGATTGGCATAAAATGATTCTTGGATTGACCTTATTTGTGGGTGTACAAGATGAAAACATCTTCTTCTTAAAAGACTCCACTTTCTATCCTAAAATAAATTCTTAGTAATTTCCATCTCAAACCAATAAGATCCTGAGTATAGTTGACTTAAAGTCGTTAGGTTAATTATTAGCAATTGGTTAAGGATGCACATGCATTCCTTTCAAATGCTTTTCTTGGGTCATGGTACGAGCCAATAACGAACAATAAAATCGTTTTAAATTAAATTTGTGTTAATTAATTATATATTTGTCACATATCTTAATTTAGTAAATTGATAATCTATAAATATGAAATATGTAATATATAGTTCACATCTATAATAATCATGATCCATGCACATTTTTCATAATCCATAAAATCCATAATCAATAATCTAATTCATATCCATGATAGCATAATCATAAATTATTAGCATTGTAATATTCCATCTATAATCCATAATCAATAATCTAATGTACATCCATAATCCATAAACATTTTTATATAGATTCCCACAATCCATAGTCTAATCAAACTCATAATTATTAAATCCATAATCATATAATCAAAGTCACATCCATATTGATTTAATCATGAACATTTCAGAATCACATAAGTCCATAATCACAAAACCTAAATCACATACATAATAACATAATCATGATATATAAACATTTTAAACATTTTATAAACATATCTATCAAATCCATAATCTAAACCCATAAACATATCACATAAAATCCATAATATATGATCTAATACACATCCATAGTACCCATAATCCATAAAGATTTTAAATATAAATCCATCACATAAAACAACCATAATATATCACATCATTTAATAAGCTAAATTCGTAATCTAAATGCAAGCACCCATGATAAGCATAATCCATGAACATACATAATCCATAAATAACATCCATAAGAACATCATAACTCATAATCATAAATCATATATATAAATAATCATGGTGTACATCACAAATATTTATATACATGTTTGTGGCTCTCTAGCCAATATAATGAATAAGTAAAATAAATGCTACTCTATAAAAAGAATCTTTCTTAGGTGGATATTCCCTAGAGCTCCACCATCTCCACTCCCATCCCCTCCCCCATATCCTCCTCTATCCCTACCTCTCCTATCCCTCCTATGGGATACACTACCCATGCTAATTGATCTTATGTGGGTATGCTTAGAAGACCTGACCTATGCAGTTAGATGGGAAGCATAGTGAGGAATATTTAGATGTAGATCTAGCATGATATATTCATAATAGTGCATCATTATTGCTATCTCCCTATACCTATCAATACTCACTATGCTTTATTATCCTATGTTATGCCTAGACACCCCTGTAACTATTTATACTAGTTAATCTCCCTCCCCCTCCATAATCTATCCCTCTCCACTCAGTAATTATCATGATCTTCCATTACTAGGTCATGGCTAAGTTATAATGACTCAAAATCCACCCATAAGGTATCCAACCTAATATGCAAGGCATCTTGCTCAATATGAATTATGAAAAGAGCTCCCTATGTTATGACCACCTATCCTTTTAAGGTTATACATTGGGCCCTAAGTGTATCCCTCTCTATAATAATCTCAATAATGTCAATATCCTCCTCCCCTATCTCCTCTTATCCCCCATTATCTCCCCTCTCCTCCTCATCTCCCATCTCATCCTACCCTCTTCCATCCCCCTCAACATCCTCCATCTCTTTGTTGGCTCCCTTCAGGCATGGATGCACCACCCTCTCTTACCTCACCCCCCACTATCCTACCCACCAAGTTAGAAATGTTGGAGCACACCTTACATCCTCTGCATCATCCCTTGTTGCCTCTTCCTCCTCTATCAGGACATCTATAGTGTCTAGACCTATGATCTCTCACTCTATATCATCCTACCTATATACACGTGGGGCTCATGGAATGTCCTATATCAAGCCAAACTACCACTGTACTCACCTAAAATGGAGGTACTATGTAATATGTCCTCCTTCTAGTCAGCCATCTCTCCCTCCAGATACCTATAAGCTCTGCCTCTACCCTGAGCCATGCAATAAATTTGAGATAAGATCACCAAATGATATTTCAATCTCTCTATCCCTTTAAGACCCCTCGATAGTACTCGAGGTCTTAAATAATGCCATTTATGAAATCTTAAAATAAATTAGCCTTCCATCATAAGAAGGCCATGTTGTAACCAATATCATGCCATCGTATCTATGGGGTAACAATAGGATGTACCAACCTAATGTGCTCGTACACCTAATACTGTAACACTATGATCACATCTAAGCTATATCTCCTATGGGTCCTCCAACCCCACAGCACCTTGTAAACCTACACAATAAGGTGGATTCCCAAAAAAACACTATCTTATGCTCTATCATATTATCAACCACACCTATCAAGCTCTATGTAAACATAACTCCTCCTAAGTCTGGGAGTCTATAACAAGAATCACTAGTAGAATCATGGTCAACATGCCCCTCCCCACTACATCAGCCTCTTATAGAAGCTCAAACATAAATCCATGAATAATAAATGTGATTTCTATAGAATCCCCACTAGATAATTATGTCAGTTATGGTTTGCATCCTTAATCATCTATGGGAAATATCACCATTCCCTATAATGAAAGCCATAAAATCTAGTAGATATCCTCCTCAGTAATTGTCATCTCTTTGATAGGCATCTAGAACATCCTGGTAGTCATGTCTTAGTGATCCAATAGGGAAACTAATAAGCTTGTATCTCATTTAATACATATATAGTAGTACACTCATCCCAAGCTTATGGCCTCTAAGTATGCCTAGTCATCATCATTGAGTTGGTCCTATAGTCACTCCAGTAGAGGTGACACTCAATCTTGCATCTATTGTGGAGTTTATGCTTGTCACTAGAATCCCCTATAAGACTAAGATCTCCTAAAAACTTTACTTACCCTAACCATAGACTCTAATTTATCCTTTCACCTTTTTTGTGTGAATCAGCATTGATCCCTTATGGATCAGTGTTGTTTCATCTAGATTGGTACCATTTCAGTGAAACAATGTCGATTCCTAGTGAATCATCATCAATTCATGGGAATCGATATTGATTCCCTGGTGCTATCCTACCCTAGTCCTAACATGTATCCTAATCCTAAAAATCCAAAAAAAAAAAAAATCTAAAATAATCAAATATTAAAATAATAATGGGGCTTACCTCATCCTATAATCATCATCAACTCAATCCACTACCACTAGCCTCCATTTTATCTCATTTCATAATTGTCATTTTAACTTTCAAGCATTGTCTCATTTCAAAAATAGAAAATGAGCCCTTTTCCATGTTACATTTTCTTATATACATAACTTTGAAATAGTGTCAATGTATTTTTAATTGACATCAATTTGGTGGATCAATACCAATTCATTTTGGATCAGTGCTGATTTGCCCATTTTTTTCACTACTTGCAATTTACATGCATCTAGTCTTACTCCTTAGCTTCATCCTAGTACCTTACCACACCTACCCTATTATTTATCCTATACCATTTTAGGTTTATGGATTTAGACCCCCTATTTTTCCCACAATTTATGCAAGGTATATACTCTTTTGGGTATCTCCCCTCAATGGGTCTCGAAAGTGCATTTTCACTTAAGAGTAGTTGTCTATTGGTTGCATGCACATTGTATATCACACTAGATGCTTTGGTCATCCAAGTCATATCACTTGTTCTTTTATTTAGCCTTAATTTAAGCCCATATATTTTTATTTTTGGCATTTTATTATGGTATTTTATTTAGGGCATATCTCCTTGTATTACCTTACATCCTATCAGTACAAAAATATATACTTCATGTTTTGTATTTGCATTATTATCTCTCATTTTTTATCTACCCATCCCATCCACTAATCCATTTTTCAAACCTATCACTTGCTCCTTATCCCATGTTGGATCCTATTTTAAGAGGGGGATACATCCTCACATAAACCTAGGGCATTAGACTTCTTATGGTTTTTGTCTCATAGCATGTATTCCATATTGCTCCATAAAAAGAGGCAAATGTAGACACTATAACTTTGTATACTATATATGATTGGATATCTATCATAGGATTTTATTTTTATTTAATCTCCTAAATATTCCTATCCTAATTTTTATTATATTTACTACTTGTAACCCAATAATTTACTTTTACCCGTTACCTTTCCACCCTCCCTAACCACCTAAATCCATTAAAAACCTAGGGAATCCACCTTTTAACCACTTTACCCCCATACAACCTTATTACAAATAACCTCATGTTGACAAATCCCAATTTTACCTATGGTTGGAACAAACCTACCAATTTGGGTGAATCGGTGCCAATTTTCTCATGATCGGCACCGATTCTCTAGATCAATGTTGATCCATATATACCCAGGTAACCTTTGACTCTAGAATTGAAAAATCTAAACCTCAAAGAGCCACTAAGATTTTTTAGATAATTAAGGAATCCATTAATGTCACTCTATCATATTTATGTTGTATATGAATTACACCCACCATCACAAGACTGAGGAGGAATTTATTTTGTTCTATTTGCAACCTGATTCAAGGTAAGTATTTGTATTTTTTATCTTATTTGCTATCATTTTTTTATTTTATCTTCTTATTATATTCATATAAATATATCATATATCTATCTAAATTTTTTATTAGACTTTATCTTCTAGTTTAATCTCTATTTTAATTAATCATAATTTTATAGAGAATCGACGTCGATTCATTCTGAATTAGCACTGATTCTATAGAATTGACACCAATCCTATAGCATTGGCATCGATCCACTGTGTTTAGTTTTTAAGACCTAAACCTTTTATCTCAAACCCTTGTCTTTAATTCATACTAATTCCCTATCTTTTTAAATGTCTTTGTTATGTAGATGACTATATTAGACATTATGCATGATGTAATCAATATCACTAATTTGCCTATAGTATCCCAACCCCTTTTTACTAATCAAAATGGCATAGCCTTTAATCTAAAACTTTGCACATTTATTTATTCTCCCTCTTTTTTAGCCACTACCATCCAAATTGATGTCATATAAGAGAATGTAAATGCTACTATAGCTTATTGGGACAAATATTTTTCTTACATTGATAGCTTAAACAAAGATTAAATCATAATCATTTTGTTATCATATCTTTATCTATTATAATTTAATTTTTTTTATCCACTTAATTGTGTAAAAAATTGAGATAATATCCACTTGAGGAAGTTCACAACTTCTCAGGGATGGTTCTTGACCAAGTAGCTCACCCATTTATCTATTAATCTATTTTTATCCAGGTTGTTTATTTGTGTGTAGGTTATTCTTCCTAGCCAAAAAAACTATCCCTCAATCACTAGATTAAAATGGTGTACAATAATTTCCAAATATCTAGGTATTCATCATAAACCCTAATTTTCATTGATTTTTAGTAAAGTTAATTTAATTAAATAAAAAATGAAAAACTTCTATAACACATTAATCTATGTGAATTGAGTGATGTTTGTAGATTGGTAGAGTATGTTCTTCATTTCCATGTTAGTCTCAAATCATTTATCACATGTGGAGATGAATGGATAGGTATAACCACCTCCTTAGTCTTTGATGAAGTCTATAGAATAATTTTTGCTAGAACAATGCTTCATCAATTGCAAAGTCTAACTTCCTGTGAATGTCTTTAGGCAAGGTAATAAATTGGTATTCAAACCCTTAGGGCATGGTTATCAGTTATCCACTAAAGTTTTAATCTCAATAATATAATTTTTGGAGTGTAAATTCTAAGATACAAGCACAATCAAGTAATCTTGAAACAGTCACCTACAAGACTATGTAAGAATGTTTAAACAGTGGTTGATAAGAGATGTGAACTTCATGATAGATATTTGAAATTGGTTTGAAGGTATATAAGACTTTAACACAACCAAGAATACACTCAAACCCTTCATTGACACTTGCATAGGTGACTAGTTATAAAATTTACAAAGTGGGAAAATTTACCTTATTTTATCTAAAAAAGGTTTCTACCTGATACAATGCCATCTATTGATAAGTGATTATGAAGTCTATGTTAGTATAATGACTCCCTTATTATATCCTAAAGCCTATTATTAACATGCCAATTCAAATAGGAGTTTTTTTTGTTGATAAATAAGATGATTTAATGGTTCAAACTCAGTCAAGTTTTACTAGGAACACTCAGTGAGCTACAATGTTATCAGACCAAAAATGACCCTGCAAACTTGTAATGCACAGTGGCACTATGATAAGTTAGTGATAGAGATATTAGAGAATAGTTTGATGGAATAAGATGAGTTAATTAAAGTTTGATATGGCCCTATTGACATCATATTAAAACTAAAAGAGTGAAGTAGTGGTCAAGTAAATATCTTCACCTACAGGAAGGTCTCATATCCCCTAAAATACATCTATAGTCTAACTGTAGACCTATAGTGAAATGATAGTAGTAAGTAAGAACATGGTCTTAAGGGACATATGAATATGTCCAAGTGTGAAATGGTTCAATGAACTTAGAACAAATTAAGGGTGTGGAACATAATATTTAAACATTAATATATACCTCCCTAATTGCCACCTACATGTGACATAGTCAAAATAGTTTGTAGACTAGTTCAAACTAATGGAGATAAGCTAGTTTGGTTGGTAAATAGTGATGAAATGTGGATAAATATGTTGAATACATCCTCAAAGTGATGATAAAACTTCCATGTGACCTTAATGGATAGAGGAAATAGAGCAAAGGTTGAGGAAATTGGTTTTTGAACCTCATACTCAGCCATCTAGAGATTACCACAGTACTTAGGCTTAAAGGTTAGTCTTGAGGGTTTGTAGTGTAGAGGGATATTGAAACATTATAAAACATTAAAAATATATATATATAATATTCATGACCCAAAAAATACCTCCATATTTTTATTTTGGTCAAACCAACAAGTGAAATACTCTCAGTTCTATCTCAAATAGAGGGCACTCCATAGTCAACAAATCCAATAGACATAGTATGTGAATGAGGAAAGGATGAAAGGGAGAGTATTGGATAATTATTTAATGATGTTTATAGTTTAACTTAGGGTGAATAGATATTTAAAAATCACCTAAAATCATTAGAAACACTAAGAGGTGGTCATATACATAGAAACACAGTATAGGCCTATTAGGCATAAAACTATGCCTAAACCCTCATGGCCTCTAGATTGAGTCATATAATCACATGACCTTTCAAAACCATATGATAACCTTTATGGGAGATTACAAGGTTGATTATATCTATCATTTTTCAAGAAATAACACAAAATTGGTCATCAGGCCTACTCAGAATGCATATAAGGAGCTTGAGAGCTAACTTCATTTCCTCTTATCTATACAGATGGTGTGCATGGTGCCTAAATAATATAAGGATATTTTATGTATTTCCTTAAATTTATCTTAGTGAAAAAAAATTAAAGTTTAAGCATCTATATTTTATGAATCATTGTTAAGGATCTAACCCTTCTAAAACCTGTGCTTGAACTTGATAGAAAAAACATAAAAGGATATGCATCTAGAAGTGGTCAATTGGTTAGGAAAATGACTTGGACTGATTTATCACTCTCCCAATCTCATTTCCATCTAGTCATTTCATACTATCCACTTGTATGGATAGACCTAATTTTGGGATTTCTATAAGTTTTGATGTGTTTCATAGGTGTAAAAGAGGATTGATGAATGAAGATCATTGTGGATGGTGTTTAGAGACTTGTCTTAACTCATTATACTCATTGATAACCTTATTTGTTCATTACAATACATCTACTAATAGATTCATTGTAGGCAGTCTGAATAAGCATAATGAAAAGATAATGTGACTATCAAGGTTAATAGTGAGAAGTGGTATTTGAGTTTCATTCAGGTCTATTTGATAGACCAGAAGAAAAAAATATATTTAAAAAGTGTATAAAACCTCTGAAATACATCTCTTTAGACAATTTTAAGTCATCATAGTGACAAGTTTATGAACTAGGCCTTGAAGGCTAAGGAGTGAATGCAGACAATGAACAACAAATGTCTATGAGAAGTTCATAAATTGAGGGATATATGATGACTATCACAATTATTTTTCCACTTTCTTAGGTTAGTGCATATGTTTTAAAGACTCCTAAGTTGGTGTATGATATTCAAGTGGACTCATCATCAAATAAGGTAGTTTCAAGAAGGATAGTGAAGAGTTTCTATGCCAACTTGAGAGAGAATGATGGATTTATAATGGACACTTATCCATGAAATCTTATTGACCTATTTTCCACTTCATTATCTTACATTGTAATTTGATTAAAATTATTGACACTTGGCCTTGTGACTCTTGAACTTCATTCCTTCTTTCTCCTCTCTTATGCTCTATATATGCAAGCTTTTTTGGCATTTGTATCTAGTACACAACTAGTATAGCAAAGACCTACTAGTTTGACACCTTGTTTTGTATTTGAATAAAACTCTAAATTTGAATTAATTTCTATAAATCTTACCTAAGTATGTCAAGTAGTGTACTTGGATGTTAAGTGATGAATATCTTCTCCTTGCTTCCATTTTGATCTTGCATGTTTTATGTGAGTGATATCTCTTCTAACTGTTTATTAAGTATGTCTTGAACTATGAGAGAGACTATAAGTATCTAGTAGCATACCTTATTTTCACCCACATTTAGATATATATAAAAATCTACCTCTATGAGAAACACATATGCTATAAGAACATAGAGTTAAGGTCAGTTTTGGTAGTCTTCTTTCTTAGTGTAGATGCAAGTGTGTTTATTGGACTTATCTTTGGTGATCACCTCCATTAGTATAGGTTACTTTCATTTTCCTTTTTCCCTTTTCACCCTTAATATTTATTGGTCTATTTTATTATGTGAGCCTAAAATATAAATCAAGGGAGATAGCCCTTTAACCTAGAGGTTTACCTCTGCTATAGGCAACCCACATGCCTAGATGTAATCCCATGTTAGCCAAATATGGAGAGGCATGAATAACCTATCCTATGATGAAAATTTTACATGTAATACTTATTTATATAACCAATTATAGTTAAGCCTTATTATATCTATGTTATAATTAACTAAATTGTTTTGTCAGCATGCACATGTGCATGAATGATGTAATCTATAAGTTATAACATACAACTTTTGTACTAAAATAGAACTTAGGTTCTAGTTATTCTGATGTAATCTAAAGTTTTGTCACACTTCGAGGATGAGGTGACCCCTTCCCCAAGTCTTTTAAATACATGTAAAACCCTCTTTCAAAGGGTTGGATTTTTTATCAATAGATAAGAAGAAAACAATTCATTGATTGTCATGCAACTATGTTTATTCTCTATTCTTCTTTTTCTAGGTTTTTGAAATTTTAGCTTCCTTATTTGTATCAACTCAATAATTTTGAAGTGTGCTAATGCTATATATGAATCTGATTATTTTAATTGATGAACATTGATCTTAGACATGCAACGGCTATTGAGGATTTGTAAACCTTGTTAGTTTTAGTAATTAGTATAGATTGAGTTGATAATTTGAGGTGTGTATGAGTATTTCCTTTTGGTATAGTCTTCTAGGCATGTTCTCTAGCTACTCTAGATAACTTCCTAGTCTGAGATATAATCTCTCAGATAAGGGTGTGCAATAGCAACTCTATAGATAACAACCTTTAGTTGAGATCATTAAGCTTCATATACTTATTTTCACATACTACTAACTGTGCTTGTTCATGAGTGTGTAATAGCTACAAATGGCAAACATTAGGAAATACTTGTCCATTAAACAAACAACTGAATAAGTGACCCTTTAGGAACATAGAGCCTTCTTTTTGGCCTTACTTTTCCCTCCTTTTTGAGTTTCTTTGAGATATACCCACCATAGAGTAATCCTCCACCCATCTAACTCACTTAGTATTTTTTTATTAGATTTCATGCATCTGTCTATAAACCTGGTTAAACAGCCTATAATCTCAACCTATTATTCCATCAACTAGTTATTTTAATTTTATACCTACAACTCATGCCCTGGAGTGTAACTTTATTTCCATAGAGATCTTAATATGTTAGAGGCAACCTCATTCATTATTTTATGGTATGCATAAAACCCACATCAATATAAAGTAAAAAAGCTAACACTAAAAGGATGGTACCCTTGTGTGTTTTCCCAATAGTATAGGTTAGTTACTATGTAGAGTTTCACTAGAGACACCTAGGAGAGTAACAAGGTCTAGAGCCCAAACTAGCCTTTTGGTTTCACCTTTATCAAATCATAGGAGGCCTAGACTAGCACTGACCATCCCTAAGGTACACTGAGATAAGACACCTTCCCCATTAAGAAACATCCAATCCATCAACCATCCTATGTCTCAACCTTGGTTAGTTAGATCTATTATTTTATTCCTATAGATCAACACAATTTACCAAAGAACCTAGAGAATTATTTTCCTACATTTTCTCCCTCAAGTGAGAGAACAGTGGAAGAGCACATTAAATATTTCAAGGCTTATATGACATTAATGAATGTTACAGATGAGTATGTTGCATGTAGACTTTTTCAATTCACTCTACAAGATTTTTCTTATGATTGGTATCTAAATTTGTAGGAAAATTCCATCACCTCATGGAATGCATGTCAAAATAATTTTCTTGCATAGTTTAGTCAAGTTACTAATACAGGTTTGGTGTATCAACATTTCACTAGCATGAAAAGGGAACCCAAAAAATTAGTTGGAGTTTTTAATGCAATATTCCAAAATATGTACACTTGGTTAAACATGACATACACACTATAGGTAGAACTAGCACTCAAGATGTATAAAAATGCTTTGGATCACATCACTATAGTATTTTTTAGGAGAGCTACAACTGCTAATACTCTAGCTTTGGCATATGAATAAGCTATAAACATTGATAAATAGATTAATCCATAGATCAATCCCTAAAATTTAGGGTCCAAACATTCAATAATGGCTTTTCACATTTGAATCCAATATGACATGATAATCAAAATGTACCTACATTCAACCAAAATTAGCTGTAAAATATGCCTCTCATGACATAGCAAGAAAAAAATCAAAATTATAGGTTCCTAAATAATCAAGCACAAAGGAATGGCCATTAATAGAACCAACAAAATCAGCATCTAGCCCACACCAACATAGCATTCACTTAGGGTACTAATTCCACTAAAGTTGAATTGGACTCTATACAAATAATGGTCCAAAAGTTGAGAAATGACTTATTAAATATGTAAAAAAGAATGGGTAATACCACCAATCATAATTACAACTAGAATTTTGGCTTTCCAAGATATAACAGGCATTTCAACAAACCCACCAATACTACAGAATAATAACATTCCACCAAGATTTCATAAATTAATATCATGGAGACAACATTGTCTAATTAGTGTAGAGTTCATAACACATCATAACATGGGGAGTTAGACTATGTAGAGTTCTATGTAGCCTTTGAAATATTTCAAAGGGAAATGATCAGAGAAGATCAAACGATGAATCCTTTGAATCTCTCTCTTGAATCTAGCCCCTCAAGTTTAGCTATGGTCTTTGAAACTTATAATTTCCCCTTCCCCAATGAAGATGACAATATTCTAGAAGATAATTTTGATGAAGTAAAAGTGTTTTAGTGGTTTAATAAGAATAATTATAATATGAGGAATAGATAGCTTCTCACCACTTCTACTCCCTTAATAATATAGTTATTCCCCTGAATCCTAAAGTTGATAATAATCCTCTTCCCCCAAAAGGGAATGGTCAACCTCAGCATATAAAAGAGAAAATTAAGGGAGGATATAACATTGTTTAGGATATGAAGAATATCAAGGCCAATATCACTCTTCATGAACTGACACAAATCATAAAGTTGTAGGAGCTCTTATAGAAGTCTATCACAAGCAAGTATGTTTTATAAAAGTCCAAAATAACTAACATAAATGTTATATACAAAATCCAGCCTAAGGTCCCCCCTTTTTTTCTCACCATTTGGGCATTTGGTAAGAATATACATAATTTTTTGGTGGATTTTGGAGCCTCAACTACTATGATGCCAACCTCCATTTTCTAGAATCTTGGTTTGACCCCAAGTCCATCCAAGATGATTGTTTCATAGACAAATAAAATAGTAGTGTCTATGATAAGAGATCTTAGTGATGTAAGAATATAGGTTGCATCATATCCTTGGGTATATATGACTATCAATATATTGGTAGCAGATATTCTTGAGGTGTATGGGCTACTATTAAGCATAGATTAGTCTAAGACACTCAAAAAATATCTTTTCAAAAACTTCTCTCACATTTAGATGCTATGGAGAGGCATTGCCAACCAGATCAAGATTGATCAATATCCAAGGATGAAGAACCCAATTACAGTGTATAACATCACTAAATAATAATTAAGTTATATATATCCTAGTCTTGGAATTTATACATTTACTATGAAGTAAGAAATGTAGGGCCTTCCCCAATTACAAACTCTCCATTTCAATTGAGTGAGATCCAAGTAAGGATCAATTGTTGGTATCAAGTTGTTTGATCCATAAGGAAATAAATACTTAGCAATGTATAGAATCTAATTTCCATGCACTAGTAATAGAGCAGAGTATGAGGCCCAAATTTTGGGATTGTGGTTTGCCCTTAGGAATAACATCAAGGAAATATTGATATATGAAGACTCAATACTTGTGATTAAACAAATCAAGAATAAGTATCAATGCAAATTTTAATATTTAAATAAATATAAGAATATATTCTAGGATTTAATCAAGTCATTTGAGTCTTTCAATATAGTAACCATTCCAAAATAACAAAACTAAGTTGTTGACTCATTGGCCACTTTAGTAGAAAATTTGGCATCCCTTCAAGAGTTAAAAGTACAAAATTTCTCTATCAAATTGATATGTTGTCCATTAGTACTAGACAATATTTAAAATTTTCAAGTATTTGATGATGACTAGTAGATCGTCCAATTTCTAACTAATTTAGGATAGTTTGAATCCTAGATAATCGATGATGAGGAAAGAAGCCATAGGTGCCATAAAGAATTAGATGAAGAAAATTTCATCCAACTGAAGTAAAATCATCTCCCATTAGGGATGGTCACCTTAGAAAGAGCCTTTGATACATACCTTAAAAAACACTAACAAAGGTAACTCGAGGTTAATGAGTCTAGGTTTAGCTCATAAAATTTAGGTGATGAAAGAAACCCAAACCTTGTTAATATTGGCTTAAGTTACACTCCATATGAAAGGAAATGGTTCAAAGAATTGATCATCAGATACAAATATGTAATTACATGGATGTATGATGACTTTAGGATATTCAATCCTAGAGTCATCATCCATATAATTCCACTCAATCTATACCATAAGTCATTTAGGTAGAGGCAAAGATTGGTTAATCCCATTCTGGAGCTATTGATCCAAAAGGAAGTAAAAAAGCTATTAAGTATCCAGATAATCTTTCCTATTAGGCATTCAACTTGGATGTCTAATAAAATTCCAATTAGGAAATATAATAGTGAGATCATAATGTGTGTTGGCTTCAATAACCTTGATAAAACTTTCAAAAAAGATAACTATCCTCTACCCTCATTAGATGAGGTTATATAAATTATGAGTGGTTCTAGAATGATGTCTTTCTAAAATGGATTTTTAGGATATAACTAAGTATTGGTGGAATCAGAAGATAGGATGAAAATTATATTTACTATAAAATGGGAAACTTATGCATATAAGCGAATGCCATTTGGGTTGATCAACACTAGAGCTATTTTTTAATGGGTGATGGATCACACATTCTAGGGACTGATAGGCAAGTACATAATTATATATATGTATGACCTCATTGTTTTCTCTAATAATAGGGTTGATTATATCGATCATCTCCAGTCCATTTTTGAAATATGTAAGAAGTTTGGTATCTCATAAAACCCCAAGAAGAGCATATTTAGCATTATTGCAGGCAAGCTATTGGGTGACATTATCACCAAAGATGGGATCACCATTGACCTAGATATAATTTAGAGAATTTCCAAAATAATGTTCCTAAACAACAAAAAGGAGCTTAAGTCTTTCAAAAATATTAATTTTGTGGGAAAATTTATATCAATATTTGTAGAGATTATCAAACCTCTAAATGTAATTCTTAAGAAATATGCCAAAGTAGAATAGACACCTGAAGCTAAGAAGTAATTCCAAGACATTAAAAAGGCTATATCATAGGTCCCAGTGTTGGTGAGCCTAGAATTTACTAATTACTTCTTCTCATACTCATTTACTTCAAATCATACCATTATCATTGTAATTCAGTAAGAAGGAAGAAAGTGAACATCCTATGGATTGAGGTAGCAACCACCAAAAATTATTGCACCAGATGGATTGAGGTAGCAACCACCGAGAATTCAAGAGCATAAGATGTGATCAATTTATTTGAAAAACATATTAGAACTAGGTTTGGTACTTTTATTTCCTTGGTTTGTGATAATGGGATAACATTTCAATCAATTGATTTTATAGAATGGGCCCATGATAATCAAATCATAATTAGATCATCCTCTAATCACTACCTGTAAGGGAATAGACTAGTTGAATCAACCAACAAGAACCTCATCAATGCTATCAATAAATATTTTATGGATAAGCCTAAAGAGTGGCATCTCTTGTAAAAATATGAGCTCTGGGTAGATTGAATTTGATATAAGTAAGCCCTTAAATCCTCACCATATCTATTGGTCTATGGGAGATAGTTAGTGTTCCTAATCATGTTGAAGTTGCCAATATATCCGTTTATGCAGAAATACATGGAACCTAGTGAGAGGATTTGGTATGGATTATTGGATATCATAGATATAGAGGACTCCAGGATTGAAGCTCTACAAAACTTCAACAAGCATCAAGATGTAGTCAAAATATGGTTTGATAAGAGAGTGAAATATAAAACATTCAAGATATCTAACTTGGTGATTATAAGGCATAAAGCCCATGAAAATAAAGGATAACATGACAAGTTCACCCTACTATGGATATGACCTTATCATGTCTTCAATATCTTGGGTAACAATGTTTTCCATTTGAAGGACCTTCAAGGTAATGAATTGACATATCTAGTTAATGGACATTTTTTGAAGCATTACTTCATGGCTACTCCATCCAAAGATGTCTTTGAGTAAAAATATATGTTATAGTAGAAGTAAGGGTAGGTTATATTTTATTTTTTAGTTAATTTCTTGCTTTCATATATTTACTTTCATTATAATAGTTTATGCTTTCTAGATTAGTTGTTCTTGATTTATGCATTTTGATTTGCTTAGTCTAGTGGTTTGTTTTATGTAGTTTCCTACTTTCTAGAATAGTTTTCCTTTTGATTTAGTTGAAATATAACTGATCACTCTTGGTATAATCAAATAACAACCTATGTTTTTTAAATCCAACTCAAATCAGTAGGTGTTATACCTTGTACATCAGAATTCTTAATCCAAGTAAGCAATGAGCAAGTTAATCATGATGATGTTATGAAGTAGATCATTTCACCAGGTATATAAAAGTTGATATCATATCTATATGAAAATTTATAAATAATTTTTGTCTCCTTATATAAATTCACATTAAATGCTAGTACTTGTTTGAGGTAATAACCATTGATGTGATTAAAGTTAACATGGACATTCTGATGAACCCAATTATACTAACACCAGCTCAAGATGGTCACCTTCTTTCTCCCATTCAAAACAAAAAAATAAAGATAAAAGAGGTATAATCCAAAAGTTCAAAATAAAATCAAAAGGGACTAAAATCCTACATTATGAAATAATATCAATGTATCATGCATCATAGAACCATATAATGTAAGGAAGGAAGGGTGACCAAAGGTATCTCTATCAGGGATATGGAATCCTAGCTAACATCAAATAAATTCCTAAGATCCAAAAAATTATGTTAACTTAATGCCCAATCATAATTAAACATCCAGCTCATCCCATGTCTTTGCTAAAATCCTTTAACAAGGAGTAAAAGATATCACTTTGACACACATTAGTCCAAGGTATAGGTAACGTAAGTATGTTGCATTGAGTTATCAAGAGTCTTTTTCATATTTCTAATTTAATCATTTATTTTATAATATGGTTCATGATTGATAGTGGGATTACAAAACTATAGATTTTGGGTTCTTGAAACTCAAGAGTATTCACCCTTGTGAGTCATCATTTGTTGTATTCAACACACCCAACCTTACCTTTTTATGGAAAAGTGGGAACTCCAATTTTTTTTGAAGGCTTGTTCATTACATAGTTGTACATTAAAGTTATCCTATTTCATTATTTGTGTAAATTAGGGAATCTTGGGTATTAAATCATCTTTGTTGCATGTGTTTTGCTCTTGCAACCCATTTTTCATTGGAAAGACTTATTGAAACTAATTTATTAATAGAAATTTTGGAAGTTTTTTTATTTATAACAGGTATTTGGATTAATTTATTTGGGTTCATTTATTTGGTTTTACTTATTTGACATTATGTACTTTATTTTAGTCTTTAGCATTTCAATCTTTAGAAACATTTTGGTCTTTGGCATTCTAGTTTTCAAAAGCTTTTATTTGGTAAATTTTATTCAATACTTTTTTCTTCAAAATATTTTGCTCTTTGGATCTTTCAATGAGGAACTTTATTTTGGGCACTATTTTGGTTAGTGACTTTTGGTCAAAAAATTTCCCTCAGATCATTTTATTTGACACCTCTTATGTGATGGATTTATTTTAGAAACTTTGGTCTTTAGGAAGTTTTGGTCTTCAAGATATTTCTCTTCAACAACTTTTAATTGAGAGATTTTTGGTTAGAACTCTAACCTTCAATAACTTTCTTAGACAAATCCTCTTGAATGACAATTTGGTCTTTGGATAAAAGTGTTCGGCACCTTGGCTTTTAGGAGAAGTTTCACTAATCTCTCAAAATAACATTTTGATCTTTGGGATCTTTCATTTGGAACTTTAGGATCACAAAATCAGATGATTCGACTTAAATGCAATATCTAAATCCTGAATAAACCATATATTGATAGGTTTCAAAAGGATTAATGTTGTGGCATCCCTCAATGACTAAGAATCTTACGTGGCATGCCCACTATGCTTAGGTAGTCAAGTTTGAATTAAATGAAGGTAAAGATCTTATAGATGTTGGTGATTAATATCACACTAAATAAACATGAATGCCAAAGGGATATAACATTGATACATGAACCAAACTCACATCCATTGATTGTCATCAAGATCAAGTGTATATTACTTTTTGTGAATTCTAAGCCCTAATTGCATTCAAACAAGATGTAATTTACATAATAAAGTACCAAACCACCATCACCAAGAGCTTGAATCCTACCAGTGCTTAGAACCAATAATAGTATCTTCATTTAGAGAATACAGGGGAGCCTAAGCACCATATAGATTCTCCATCAAGAATTGAATAGATTACCTATATATAATTTTTGATGAAATAGTGTTTAGGGGTCTCTACACCAATTAATCGACTCTATGGGAGATCATAGAGAACATCAACTCATTTTCTTGTGAATAAGATATCTCCATAGAATAAATACAAATTTTAGTTGACTTCCTACCCTTCAAACACCAAGAACTCCATTATGTAGCTACTAAGCCAAAAATCATGCCATGCATTGACTTATTATGAGACCTATTTTTCAAAGGGAGGATTACAGATGGTAGTTTCCTACATTATGTCAATAACATCACCATCATTGTATACATATCAGCTGATTCATTCATGAGGTATTTATGTTTACCCATTTTATATGCTACCTTTGATTTACATAGTGTGGTTGGTTGGAAGAAGAAAAATAACATAAAACAAACAGTGAGGGAAAGTCTTCTTCTGAGAGAGACCTTCACCCTCAAGGAAAACCATCAAGAACCAAGTGCCCATTACTAAGTTTTGGATGGGAATCCACATTGGCATGGTATTGATAAACCATTGTTTGGCCACCCAAACATCCACTTCCTTTATTTGGAGTGGGTAATATTACTCGATTTATTGATCACCTTAGAGTGCACCTATGCACTGGGGAAGATTATCAATTCCCACTTGCAAGAGTTGATGTTACATAAGGAAAGGAATCCCCAAGGTAGAAAATTTTACTTAATGTCATATCTTTTAGAAGCAGACATGGGAACTATTTATAAACATAATGGGGCTTTATAGAATCCAAACCCTAAATACATCAAAAATAAAATCTACAACTTTTACTCATTCATCCACATTTATGTGTATATGAGGAACATTTTCAAAATTTTAGAGGATTTGTATCCTTAGGTCTAGATGGCAATTCATGGTGAGCCACTAGCCAGAATATCCAAGAACATTGCCAATTCACTCATGACTTTGGGTAATTATTGGTGTACCTAGACTATATTTTCATCATGGTCATTGGACATAAATTCAACCCTCTTCATCTCCCTAAATATGTCCCAGACAAGGTTTTTGAGTAGGAGATTACATATCAGTTATGGAATGGGTAAATGAGGACCTAACCAAGAGGAATAAGAGCACCTTCCATGGCTCCCATATCATAATTGAGAGGATGTAATACAAATAATGGAGACACTTCAAAGAGGCTAGTGGTGCTAGGAAGTCTGATGCTTTAGCTACTCTACCCCATAAGGATTGGGATCCCCATGGGAGAGTGCAGTATGGAGTTCAAAATTTAGGCATTCCCTAAAAGCATGCACCTCTTGATCATTACTTATTATTCCTCAATGCAAAAGATGATATAGAAGTCAAGGAAAGGGATATGATTATTGGTATGAGCAAATAATTTCTTAGAGTAATCTAATAAGATCCTTCCCTCACACATGGATAAGAAAAATTCAAGACCCTACCACTAGGGGGATGGACATATTTAGATTTTTAGAATAACAAACACTTCTAGTATCTATAAGATCAAATCTAGGACCCCCAAAATCCACCTACTATGATGATAGCTCTAGATCAAGAGAAAGGTGTAGGGGAAACATCATTTTCTATAGTAAAAGAGGAAGAAAATACTCTTTAAGTTCAAATGTCCATTGTTGAACTAAGGAAGATAAAATAAGAACTATCAGAAGAATTAATTCAGGTGAAAGATAACACCATTGGGAGAAAAGAGGAAATCATTTTCCTAGCGTCCTATGATGAAAAAGACATTGCACGTAGTTTGGCAGATCCATCAAACATAGCATCCATCATGATTTTCATTCTTCCTACCCAATAAGTGAATATTCTTTAGGAAAAAATGACAAAATATTGTTATAAGAGAAAATCCAAGATATGAAGTCTTTAGGCCCAATCCACAAAAGAGCCAAGTGAGAAAGCACAACCTTCAATTGAAGGTGAGCCAAGCCATGAGGTGGATGAATAATAACTAAAGCAAGCCAAGGTACTGAGGTTGCAAGGATTAAAAGGAAAGGCACCCCTTAGTGATGACCAATTAGGTAAGGGTGTTTCAATTACTACTCCCTTAATCCATCCTCTTGTCATTTATGCACTTATTGTCTCTTCTTCTTAATTGCCAATTATTTATAATTTTCCTCTTGTGTCATCATCTCCTTTTGGACCTATTTTCATGATTATTTCTACAAGTGATCCTCTATTCTCCACCTCTGATTCCACTATCACTAATTAGCCCAATACTCAAGCATTATCTTCTTCCATTCAATTGATCTCACCAATGCCCTCATCAGGAGTAGTATAAACCATAGTAGTAGTGGCCACCAAAAGATCTTCTACGAATAAAACAATGTAAATTGTTCATCCCATGCCACATCTAGGGAAAGTAGACTGGTCCAAAATAATATGGCCTTCAATGCCCTAGCCCTCCCTAAGACTAAGCCTAAAAAGGACACCCAAATAGAGGCATAGCCACTTGATCCATCAAAGTTGACTCTTCTAGATTGGGCCAAGGAATTAGGAATGTCAACTTATAAGAGGAAAAACTTGAAGATCACCTAGCTGACCACTATTAACTCAATATTTGATAAATTAACTGGCTTCATACAAAGGGTGAGGAAGAGGAATATAGAAGACAACATTGGGTGAGGTTTAATTTTGGAAGAAAGAGAGGAAATCTAGTCTCTTTCAAAGAGACAAGATAGGAAAAAGGGTTAGTCCCCTTAGATTAATGAATTTAATTCCTACATGGAGACTCATTATGAAACATTGATAGCCATTAATGAGGGCATACCATAGGCAAAAAAATTTAATAGGAACTAGAGACCCTTAGGGAATGACAGAAAGTGATCTTTTTTCTTTCAAAGATAGAACAAGATATTCAAAATGTAGCATAAAGATATATGAAATACTAGATACCATTCATTCTTTGAGAGTAAAATTGGCTCTCCATACAACCGTAATAACTAAATTGTTTAAGGTTCTTAGGGAAGACAAAAACTTACTTAAGTTTTTGGTCTTGTATACTACAAATAAGGAATTTAGCCATTTGAATTTGATGACCCCCATAGAGACATGAAATGCATTAAATCTAGCATTCATTAGGACCCAAGAAGCCTATTTATGGGTAAATGTTGATGATGCTTTAGTTATTAAGATCATAGAATAATTAAAGCATGCAATGCAAATTTTGAATGAACTAAAATTGACACATGCATGGGATAGCATTGGGAGGGTGGATGGCTAGATCTATTTTCAACCAAATGTTAGAACAAGCTTCAGATAATTTCAAGCAGAGTTTATAAGGTTTACCTTTAGAAGATATTTAATCAAAGGTGATTTTGGTGAGGAAGAAGGCAACTAAAGTAGAAGTATTTTGGGTAGGGTTATAAGCTACCAAAATTGAGCATGTAATGCTAAGGCATAAGTAGATAGGGTGTATAGACCATCTCTTCTAAATATGAGCATAATACAAGTGTAACATGTTAGTGGATACAAACACTATCAAGGGTCAAAGGCTAAGAACAAGTTTGATTCAACACCATCTACTATTTCAAAAGCTCAAACTCCACCCAATGTCCCAATCTCAACTCTAGTTACAACTTCAATTCCCACCAGTTTAGGAAGTACATCACTTACCTATTCAACTCAAGTTACCACATCTGTTATGCCTACCACTTTAGTTTAAGCTATCAATTTTACTCTAGTTATCACTTCAGTTTTAGCCAAAATAATGAGTAGTGCTAAGAAGGAGACAAGATATTCTTAGTCGAAAGCTCATTTTGTATAATTTTATATGTAATACTTATTCAACTAACCAAGGCTAGTTAATACTTATTATATTTATGTTATAATTAAACTAAATTGTTTTGATAGCATACACACATACATGATTGATGTAATATATAAGTTATAACATACAATTTTTGTACTGAACTAGAACTTAGGTTCTAGTTATTCTTATGTAATATGAAGTTTTACCACACTTGGAGGATGAGGCAAACCCTTCCCCAAGTATTTTAAATACATGTAAAACCCTCCTTCAAAGTGTTAGAGTTTTTTAACAATATATAGGCAGAAATCAATCTGTTGATTGTCATGAAACTGTGTTTGTTCTCTCTTCATCTTTTTTGTGTTATTGAAATTTTAGCTTCCTTATCTGTATCAACTCAATAATTTTGAAGTGTGTTATTGATATGGATAAATCTAATTATTTTAATTGATGAACATTGATATTAGATGTGTAACAACTATTGAGGTTGGTAAATCTCATTAGTTTAAGCAATTAGTATAGATTGAGTTGATAATTTGAGGTGTCTAGGAGTATTTCTTTTTAATATAGTCTTCTAAGTGTGTACTCTAGCTACTCTAGATAACTTATTGGTCTGAGTTATAACCTCTTAAATAAGGGTGTGTAATAATAACTCTAAATAGATCAACCTTTAGTAGAGATCATTAAGCTTCATATACTTAATTTCTCATATTATTAACCATGCTTGTTTGTGAGTGTGAAATAGTTATAAGTGGCAAACATTGGTCTTGGAGATACTTGTCCACCAAAGAAATAGCCTAAGAAGTGACCTTTAATGAATATAAAGCCTTCTTTTCTACCTTATCTTTCTCTTCTTTTTGAGTTTATTTGAGATCTACCCACCATATAGTAATCCTCCACCCATCCAACTCACTTAGTACTTACTTTCTATTAGATTTCATGCATTTATCTTGTTATGCCTATTTTTTACACCCCCTGAATCTTTCAAAAAATCAATACTTTATGCCATAAAGATGACCCTATCATGAAAATCTAAAATTGTGTCAGAGACCCATTTGATTAATAGTATTTTTAAATACATGTTTTTAATAATGAAATGAAAATAATTGGTTGATTAATTTATATTTATGTTTCTAAGAGATTTCAAAAAGTATGATGGATTAATGAATAAAATGTGCATATATATATATATATATATATATATATATATATATATATATATATATATATATATATTTCTAAATGTGATTAGTTATCTTTTTTCTAGTCAAAGTAATTTTGAGATAACATTTCAGTTAGTAATGGACTTTCAATTTTGAAAGTTGAGTAGATTGTGATGATTCTTTAATTTTCATAGATAATATGATATGATTTTTGATTCAGAATAAATGGTGTTACATGATGATTATCATAGTTGAATACATTATATTTTAAAAATCAATACATTTATTATTTGAAGTATATAAAGATATAGACTAGATTCATGACTCATTTTTTTTATTACTTCTAGTATAATAGACATTTGAAGTGTTGACATGCTTCAGGTGATTTGATGATGTTGTCAAAATTTAGGTTCTATATTGCATATCATATGATCATTATCCTTATGATTTCTAAGGTTCTATTTGAAATTTAAACCATTATTAATCTCAATATCCTAAAAATTATTCCAAGTCTATGTTTAAAAGCATAAGTTTTGAGGCATGGAGGGCATTCAATTATTTCATTGGACTTAGAGATTTATAATGAGGAGGTTAGACCTTAGACTTATTTCATGAAATATGATGACTAAAGGTGTTCTTTGAAGTTCAGATAATCCTCACATATATTTTTAAAAGGCTTCAGATCTTTGAAATGGTTCAAAAGGTTTATCACATAACATTATTAAGACCCTTCAAATCATGATGATAATGCATAAATATTTGCAAGGTTTTATAGAGGTCCATCATGAAATATGTTTATTTTTCCTAAGTATAAGTTATGGTTTTGAAAGGCCTCTGGATTGAATACAATGCATGTTTATTGATTCATTTTGACTGATGACATGATCCACTATGGCAAGGTGAGTTGGTTGAAAAATTTAAAGTACATCATGTCTCCGATGCTTCAAGTTGTTATGAAGATTTGGTAGCATTGAAATTAATGTTATTCATGACTACCTCAATTTGAGGAGGTTGGTTAAGGTTTCATCATGAAGGTTTAGTGATAACTAATTTTAACGATGCTGATAACAAAATGGTAGGGTTACTAAGTACATTTTTAGTAAATGTTAACTAATAAGATTCGAGCATGATACTCAGTTCGTTACGATGATGAGGTGATGGATATAATCTTTGAGTTTCTTGGTTTTTAGTTCATTTTTTACAAGATTCTCATAGAAGTAGAGCTCTAGTTTGTTGAGATTTGGAGGTTGCAGTGGTGGAAAATTAGAGAATTTCAATCAAAAAGGTTTTAAGGTGCATTTCCAAGTATGCTTATATAATGTTTAATGAATTTTTGAAGTATTCATGGTGGTTTAAGATGAAATTTGTATTATTGCATTAAGGTAATATGTCTTAGCTTGAGATATTAGATCTACATGATTATTCATGAAAAATCTAAGCTTTTTTTGAATAACTAGGGTCTATATTATGAGACAACTTTACAAAATTGGCTGCATGTAGACGTTTTGAGAGTTATTGATAATTTCTTAAGTATATTAAAGAAATTTTTTATTTGTATGATTAGAGATGTTATCAGTTGTGCATAGTTTGTATGTATGATGAAAAAGATGAAAGCCAAGTTTTTCTTGTTATTATTAACATGCATACAAAAATATCCTATCTATTCAATGGTATATTTTGAGAATAATATTGTCTTAAAAGGGTTTTGTTGAAGGTCTTAGTTTATATATATGATATTTTAGGTCATTTTTGTTGAGAGTTTTGCCAAAGATTAAAGTTTTGAGAATGGTTTTACATGTTTGATTTCTTCATAGATGACCAACAGTTTTCCTATGTATCAATATTTTTAAAAAAGAATAGTGCTCAACATGCATGAATATGGACAATAAACTTTATGTTTTCTTTATAGTCTAGTTTGTTGAAAGAATAATGGTAGTTTTTTGGTTTGAGACCTATTTTTTGTGGATAACATCTATAAAAAAAAGCAAGTTTTTGGTTACTATACAGATTTGTATATGTAGTAGTTCTTCAAAATGTTGAAGTAGATGGGTGTGATAGATGTGTATGTTGACAAATTTGTTCAATGACATGGTTATGTGATAGTCTCAAGATGATTTTTTGTTAATAACTTTCTGAAATGTTTGTGAGAATCTTGTTTATAGTTATTGTTTTGTTGTTCGTATGATGCATGTAATTCATTTTAGTTTTAGAGAAAGAGTTTATTTCATGGAAAATGACATCAGGGTTTTGATATAAAATATACTATGACAGTCTACATGTGCATTTTAAAAAAATGTCTATATATTTAAAAATCATGATGCACTTATATTGGGAAATTAGGAAATACCATAACTTTGAAGTTACAAGAATTGGTTTTAAGCCTGGTTGTTTATGTATGAATTATGGAACTAGTATGCCATGTATGTCCATGAATATTCTAAGGATTTTGACTTCATAAGATGTTTGTTATTTTCAAAAATTAAGTTTTGGTTTCTTAAAGGTAACTTTAGTTTGTATAGAAGGATATAATTTGGTTTTGTATATGAAGTTTAAATAACCTAGTTAGCTATTCTGTGGGAATATGTCAAAGTTGTATATATATATATATATATATATATATATATATATATATATATATATGGATGTCTATGTTCTTCAACCCCATCTGATAGTGTTAGTCATTATGTTAAATTTAAAAAGATATGAGGTTTATGTTAAATTTACATCTTAGAACTGAGGTCATGGGTCTCGATTTAAATTTGGATATTGAAATTTTAATTCTCTAATGAGCTAGTTATTTCTCAGTTAAAATTTTCATGAGGACTATACTAGATAAATAAGTATATTTTAGTTTTCATTTGGTGTTGTCACTTTGAAATATTTTGCTAGATTTTTTATATCTTCATTTGGAATGGTTCAATTTTTAACTGACTCAATGAAGATAGAAAATTTAGAAATTCATCATGATTTTATGAAAATAAATGATATTGGTTTTAAAAGCATAGTCATGTGTTGATGGATCAATGTGATATTTTAACAAATACTTGGTATACATTTGGAATTTCATTGAGATATTCTAAAATGAAATTATGATCTTATAATAATATTTGAAGATTCAAAGGGAAATTTGATGCAATTAGATGATTTTCAATTCAATTTGTTAAGAAATGATAGTATATAGATATTTAGTTTTGCTTCTTTTTTATTAGTTTGTTGATTTTTAATTTTGAAATTGTTATATTACAGATTGTTCATAATGTTTGAGTGAGACCATCCTAAATTAGTTAGAAGTGGTGATGATAGGGGTTGGGTAAATAATTAAGGTAGTGATGTGAATCAACCTAATCCTAGTAGGAACTTTCCTAGAGGCGGTTTCTATGCAAGACATTTTGGTCCTAGGTTCAATAAGGGAGCTAAGATGTCTATACATTTTGATGCTTTCAATCCTAAATTTTAGAATGGACTTAATAGTTTGCCTTTTAATCTAGTTAATAGAGACCATAGAGAAAATAGAGGTTTTTATGGTCATAGGTTTGGAGTAATATAACACTCATAGAGTAGTTCTTATTGTCACTCAGAGAATAATCCATAACATCTTCCCATTTAGTCTCCTAAAAGAGTGCAACCAATTATTGAACCTAATGCTATTAATCAGACCACACAGTTTGAAATTGAGACTTTCCATACTAAAAAATTTGTAAATATGGCCATTCCTTCAAATGAACCTTCTCCTTCCCATAGAGAGCCTACTATGAAATATAAAAGGTTAAGTTTAGCAGTTGTTCATAGTGAGCATATCTTGGGAACTGAAAGGTTGAATTTGAGAATACATGGACATGCTATTAGGAGAAGGATAATGAATTGTTCACTTTCAATTTCATAGAAGAGAGCTACAAAATAGAGATCTGAAAGTTAGTCGAAGCCTGATATACCCATAGAACTCAAAATGTTGAAAAGAATTAAGTTGAAAATTGATGATAGCACTAGTGATTCTAGAATGAAGTTGGTCAATTTTCCTGCTACTTATATGGAATATAATATGTACCTTAATGCATAAGATAAGCCTATGATTGACTTATTTTTAGACTCAAAGGATTATTAGATGTCTACTAGATAAAATTTGTTTGTAGTTGAACTATTTCATAATAGAAATTTATTTTCAGTTTGATACATAACTTCATATTTTTTATAGTTTTGATGGTAATATTTTAGAGATGCATCAAATTTAATTTGATACAAATATATATACTTAATTTATTTTGACATGCATTATGGTTTAATATAAATAGAATTTATTGATCTTTAACTTATTTATTTAATGGTTAAAATATGTATTATATTATATTATTAATCAATGAGGGTCCCCACTAATTAAGATTAGTACTCTCAATCTATATTTTGAATAACTTAATCAATTAAGACTTTTAAGTCTTAATTAAACCTATCCTTAACCAATAACTATTATAATTAATTGACTTTTTTTTTAAAGTCAATTAGTTAGCATAAACTAATAACTAACCAAAGTTAGTTATAACTTATTTGCAATTAATTTTGAATCTATTAAAGGAGATCAAAGACTCATTTGAGATATAAGAACAATAGGTATTGAATACTTAGACATTTTTGTGAATTCAATCATTCATCTTTCTTCTTTCTATATGAATTCTGTAAGATAATGCAACTCTTGCAGATAGATCCAATGGTACTTTATCTGATTGTTGAGTAATTACTATGTAACATAGGTATATCCATCTTTTATTATCATTTAATATTGATTATCTAAAGTTTTTTAATCTTAACATCTTTTGATGATTATTATTCATAATTCTATCGACAGATTCCAAGTATTCAACTTGAAAAATGATGAACACTTCGCTATTTTATGACACTTCATTGATCTATTTTGATTATAAAGTTGTCACTCAAGTTATTGTAAAGAAAAAATGTTGGTTTTATCAATAAAATTATCTTTTTATGCTAATTCAATTCTCATTTGATACTTTCACACTTTATTGTAATATATTTTGACTCTAACTTTAATATAGTCTTATTTTTTACGTTTTCTTTAATCTAGTTTTGTTTCTATCTCTTAGTTTATTTCCTAGATTGTTTTTAATTTCATTTCTATTTAGAGTTTATTAGTTTCTTAGTTTTTTCTATTAGATAGCAATAGAACTTGTTTTTACTTGGTTCTTTTTTTTATTAATGTTTTAGTGTTTAAGTTATTTAGTGTTTAATCTTAATCTTAATTAATTTTTGTTTAAGTTTTTAGTTAATAGTCTTTTTGATTTAATTTAGATTTGTTATTTGATAATTTTTTCATAGTTTATTAGATTAATTTATGTTTATGTTTATGTTTATCCTTAGATTATTTTATTTATTTTAGTCTTTAGATTTTACCTTATTTTAAGTTTGTCTTTTAATTAGACTAAGTTCCTCTAGTTTAGATTTAGTTACTTTAAAATAGTTTATTGTCTTTTTTTAGTTTAATTATTTATTTGTTTATTGTTGTGTCTCTCTTTTATTTGTTATGTGCTTGAATATCTTATCACTTATCTTTTCTTATATCTATTTCTTTATGTTTTTGGTTGTCTTTTGAAGTTAACTTGGAGAATATTTAGCAAGAAGCAAGATATTATTTGAATATATAAATAATTATTAAATCAGATTTATATCCTTCAAGAGATCATCTATTTTATAGGTTTTCTCTATCAGATAAAATATATTACAAATTCTTATCTTAAATGATTCATGATTGGATAAAGTGGATTTTTGATTGTTATAATGGAATATGTTATATTTGACAACTTATTGATTATTTTCTAGAACTTATAAAAAAAAAACTTCACCTTTAGAACCCATGATTAGACTGGTACAATTCCATCTTGACCTTCATGATAGGTGAAAGAGTTGATTCATTGATGGTACAATTTCTATCATCAACAAATTTGGTGACTCCATTGGAGAAATTTGTTCAAAATTTTGATTTATTTTTAGTTTTTTATTCTTCTTGTTAATGGTACTTAAAGATCAACAAGATCCCATTATTCAACCTATAACAGATATATAATATGATCAAGTTGATGTTTCTTTCAATCTAATGCATTATGTATGGTATAATCATCTCAAAAGTCTTCATCAAGTTATTAAAGTTATAAATCAAGAAGATGAAATTAGAGAATTTAAAATTGATTGGTATTCAAATATTACACATGAGACTGAATGAGACATTCTGAATTCAAATAAAATAATTCAAAAAAATAGAGGAAGAGTTTTAGCTATTAATCCTAGGCCTAAAACTTATTTTCTTTCTGATTCTTTTTCATTTGATGATTTTATTTTATCAGTTGAAACTACTATCACAAATTTGAAATCAGATCAAGTACATCAAGTTTAAGATAATCAATTTATTTAAATAGAAACTATTGAAGCTTCTAATGGGAGATCAACTAGTGGGAGAACAACCATAAGTAGAGCGAAGGCTAGAAGATTTGATTCATGGGTTGAAAAACAACAAAAAACAAGATGATCTCACTGAAGGTGAGAATGAAGCAAAAGCTCCAAAAGAGCATCAGATAGCTGTAGCACCATGGATTTTTGCTAATCCAATTAATTTGGGAATCAGCTTGGTAAGTTGCCTTCTCTTAAGGGATTGAATATACCAAAAAAAATTGGTGCACTGGAGAATCTTGGTAAGATCACTTAGATGATTTTAGATTGGTTTGTGCTCCTCTTGGAATAACTAATGAAAATATTTGCTTAAAATGTTTTACCCAAACATTAGAAGGGAAAGCTTATCATGTATTTTTTAGTCTGCCTATTAAGGTTATTAACACTTGGAGAGATGTTAAAGATTTGCTAGAGTTGTCCTTTAGGAAAGAAAAAAAAGATTTTGATCTAGTCAATGACCTTGTGAATTTTTTCATTGATCTAGGTGAGACCATTTATCATTTCATTTCAAGGTTCATTAAGTTACATCAAAAGATCCCACATGATCTTAGACATTCTAAAAAGTTATCTAGACTTTATTTTTGCAATGCTTTACTTTTAAAGTATAAAATAGATTTAGAAGATAAAGATAGTATAGAATATAGTGAAATTTTAAGTTTATGTATTAAACATGAAAATAAGATTAAATGCATTAGTTTTAAATTCAAATAATTTAGAAATTGTAAAGACCATACAAAGTTTTAAAAATGAACTAGTCATTATTAAAAGATAGCTTAATGATATACCTTCTTCCTCAAATAGAAATAAAAAATAAGATAAAAAGATAGATATTCTATATTACTATAATATATGTGAACTAGATTATAATCTAGAATCATGTGTTTTTGTTCAAAAGTTTAAAAAATATATTCAAGGGAATGATGAAATAACTGAAGATGTAGTATACAATATAAATACTCTTGATGATCCTTTGGAAAATGAGAATGCTTAGTTTTTGAATACTATAAATAAAGATTATGGTTCATCTCAAAATAATAAAATAGTGAACAATAAATATTCTTCTAATGATAAAGGAAAAATAGTTTAGAATAATGATAATAATAATTCTAATGACAATACTGCACAAAATGTTTCTTTTGCAATTGGTTTTATAACAGTCAATATTAACATTATAAATCTAAGAATTTTAGACAAACTAATGATAAAACTTATAATATTATTGATAATTTTTCAACAATTAAGGCTAGATTTTATTTACTATAGGCAGCTAGTCTTCTAGGTCATCTTGATAAGATCAATGAAGCTATTAAAAATCTTAGAACTGATGTAAGCTTGCGAAAGGAAATAAATTTCAAACATATTTATGATTAGCATTTTGACCCTCCTACTGATTACATTTCTCCTTTATATTTAATATTTAATATTTCAAATAAAATAATTCATAATTATATCTTAGATAAAAGTGTCTCAAAGAATATTATGCCTAAATCCATTACAGATCAATTAGGTATATCTTATGAAGTAGATAGTAGGATGCTTAATAGCTTCAATTCTATACAAGCAAAGAGATATGGTAAGTTTCATGACATATTCATCAAAATTACACAATATGAATGGATTATATGCATGACTAATTTTAAAGTATTGGATACTCCTCGTAATTATGCAATGTTGTTAGGAAGGGATTGGTTTAAAGCAACTGGAGATTTTGTTAGAAAAGATATAACATAGGTTCTTGTAAATAATGAAATTACATTCATTAAAAGAGAATATTTTTATAGTGCACCTATTGAGTCACCTTCTTGTTTTAATATTTATTACTGGAATTAGGACTTATGAACTATTGAATTTAAATGAACCAAAAAATCAACATGAAAAAATATTTGAAAAAAATATTTTATGATCACTCACTTTAATGAAGCTTGTTCTCAATAAGTTAATGGTGATATAGTTTATCTTATTTATCCTATAAGTAAAAAAATTTATTATACCTTCAAATTGTCTTTTGAAAATACAAATAATATAGAAGAATTTGAGGCATTATGTTTGGGTTTTGAAAAGACAATAGAGTTAAATATTAAGCATTTGGAAGTTTTTAGAGATTTAGAGTTAGTTTTAGATAAATTTGTAAAATTTATAAGACTAATCAAACTCATCTACACCATTACACAAAAAAAATTGGTCATTACTTGATCATTTCGAAGCATTTAACATTATGCATATTCTTAGAGAATTCAACATTAGAGATGATAAACTTGTTATTTATGCCTCCAATCTAACTCTAAGTGAGACTAAACCTACTAGAGACTTTTCTTTTATTGAAATTTTTTGTCTCAAGATTATTTATTTTAATGATAGTTGGCTTGTTTTTAGCTATCATGAACATATAGATTCATTCATTAAAGACAATTATTTTGATCATAATGACTATGTACTAATTTGTGGAGACTATTTGTAACTAAGTACTAATAAATTTTTTTACTAGTTTGGTGAGTTTAGAATCTATGTTCATGCCTAATGATCAGCCCAAAATATTTAGAATGGAAGAACCATCAAGGAGAATCATAAGTGAGACCATTCCTATCAATTTAAGTACTGAAAAAGATCCAAAATATGTTTATTTAGGAATTCAAGTGACTACTAATGAGAAGGTTAAATTCATTAAATTGTTTAAAGAGTTCATTGATATTTTTGCTTGGTCATATAAGGTTCTTAAAGGATATGATACTAAAATCATTAGACATAATATACATATTAAGCCTAGTATAAAACCTATTAAGTAGAAAATACAAAGAATTATCCCTTTGTTAGAAGACACCATTAATAAAGAGATAGATAAAATGATTGATGTTGGTATCATTTTTCTTGTAACATATTTAGAATGGGTAGCTAATATAATTATGTTTAGAAAGAAAAATGATGGCATTAGATTATGTGTTGATTTTAGAGATCTAAATAAAGCTAATGTTAAAGATAATTTTTCTCTACCAAACATAGATTAGATTTTGTAGTAGGTTGTAGGATTAAAAATGATGTCTTTATTGGATAGATTCTTAGATTATAATCAATTTTTTGTGAATCTTAAAGATAGACATATAACTACTTTTACCACTCGTAGAGGCAATTTCGCTTATAATAGAATGTCTTTTGGATTGATGAATGCAGGAGTTATTTTTGAGAGAGATATGCATATTGCTTTTGATGACTTTATTGGTATTGTTATTCAAGTTTATTTGGATGATATCACCATACATTATAAAAAAAGGAAAAATCATTTAGACCATCTTCATGAAATATTTACAAGATATAGAAAATTTGGTATTTTGTTTAATCCAAAAGAATTAGTTTTTTATGTAACTAAAGGTATGTTTTTAGGACACATTATTTCAAAAGATGATATTTCAATTGACCCCGAATGTGTTAAAGTTATTAAGGAACTACCTCCTCTCAAAGATCAATCTAGTTTAAGGTCTTTCTTTGCTAAAATAAATTTTGTTACAAAATTTATTTCAGATTTTGCTGACAAGTCTAATCCATTACAATTATTGTTTAAGAAAGATAAAATATATAATTAGGATGAGAGAGATGAATCAGCGTTTAATTATGTTAAAAATATCATTGCAAGTGCTCATGTTCTTTCTAAACATGATTTAAAGAAGGCATTCATTCTCTATGTTAATGCTATAGAAAAAGCTAGTGGATCCATAATAACTCAAGAATTTGAAAATAATGAATAAAAATCAATTAGATATATGAGTCAAGTGTTGAAAGATGCAAAAACTAGGTACCTCCTTATTGAGAAATTTATTTTCTCTGTAATTTCTTCTTTGATTAAAATTTGATATTTATTGATGAGAAATAAAAAAATTGTGTGATATTATGTACCTATTTTATCTTATATTTTAAAACAATCAACCATTCAAGAAAGGCTTACCAAGTGGATTTTACGTATTCAAGAATTTGATCTTGAATTCAAAACTTCCAAAATAATTAAAGGTGATGAATTAGAAAAACACTTGGCGAAAAATGATTGTTCAAATATCAATGTTTTAGTTTTGTCAGTTGATGAAAACTTAAATGCAAAGCCACATTTAAAGACCTTGAAGGTTATTGAATTTTTGTAAAAATTTAAGTTTGGTCATGAAATGAGTGAATGGGACTATTTTTTGGTTGAAGATGATTGGTACCTTGACTTAGTTTATTATTTTTAAAATCAAGCATGTCCTAATAACTTAGATAAAAAATAAAGATATTCTTTAAGACTTAAAGCATTAAATTTTTGCTTGTTAGAATTTTTTTTATCGTAATAGAGATGGAGTTTTGTTGAGATGTCTTACTCATAATTAGACATAAAAAATTCTTAGAGGCTGTCAAGAAGGAAACTGTGGTGGGTATTATGATACGAAAACTTATTATAATATTTTAAGAGCAGGTTATTACTGACCTACTTTATTTCAAGATGCTTATAATTTGGTTCATTTTTGCATGCCTTGTCAATTATTTATTAGAAGAGATAAACTACATGCAGTCTTTAAATCCTGTTGTTATTTTTTTTTAAATTACAAATGAGCATTGACTTTATTTTAGATATTCATTCACCTTTACCTACAGATCGTAGATATATTTTGATAGCTACAAATTATTTCTCTATGTGGTATGAAGCTAAAGCACTCAAGAGTTTAGTCACAGGTGAAGTAATCTCTTTCTTAGAAAGTCAATTTTTTCTAAATTTGGAATCCCATATGAGATTATTTTAGATAATAGATCTCAGTTCATTTCAAATGAATTTTTAGAAAAATACTCTATTATTTCTAGTCATTCATACAAATATTATTTGTAAGGAAATGGACAAGCTAAGTCCATGAATAAAAATTTGATTTCAATTATGAAGAAATTAGTTTGTGATAACAAAAGAAATTGACATCTCAAAATTTTTGAAGCTTTATGGGCTGATAGGACTATCATTAAAATAAAAATTGGTTATTCACCTTTCATGTTAGCATATGGGTTTCAAACTACTTTATCAATAGAACTTCATATTTTTTCAGCTAGGACTATTTTATAATATGTAGCTAAATATACAAATTTAATTGAACAAATATTGCATGACTTAGTAACTCTTGTCAAATCCAAAGCAACAATATTGCAAAAATTACAAAGAGCTAAATAGAAATTAAAGAAGTTTTTTGATAAAAAATTTTCTATTAAAAAATTAATGTTGGTGATTTAGTCTTATATTGGGATAAAGCTCACAAGGATCTTGGAAAACACCACAAATTTGATTCATTATGACTTGGACCTTATAAAATTGCCACAATTTTTTAAAATAATACTTTTCATTTAAAATATATTGAAGGAAATTAGTTGTGTTACTTAGTTAATGGTCATCACTTGAAACCATTCCATGATTAGTTATCTTTTAGTTTGTTTTCTTTCCATTTTTTTTTGGTTTGTTTATTTTTTTCTTTTTGTCTGTTGTTCATTTCTGTACTTTTTGTTTATTATTATTTATATTTATTTTGCTATCTATTTTTGTTGTAATTTACTTTTAAATGATCAATGAAAGTTTTTAATTGAGAAATGTCACATTGTGAAGGAAGAATACAAGGAAGATGTAAATTTACAATATCATTCATTTTCAAAATTTACTCTTGCAAATTTAGTTTTTGTAATAAATAAAAAATACAGGCTGAGTTATGTTTGGTTGTTAAAAGTGTTACTTCATTTTCAAATATGTACTTATGGCATTTGTATTTGATTTTGCATCCAACCCAAATTTATATGTTATATCATTCCCTTTCTTCGTGCCATGCTAGCTAAACAATCCATCCATTACTAAAAATTATTATTTAAAGGGATTCATGCTTAGTTACTTAAGAAATGATTTTTCTGGATCACACTCTCAAGAGAATTATGTTTTTATTAATAGGTAATTTATTACTACTCAAATTTATTACATAAAATTAACTAATAAGGTTGATAGTGTTATGCCTATTTTTCACACCCCCTAAATTTTTAAAAAAACTAATACTTTCTGCCATAGAGATGACCTTGTCATGAAAATATAAAACTATGTTAAGGACTTGTTTGATTAATAGTATTTTTAAATACATGTTTTCAATTATGAAATTATAATAATTAGTTGATTAATTCATATTTATATTTCTAAGTGGTTTCAAAAAGCATGATGGATTAATAAATAAAATGTGCATATGTATATTTTTTTTAAATATGATCAGTTATCTTATTTTTTAGTCAAAATAGTTTTGAGATAGCATTTTAGTTAGTAATAGACTTTCAGTTTTGACAGTTGAGTAGATTATGATGATTTTTTTATTTTCATAGATGATATGATATGATATGATTTTTGATTCGAAATAGATGATTGTGTTATATGATGATTATCACATTTGAGTACATTATATTTTAAAAATTAACACATTTATTATTTAAATTATTATAAATATAAAAACTAGATTCATGGTTCATTTTGTTTATTACTTCTGATATAATAGACATTTGAAGTGTCCATGTGCTTCAGTTGATTTGATGATGTTTTAAAAAATCAAGTTCTATATTGCATATCATAAGATCATTGTCCTTATGATTTCTAAGATTCTATTTGATATTCTATTTGAAATTTAAGCCATTATTCATCTCAAGATCTTAACAATTATTCCAAGTCTATGTTTGAAAGCATAAGTTTTAAGGCATGGAGGGCATTCAATTATTTCATTGGACTTAGAGATTTATAATGAGGAGGTTAGACCTTAGACTTATTTCATGAAATAAGATGACTAAGGTGTTCTTTGAAGTTAGGATAATATTCACATATATTTTCAAAAGGCTTAAGATATTTGAAATGGCTCAAAAGGTTTATCACATAGCATTATTAAGACCCTTCGGGTCACAATGATAAAGCATAAATATTTACACTTTTATAGAGGTCCATCATGAAATATGTTTGTTTTTTCTAAGTATAAGTTGTGGTTTTGAAAGGCCTTTGGATCGAATACAATGCATGTTTATTGATTCATTTTGACTGATGACATGATCCATCCTGGCCAAGTGAGTTGGCTAGAAAATTTAAAGAAAAGCATGTCGCTGATGCTTCGAGATTGTTATGAAGATTTGGCAGTATTGAAATTTAATGTGATTCATGATTGACTCAATTTGAGGAGATTAGTTAAGGTTTTAACATGGAGGTCTAGTAATAACTAATTTTATTAATGTCAATAACAAAATGGTAGGGTTACTACATAAATTTTTAATAAATGCTAACCAATGAGATTCGAGCATGATACTTAGTTGGTTACAATGAGCAGGTGGTAGTTATAAGTTTTAAGTTTCTTGATTTTTGGTTCATTTTTTATAATCTTCTCATGAAATTAGAGCTCTAGTTCATTGAGATTTAGAGGTTACAGTGGTGAAAAATCAGAGAATTTCAATCAAAAAGGTTTCAGGGTGCATTTCTAGGTATGCTTATATAGCATTGAATTTATTTCTAAAGTATTCATAGTGGTTTAAGATGAAATTTGCATTATTGCATCAAGAGAATAAGTATTGGCTTGAGATATTGGATCTGCATGATTATTCATGGAAAATCTAAGTTATTTTTAAATAAATAGGGGCTATATTATGAAAAAAGTTTACAAAAATGGTTACATGTAGACATTTTGAGAGTTACTAATAATTTCTTAAGTATATTAAATAAATTTGATATTTGTATGATTGGAGATGTTATCGGTTGTGCATAGTTTGTATGTATGATGAAAAAGATGAAAGCTGGAGTTTTTTGGTTATTATTAGCATACATACAAAAAGCTCCTATTTGTTTAATGGTATATTTTGACAATAATATTATCTTAAAAGGGTTTTGTTGAAGGTCTCAATTTATATAAATAAAATTTTAGATCATTTCTATTGAGAGTTTTATTAGAGATTAAAGTTTTAAGAATGGATTTGCATGTTTGATTTTTTGATAGATGACTAAAAGTTTTCCTATGTATTAATATTTTTGAAAAAGAATAGTGTTCAACATGTATGAATATAGACAATAAATTTCATGTTTTCTTCATAGTCTAGTTCATTGAAAGAATAAAGGTATTTTTTTGGTTTGAGACCTAATTTTCATGGATAAAGTCTATCAAAACAAAGAAATTTCTGGGTAGCTATACAGATCTGTATATGTAGTAGTTATTCAAAATGTTGAAGTAGATGGGTGTGATAGATGTGTATGTTGAAAAAAAAATCGATGACATGAGTATTTGATAGTCTCAAGATGATTTTTTATAATGGATTTTTGAAACATTTGTGAGAATCTTGTTTACAGTGATTGGTTCGTTGTTTGTATGATGCAAGAAATTCCTTTTAGTTTCAGAGAAAGAGTTTATTGCATGGAAAATAACATCAATTTTTGACATAAAATATACTATGACAATTTGAATGTGCATTAAAAAAAATTATATGTATATTTGAGAATCATAGTGCATATATATTATGGAAATTAGGAAATACTAGAACTTTAAAGTTACAAGAACTAGTTTAAAGCCTAGTTGTTTATGTATGAATTATGGAGCTAGTATGTTGTGTTTGTCCATGAATATTCTAAGAATTTTAACTTCATAAGATGTTGGTTATTTTCAAAACTTAAGTTTTGGTTTATTAGAGGCAACTTTAGTTTGTATAAAAGGATATAATTTGGTTTTGTATAGGAATTTTTGAATAACCCAATCAGCTATTTTGTGAGAATATATCAAAGTTGCCAAATATATATATATATATATATATATATATATATATATATATATATATATATATATGTTTGTGCTCTTAAAACCTATCTGACAGTGTCAATTATTGTGTTGACTTTAAAAATATATGAAGTTTATATCAATTTTACATCTCAGAATCAACGTCATGAGTCCTGATTTAAATTTGGATATTAAAATTGTAATTCTCTGATGAGATAGTTATTTCTCAAAAAAAATTACATGAGGACTATATTGGATAAATAAGTATGTTTCAGTTTTCATTTAGTGTTGTCACTTTGAAATATTTTGATGGATTTTTTATATATTCATTTTGGAATGGTTCAGATTTTAGCTAACTCAATGAAGATAGAAATTTTAGAAAATCATCAAGATTTTATGAAAATAAATGATATTGATTTTAAAGGCACAGTCATGTGTTGATGGATCAGTGTGATATTTTAATAGATAATTGGTATACATTTAGAATTTCATTGAGATATTATGATAATATTTAAATATTTAAAGGGAAATTTGATTTAATTAGATGATTTTAAATTTATTTCAATTTAATTTGTTGAGAAATGATAGTATATGGATATTTAGTTTTGCTTCTTTTTGAGTAGTTTGTTGATTTTTAGTTTTAAAATTGTTATATTATAGATTGTTCATAATGTCTGGGTGGGACCATCTTCAGTTAGCTAAAGTAGTGATGACAGGGGTTTGGGAAATAATTTTAGGAGTGATGTGAATCAACCTAATCCTAGTAGGAACTTTCCTAGAGGTGGTTTTTGTGTGAGACATTTTGGTCCCAAGTTCAATAGGGAAACTAGGATGTCTATACATTTGTATGCTTCTAATCCTTAATTTTGGAATGTACTTAATAGCTTGCCTTTTAATCTAATTAATAGAGGCCATAGTGGAAATAGAGATTTGTATGGTCATAGGTTTGGAGTAAGATCCCACTCATAGAGTAGTTCTTCTTGTCACTTAGAGAATAATCCAAAACATCTTCCCATTTAGTTTCCTAAAAGAGTGATGCTAGCTATTGAACCTAATTCTGCTAATCAGGCCATACAATTTGAAATTGATATTTTCCATGTTATAAACTTTGTAAATCTAGCCAATTCTTTGAATGAACCTTCACCTTCCCATAGAGAGCCTACTATGAAATGTAAAAGGTTAAGTTTAGCAGCTATTCATAGTGAGCCTATCTTAAGATCTAAAATTTTGAATTTGGGAATACAAAGATATGCTAGTAGGAGAAAAAAAATAGATTTTTCACTTTCAAATAAATAGAAGAGAGGTGTAGAAAAGAGAGCTAAAAGTTAGTCAGAGTTTGATACACCCATGGAAGTCAGAATGTTGAAAATAATTAGGTTAGAAGTTGATGATAACACCAATGATTTTAGAATGAAGTTGGTCCAGTTTCCTACTACTAAAATGGAATATAATGTGTACCTTAATACACAAGATAAGCCTATGATTAAAGTAACTTTAGACTCAAATGATTATTTGATGTCCACTAGATAAACTTTGTTTGTAGTTAAACTATTTCATGACATAAATTTATTTTCAGTTTGATACATAACTTCATATTTTTGACAGTTTTGATGGTTATATTTTGGAGATGCATCAGTTTTAATTTGATATAAATATATATGCTTAAGTTATTTTGACATGCATTATGGTTTAATATAAATAGAATTTATTGATCTTTGACTTATCTATTTTATCGTTAAAATATGTATTTTATTATATTATCAATCGATGAGGGTCCCCACTCATTGATATTAGTACCCCTAGCTTATATTTTAAATAACTTAATCAATTAAGACTTTTTAGTCTTAATTAAACCTATCCTTAACCAACAATTATTATAATTAATTGACTTTTTTTTAAAATTTAATTAGTTAGCATAAACTACTGACTAACTAAAATTAGTTATAACTTGTTTACAACTAAGTTTGAAGGTATTAAAAGAGATCAAGGACTCATTTGAAGATATAATAACAACAAGTATTGAATACTTGGACATTTTTGTGAAGTTAATCATTCATCTTTTTTCTTTCTATGCAACTTCTTTAAGATGACACAACTCTTACAAATAGACTCAATGGTATTTTATTTGATAATTGAGTGATTGCTTATGCAACATAAGTATATCTAGATTTAATTATTATTTAATATTGATTATCTAAAGTTTGTTAAGCTTAACATCTTTTGATGATTATTATTCACAGTCATATGTGCAGATTCCAAGTATTCAACCTAAAAAATGATGAACACTATGTTATTGTATGCCACTTCATTGATCTATTTTGATTGTAAAGTTGTCACTCAAGTTATTGTAAAAGAAGAATGTTGGTTATATCAATAAAGTTGTCTTTTTATACTAAGACAACTCTCATTTGAGACTCACACACTTTATTCTAATCTATTTTGACTCTAACTTTAGTATAATCTTATCTTTTACGTTTTCTTTAATCTAGTTTTGTTTATGTTTTTTAGTTTATTTCTTAGATTATTTTTAGTTTCATTTCTATTTAGAGTTTATTATTTCCTTAGTTTCTTTTTTATTAAATAGTAATAAACCTTCCTTTAACTTAGTTCTTTCTTTTAGTTCTATTTTAGTGTTTAATATTAATCTTAATTAATTTTTAAATATGTTTAAGTTTTTAGTTAATAATCTTTTCAGTTTAATTTAGATTTGTTATTTGATAGTTCTTTCATAGTTTATTAGATTAATTTCTATTTCTATTTAGCCTTAGATTATTTGATTTTTTTAGTCCTTAGATTTTACCTTATTTTAGGTTTGTCTTTTGATTAGACTAAGTTACTCTAGTTTAGATTTAGTTTCTTTAAAATAGTTTATTGTCCTTTTCTTAGTTTAGTTATTTGTTTATTTTTAGTTGTTCGTTTGTTGTTGTGTCTCTCTTGTATTCTTTATGTGCTTGATTATCTTATCTCTTCTCTTTTCTTATATCTATTTATTTATGTTTTGGGTTGTCTTTTGAAGTTAACTTGGAGAATATTTATCAATAAGATAGATATTATTTGAATATACTATTGACACCTAAAACTTTCACTTTAAGCTAAATAACCATCTATGGGAAGCTTTATAGATGTGGGATAGAATGTGGTTTGTAAAGCAACCTCTAAGATTTTAGAAGCTTGCTCTTCATTCATTTTTAGGGGTGAAAAGGGATAGAGGAAAGGAAAATAGATAACATGAAAGTAAACATAATCTAAGGTGATGTGCCAAGAGATTTTAAAAATTAACCTATGATTGCATGAAATATATTATATCCTCAAGCATCATAGACCATAAGGGAGCATAAAGAGTGAACTATAGTCTATTATGAAAATAAAGACCAAACCTATAGATGCAAAGAAGAGAAACAATAGAGAGAGATAATTTTTCACTCAAAATAACACAAAACATCACATCCTTTTAATTATATATGGAGAATAGAATATAGAAGGCTATAAAGGCCACATACAAAGCATCCAATCACATCCATGAGGTGTACCTGCTAAGGTTATAGAATAAAAAAATACTAATTGCTACTATTCCTAATCTATTACAATGGCTACTCATAAAATTGGAGAGAGATAAAAATGATAACCAGCCCCATTTCAAAAGGTATGAGCTTATAATAAATAGGTAAGGAGGCTGTGTGAGGATAGAAACACCTAGAGACTCCAACACTCATGCCCATGATGATGTTATTGTAACTTAAAAGAGGATCATGAACTCATGAGTATAGTTAGCCTCTAGATCCCATATATGGTGCAACTATATCATTCTATTATGGCCACTATGCTTAGGAGAAGTAGAGTGGTACCATGTGTAGACTTTTGGAGTTATCTTGCATATGTTGTGTTCCATGGCCTTAGTTCCCCCTCAAAATTATGGATTATACTTTAAGCTAAGCTTAAAGTGTTTTAAAATCTTTACTCAATAGGAAGGGCCCACACTCTCATCCACTAATAGTGTTTTAAGTCCTAGCAAACCAACATTTCTCCTAGATAAGTATAGGGATAGCATGCATCGATCTAATGCTTCTCAGAGGGGTTGAGGACTTCTTTGGAAAGATTGAGTGTGGGGTCACCATGTGTTGAGATAGTTCTCCACCAAGGTGAGACAAAAGTCTCATTGATCTAGATGAGCATCGAACTACCATGTGGAAGAAATAGATGGAGGCTGGTACTTAGGTAAAATTCAAAAAAGGGGTTTCAAAGAAAGAAGGGGATAAAAGGGGAGCTATTGAAAGGTATTGAGAAACTTCTAACTATTTAATGAGCCTAAATCTAGGGATAAACTATTTCAAGAATAACAACCATGGATTTTTGATCCATAGTTATAGATGACTCACAGAGGCATCTGCCTATGGATGAGAGAACCCAAAACTTTGGTACTCAAACTAGTCAAAACAAAATTATTAAAATAGGAGGAAGGTATGAATACCTAAATTTTTTGAAGGGCCACCTAAAAGGGTACCCATTCTTCCTCTTTCATTTAGGTATTCTTATTAAAATCCTCAAAGGCTCTATCTAGATTTATTATCTCCTTAACAGAGGTGTTCCCCAAACCTTTAACAACTGCTAGCATCTAGAACTCTAGCTAGGTGAATGGGTGCAAAATTTTCTCCACTTTGAAGACATCAAGTGTTTGATCGAGAGCCATAAAAATGGTCTGTTCATTCTATTTTTACTCAACAATTACCTTGATTTGGTCCTCAAAGAGGATGTTGTTATCTACCAAGAAAGGAGAGGGGAGTCCTAACTAGACTAATTACTTTATGTGTCCCCACCTCTCTTGAACTACTTGATTTAAGGCATTAAGGAATGCCTTACATTTATTCACTAATTTATTTTAGCTCAATAAATCATTGACCTTTATTGTTGCCTACTTCTAGTCAGCCACCCTTACTACTTATAGCATTTTGGGAGAAATGTTGTAGAGCTTTTGAACAAGGCTCTGAATCTAAAACTTTGGGGGAGATGAAGGTGATCACTTTATCAAAATATGCACTCACTTGAGAGGTCAATTTTTATGCATCTATGATGAAAGTCAAGGTTATCTTCAATTTTTCCATCATGACCTTAACCCTCTCCCAATAGGATTTGTACACTTGTTGGACTATGGGAATGATTTATGGGCAAGTGGTGAGGTCTTTCTTTAGCTTCTCGATCTCCTAGTCCTTAACCAAGGAGTCTTACTATGCCTTGTGTTATAATTATTTATAACTAATTTGAATCAAAGAGATTTTTATGAGTTTTGTCTAGTTTTGTCTCCTTCTCTTGTAGTTTGGTTTTAGTAGTTATTCATAGGTTAGCTTTTACCTAGAATATTTTATTTGGGATGCTACCCTAGAGGTTAGCTCTTGCCTTATTGAGGTTGGCATCCTTGGCCTTAATCTCAGCATTAAGGTGGTTGATCATAGCCTTCACCTTTATGAGCTCTAACTTGGTCTTTTCTAATTATTAGGTTGCCTTGATATAGTCTATAGTCAAAGAGTTTTATGTATCCTCCAAGATTTTGACCATGTCAATGGGTCTGGCTTGATTGAGATTGAGATCGATAGCTTGAATGATGTAGTCCCCTACCTACATATATTCTTAGAGTTTGAATACTTTTAGGGTTAGATGGGTAATCATAAGGGATTACTGTGTAGGGTCATAAAATGACCATATGTGAGTCTAGGAATTGGCCTTAGCCTACTTCCCCCTCTTTTTTTCTATTTGGGATTCTTAGGGTACCTTTTCTATGTATACCTACTATTGGTACCAATCTAACACTTGAATGATCTCTCTTACAAAGGGGATTCCCTATGGTATCATAAATGGAATAACTATTTACTATTGTAAAGTAGCACACCCTACTCCCATGGAAGTGAGAAAATGAATGGTGAGAGTTGAAGAGGAAAAAGGTGGGATCTTATATGGTGGGGTGGATGGTGATTAAATTATGAGGGAGGATAAGGATGATATAAAAAGGGGGTGTAGAAAGGAATGCAAGAAGAGATAGGTATTACATAAATAAAATGGGTGAGATTAGTTATAGGTTGGGTGGATGAGGAGAAGACTAGAGCCAAGGTGGTATCAAGTTGAGTAGTGGAAAGTGTTACAACTTGTAGTGGGCCTATGAGGGAAAATAAAGGGGTGATGAGAGGGTTCAAAGTGCTTGGATAGGTAGTAGGTGATGCCTCAACCTATAATGGACTTATGAAAGGATATGTGGAAGTAAAAAAGGAAGCAAAAGTAGAGAGAATGGGATCTATAAAGTGTAGTTTCTTCTATGGGGGTGTTGATGGAGGGATACAAATAGGTGCCTCGATCTACTTGAGCTGGGATGACCTAGCCATGAGGTGCTCAAAGGGATCTTGATATTGATATAATTCTATGGGATATGAGAATAGGGGTGGTGGCTCTATTGGAGGCTTCTAGGTTACTATGACCTTTATTTTCGCATCTTTCTCTAGATGTGTGCCTCTTACCTCCTCCACAAGAGTGTCTTCTTGTTCATCTCCTATCTCAATTTTAGGAGTGGATTCTTCTTTTGAGCTACCCTCTTCTATGTGGAACTCATATTAGATCATATTAAAGGTATCATCCTAATCTTCATTATCAAAACCAATGTAAGGCTTATTTATTTCATACCTATATTTATTGAAGATAGCCATCTTTTCTTCACTCTAATTCAGCTGGTTGAGCTACTTCTTCATCATCTTTGATAACTTCTTGGTTGGGTTGTATACTTGGACCTTGACATAAAAATACTTCCATAATTTAAGGGTATCTTGTGAGATTTGAACTAGGTCCACATAATTCTAGAAAATGTCCTCTATGGGTGATTTCCTCTACTCTAGGTAAGGTCATGTTTGATGCTTCAGAGCATTGGTAGTCTTTAAGTTGGCTATGTATCCTACCAAATCATAATCCCATCTATCATTTATTAAATTAAGGTTGAGTTATATAGGTTTAGCTATGAGTAGGTGTCCCTAGTGCTTTTTTAACACTATGATACCATCTCTAGCAAAAGGGACATCATATACACATTTCTTTTTCTTCCCCACCCATAGATGGAGTCCATCACATTGAGTTGATGAGCCAACTCTAGGGCTAAGTTTCTATCAATCATCATGTGGGGGAGTCAAAAGGGATCTCCTTATAATTCATGTACTTGGATAAATAAAAAGTGGGCTCCCTAGAACCAATTAGTTGTGACTCTACTACTTGTGAACCAATATTGTTAATCCATCATCCAAGATGTGATAGTTATTATTACCATAAATAGTTCCAAAAACTCATAGTAGTCTCTAGTGATTGATAAGATGCAAGTCCATATGGTGATCAGTATGACTACATTAGGGAAGGCTTATGTGTTAAAAGTGTTGAGTTGGAGGTACTTAGATAAAAACTAGTAGTGCTGGTATAGAATGAGTTGCATGAGGAAGGATGAGCACTAAAAGGTACCCCTCATTGATCAATTCTCTAGTTCATCCCTCATGGTGGATGAAATGGCTTTAGAAAAGTCCATCTTGAACTCCTATCCCTTTTCCACCATGGTCATGAGGTGGATCATGCCCAACTAAAAGTAATCAACATTATCATCAGTATCTATGCCCAAGATGAAGGCTAGCATGGACAAGGTTTCCCTTAAAATATATGTGGGGAAAGTCAATATGGGCATGGGTAGAAGAGGCATCTTTATGACCTCACTTCCAAGGAGAGCTTGAGAAATCTAGCCTTTTCCTTGACCTAAGAATCTTAGACACTCTAAAGGCTCTCGATGCTATAAATAATGGCTTGGGAATCATATTATATCCATATCATCTCTTTGATGTCATATACACCAACTTTCACTCTTATATGGGTATTGTCAATTATCACTCTAGTATTGGTGTGGTATCTTTCCACATAGAGAGATGAATTCTAGGCATGGGTGCACATATGGCACCATATATTATGCTAGTGTGCACTCCTAAATTTTGCATCTGAAAAAGTTTTACTCTTTCCTACTAACCCTATCGATCATTTGGGTATGGGTTCCTTCTCTCAAATTCTTAGGATTTTGGGCCAAATTTGGATTGAATATTTTATCTATGAAATTATTTACCAATGTTTAGTATTTACAAGGTTCCTTGGTTGGATTTTTGGTGTTTAGTACCTTCTCCTTCACTTGATCAGGGGTTGAAGTGTAAGCCTAGCTCATAGTGTCTTTGGGGAGAAGGTCTCCCTCACTACTTAGACCATGTTTTATTTATTTTGAAGGATGTATACCACTCCCAAATGAAGACATGAAAGCTTCCATTTCCAAGTAATCTATTCCAAACTTACTCTCTATTCCTATTGATTAATGACTCTTTGCCTACTTCATCCCATCTATAGACTCTATCTCTACTCTTCTCAATCACTCAATGTTTCTCTAAAATATCAAAGTGTCAAGTGTTTGGCTTGAATGAGAGAGAGGGTATTTATGCATTGGTGCCACTAGGTCGGCTCATCATTGGAATTTCAAAAATGGAACATCCCCATAAATGATAATAATGGTACACATGCTTAAAGGGATATTTTCAAGAGATTTTGTGCCAATAATTATTGGAAATTGTGCATAATGGAGCATCTAACATTAATGGTAGGTGAAGCAGGTAGATAACCATCTTTTAGAGAATGTATTAAAGATTTGGGAGGGATAGGGAGAGGACATATGGTGATTGGATTATCCACTTATGCCAATGGCACTTATTTGCAAAAGGGAACAACAAGGGAAGGAAAATAAAGTAAGGGAAACCATGATGAGAAAGGAAACACACAACATAAAGGGGAAACTAACTACTTATGTATAAAGGGTAGGTAGGCCGATTAGTTGAAACGCTTCAAGTCTATCCTATTGATGGGGATATTTAATGTGTTTCCCTTTAAATATTCTAAATTGAAATCATTTCCCTACCTATCATTAATGATGCAAAAATGTCCTCTTTAAAGAGAATCAAACTTCACATGTTGTCTTGGCTTTGTGGCCCACTGATCATATTTGAGAACTAAATCTCCCAGTTTAAATCCTATGTCCAATAATTTTTTGTCAAACCATCACTTAACCACTTATTATCAAATGATCTTTGCATCACTTGCCTATTTTCTTGCCTCCTAGAGTCTGAGAATTTTCAAGTTGAACCTTTATTATTCCATTTTCTTCAATTTTGACAGCCTTCAAAAGCTATCGTGAGGGGATTTTCTATGATACTGAGATAATCACTTCCTATATACAAGTTCATATGGGGAAGTTTTCAAAATATACTTGGGGGTGATGTGATCCACCCATAGATCCATCTTTATGTGTAAGTGTCATTCCCTATACTTATCATCTCACATCTTTTTTATCATCTTGATCAGATTTTTATTAGTAGACTCCATCAACCCATTCCCTTATGGGTAGTAATTGGATGGAGTTTTTAGGAATATACCATTTCAAAGTGTGAATTCAAAAATTTTAGATCTAAATAAGGCTTTTATGTTGTCATAAATTATTATTTTGGTTAGGCCAAACCTTGCCACAAGTTCTTCTAGGAAGCCAAGGATCACATTCTTGGTTTCCTCCCTCAGTGGGATCACTTTGATCCACCTAGTGAAGTAATCAGTGGCTGTTAGTATCCATTTGTGACCAACTATGGAGATAGAATTGATCATCTTGATGATGTATAGGCCCCACTATGCTAAGGGATCATCAATCACAATTAGGTTAAGAGGCATGGTGGAATTTTTCTCTTTCCTACAAAGAATTGGCATTTTTGGCACTTCTTGACTGCTTGATGGTAGTCTACAAACATGGTTGACTAGTAATACCCTATATGTATGATTTTTATCATAGTTGTTTTAGTTGAGAAGTGGTCACTTGAGGGAGTAAAGTGTATATCTTGGATAATTTTCTCCACTTAGGGCTTATCAAAACATCAAAGGAGATCTCCATAAAAATTCCTCTTAAATAGGACCCCTTGGACTAGCGTGTGATTAGACCCCTGTAGCCTATAAAAGAACCTTTTATGCATGGGGATCCCATCAAAATACCATCTAGTCTACATAAGGTGGACCTTGTCAGTCACCCAAGACCCATTGACTTTGAATTGGTTCACCAGGGCTTCTTTTGGCATGTTTTGATCCTTTTCAAGGATGTATACACATTGAGCTAGATACTTACAGATTCTTCTTCCTTTGATTACTTTTGTTAGCCTAACTTATATATCATATTATAGGATCTTGGTGATTTAATTGGCCTTTTTGGTCTAATTTATTATTTCATGATGTACTCATGAATGTTAGAGTGTGTCACATACACCATGATTTTGCTACCCACCACAAGGTGCCTAAACTTCTTAAGGCCCTTGATGATGGTAAAGGCTTGTATTTCCATGAAGCCATAATTAGATTCATACCCATGCAATGTTTTAGAGTAGAATGTGATTGGGTGTTTATTCCTTCCCTCTTCTTCCTTTTGAGTTAACATAGCTATGAGGCTATGCTTACTCTCGTATATGTACATAATAAAATCCCTAAAAAAGTTAGGGTTAACAAGCATGGGTATGATAGATATTATGCCTTTGATTTATTTAAATTTTTCTCTTCCTTTGGGTGTCCATTTGAAGTTTTAGTCCTTTTTTAACTTATTAAGGAAAGATTAGACCCCTTTCTTGTTTACTAGTAGATCCAAGACTCTGATGGCTTTTATCCTCTCTGGGCCAATAGTGATCCCATCCTTGGATACCACATATCTAATAAGCTTACCCTTATCAACTCTAAAGACACATTTCTTAGGTTTAAGAGACACCTCCAATTCTCAGCATCTTTGAAATATCTTATCTATATGGTCAAAGTGATCTTCCTTCTTCTTGGAAAACACAGTGAGGTCATCTAGGTAGATGAGGATGATCTCATTAATTATCTCCATAAATGATACATCCATCACTCATTGGAATTTTTCACTGGAATTGGAAAGGCTAAAAATCATCTTTGCATACATAAAAGTTCCCCACTTTTTGGTGAAGGTGGTCTTATGTTGGTCTTCTTTGTTCACCCATACCTGGTTGTACCTAGAGAATATGTCCAACAAGGAAAACATATATGCACCCATTACCATCTAGAGGATCTACTCCATAAAGGGAAGGGGGTAATGGTCCTATAGGGATGCCTTATTTAGATCTTGGAATTCTACACATAGTTAGATTTCTCTACTGTTATTCTACATAGGAACTAGATTGGAAACCCAAGTTGAATACTTTATTGGGTATACAATCTTCAATTAAATTAGCTTCCTAAGCTCTTGAGCCATGAGGGACTCAACCTTCAAGCTTATCAACCTCTATTTTTTCTAGACTAGTTTGGCCCCTTCTACTAAATCTATGGTGTGTTGGATAATCCCATGGTTGTATCCCTTTAATTCATCATAAGTCCATATGATGACTCCATATTTGTCAAAAAAAGAGTCTACCCGCTCCTTATCCTTTTGGGGAACTTATTTTCCAATTTTCAACTTTCTTCCACCCTCAACATCAAGCTTGTAGTAATCACTCTTATCCACAACAAACTTGCATTTGCCATTCCTTGCATCTTCAGAGTAAAAAATATTTTCTAGGGTGATGAGACCCTTCAAAAGCTTGTTGGTCTTTAACTATATGATTTGGTCTTCATAGGCCTCCTCAATTGTTGGTTATAATTGTTCTAAAAACTCACGACTATTAGAAGAACATCATAATTTGATCATTACATTTTAACACCTACCAATTTTGGTCACTATCAGAGATAGCCAACTTGATGATTACTCATACCACTTGTTCATTAGTGAATAAGTCTATTATTGGGTCAAATTGGGAGCCTATCATTGCTATCCTATCAACCTCTGCATTCATGATTCTTAGGATGATCTAAATGTTGAAGGCATCAAAATATTCAATTAGATCCCATATGCAGTGGTGGTAAGATCTCATACACACATTTTTGTGGCCTTTACCCCTCTTACTTTCCTCACTACTAATTTAGAATCACCGAATACCTTCAATTATTTTATGCTCATTCACTCAGTGAGGCTAAGTCCATAGACTAAAGCCTCATATTTAGTCTCATTATTTGTATAGGCAAGCTAAAATTATAAGGCTTAAAGGGTTTTTTTTTAAGGATACATTAGCTAGATGCTAGCTCCAGATCTAGTCTTGCACTTTGTATCATCAAAATACAGAGTATAGATTTTGGACTCATCCTCAAGTCTTTCATCCTAATTTCCTTCATCCCTTAAGACTTTTGGAATGACCTGGTCCATATAACAGATTACGTAGGTTCCAAATCCCATGGCATCAAAGTTTGTAAATGGGTCATTTTCAATAAACTAATTGACAAGGACCTCCTCTTCAAGGATTCTATTATCCACTACCTTTTCTTCTTCAAGCATCTCTATATAGTGTGTCTCCTTCTTTGAGAAGGAGGTGTGTGTTGCTTCTAAGTTCACCATCACTTTGTCCATTATGTGTTCCAAGTGGAGCAATTTAGATATCACTTTTAACTTTGAACCATAATTGGTCCTTAGAATCAAATGAGACAAGTCCAATGATATGTATCCACCAATTTTGATAGTAAAATCTCTTGATATACATAGCTTAAACACTAGTGGAATGTCTATTACCATAATGTCCTAAAGTAAAGTGATGCTAAGGAAAGAGTACAATGTGAGGGGAAAACCCTAGATAATCCCTAGGGTTTGGAGTGTTTTCCCATATAAATTCATCACCCCTTTGTTCAAGGGTTCATAATGAAATTATAGTGCATCATCTATCTGTTTGGACATGATTATTGTGCTTGCACTCAAATCTATCATATAATTATGCAATAATTTCTTTCCCATAATCAATGTTAAATAGAATGGGGTAGGTTTTATTTTGCTTACCCCTCCCTTGGTATTGACAAATGCAAAGGATATATGGGTTTGTGCATTCATGCTAGCTTCTTTCCCTTTCATCTTCATAGGCTCTAAAGTTGACTTTATTTTCACAGGCTCCTCCTTCTCCTCTAAGGATTCTTTTATCAGAGTCTTCTATTTCAAGACAGATAGGACATCTGAGAGGGAAATATTGGCTAAGACCTTATTCAACTACTCTACAATATTGTATGACCTTAGAGGCAGGACCTCAAGATATTTTGCCTTGCTCTGCATTACATCACTCTACCTCAGATAGACTGTAGGTGGAGATTGAGGCACTAGAGTATTTTTGAAAGTTACTTGGGGCCTTGAAAAATATTTAGGGCTCTTAACTAGCCTTTTCTTTGAGTGAATGTAGTAGTCTAATTTTACTTACAAGGTTCTATACAAAGGGACCTCATTCACGTAGATCATGTCTTCACCCTCTACCCAAGAGAATAGAGCATGTTCTAGGGCTATTTCCTCTTCTTGCTCTAGGGACATCCCTTGAATTTTCACCGTCAAGGTTGCATCCTCAATCCTTAGGGATTAGTATGTGTAGGCCAAATTGGGTACCTTTCCCTATCATCATTTCTCGATAACCTTTTATTATAGGTTTCCCCTTAGATAATTTTAGGGCCCACATGTGTCATTACAAGGAAATCACCATGAATTATAATCATCAATCAAGTTATTCTGACAAGCCACTAACTCTTTACTCACAATCGATGATACTATGTAAAGGATCTAGAACTATAACCATTTGCTTCATGGGTTATGTTTGATGACTTGGTGCCTAATGATTTTGAGTTTGGTGATTTGGTGCTTGGTATTTTAGCCTTTGCCTCTCTTGGTACTAATTTTTTTGGTAATTTGGTCTCTCTTCTCAGTAGTTATTGAAATAAGACTTCAGAGGCATAGATTGTTACCTTTTGAGATTGATTATCTCATTAGAGAAATTTCATAGAATACTTTTCATATCATTCATCTTTGTCATTAGTGAATATGTAGTAGATGAGTTCACTTGAATGGGTAGGTACACATACATAGAAGGAGGTAGGGCTCCTAAAGTGCTTGGGACCTCTTCTTGTAGAGGTATGGACATCTCAGGCAACATTGGCATAGGTGGTCAAGGGGGAATCCTCCTCACATCAATCAAGTTGTTCTCAACCCTTACCATGATTTCATATGCATCTAGAAATGTATGTCCTATAAGTGATTGAATCATGACCACAATTTCCAAATTGAGGGCTTTAAGCTAAAAAAATGGCCATGCCCATGGGTAATTGAGCAGCTAGTGGGATCCTTTGCCAGGTTTTTTTGAAACTTGTGTTAAAATCAACTATAGCATCTTGTAGGGCCCTTTTGATGTTTATAAATTATCATAAGAGGGATTATCGATCTACCTTCTCATTGAATCTATTAAAGAGCTTATCTCTTAGGTCATCCCAAGTTTTGATTGAGTTAGCTGGTAAAGATTGATATTAGTCAAGAGTCTACCCCTTGAAAGAGGTTATTAGTAGCCTTATGGCTACATTATACATGTTAACGTAGTGAAAAGTACACATATTTACCACATTTTGGATATGTTTTGTTATTTTCTTAAGATATTCTCCCATAAACCTGGAGAGCACCTTTAAATCATTTATAGGGATGGGGTCTCATACAATCAGTGGTATCAGAAGAATAAGCAAGCTATTGCTATCCCATAAGACAAAGTTCCTCAGTGGACTTGGGTGTGCCATTTATTGTTATTTTTATGAAATGTTAGACCTTGATTCTCTCTGGTGAATAGGGGCTCCCAAAGGTAGTGTTAGCATATTTGGATTATTCATAGTATGTGATCTCATTACAGACTTGTGGCTCATAAACTTGTGTTTTTAATTAGTCAGACTAGTAGATTTGTCTCATTGAGAATGCTAGAAAATATTAAAATATTGAGGCCTAAAATTCATTTCATAATAAATACCATCTATGGGAAGCTTTACAGATGTAGGATAGAATGTGGTCTATAAATCAACGTTTAAGATTTTAGAAGCTGGCTCTTTATTCAATTTTGGGGGTGAAAAGGGAGGAAAGGAAAATAGATAACATGAAATTAAACCTAATCTAAATTTATGTTCTAAGAGATTTGAAGCACTAACCTATAATTACATAAAATAGATTAGATCCTCAAGCATCATAGATCATAAGGGAGCATAAAGCATGAACTATAGTCTATTATACAAATAAAGACCAAAACTATAGAAGCAAAGAAGAGAAACAACAAATAGAGATAATTTTTCACTCCAAATAACATAGAACATTACATCCGCATTATTACATATGGAGAATATAATACATAAGGCCATAAGGGGCACATATAAAGCATCCAGTCACCTCTATGAGGTAAACCTGCTAAGGTTGTAGAATAAAATAATGCTAACTTATATTATTCCTAATCTATTGTAATGGTTGTTCATAAAAATGGAGAGAGATAAAAATGATAACCAACCCCTTTTCAAAAGGGATAATCCTAGAATAAATAGGTGATGTGGCTACCTAAGGAGAGTGACACCTGAAGACTCTAGAACTTGCACCCATGATGATGTCATTGTAATTGAAAATATGATCTTGATCTTATGAGTGTAGTTAGCCTCTTGATCCTAGATATGGTGAAATTGCATCATTTTATTACAGCCACTATGCTTAGGAGAAGTAGAGTGGTGCCATATGTATACTTCCAGATCTGTCCTACCTATGACATGTTCCATGGCCTTGGTTTCCCCTTAAAATTAGTGGGTTATACTTTAATCTAAGCTTAAAGTGTTTCAAAATCTTTGATCAATAGGAGGGGCCCCTAATCTCATCCAATGGTACTATCTTAAATCCTATCAAACCAATATTGTTCCTAGGTAAGCGCAAGGATGACATACATCAAGCTAGTAATTCTTAAGAAGGGTTAAGGAATTCTTTAGTGATATTGAGCATGGGGACACGACATGTCAAGCTAGTGATCCACTGAGGTGAGATAAAAGTCTCCTCGAGATGGATGAGCATTGGGCTACCATGTGAAAGAAGTGGATAGAGGCTAGTACTTAGGCAAAATTTGAAAAGTGGGTTTTAAAGAAATAAGGGGCCAAAAGGGAAGCCATTAAAAGGTTCTGAGGAAATTCTAACTGTTGAATGAGCCTGAAGCTAGGGATGAACTACTCTAAGAATAACAATCATGGATTTTTGATCCACATATATAAATATTTATTAAATTAGATTTATATTCTTCAAGGGATCATCTATCTCATAGGTTTTCTCTATTGGATAGAATAGATTAAAAATTCTTATCTTAACTTATTCATGATTTGATAAAGTGGATTTTTTATTTTTATAATGAAATATGTTGCATTTGATAACTTATTGAATATTTCCTAGAACTTATAAAAAAAACCCTCGCATCTTTAGGATCATAGTTGAACCTTTAGAACTCCATGATTAGACTAGTATGATTCTACCTTAACCTTCACAATAGGCAAAAGGGTTGATTCATTGACAGTATAATTTCCATCATCAACACATCTATAAACCTAGTTAAATAGCCTACAAGATTACCTTGTTATTCCACCAACTATTTTTTTTAACCACATACCTAAAACTCATGCCCTAGAGTGTAAATTTGTTTCCATGTAGATATTGAAATGTTAGAGGCAAACTAGTTCATTCTTATATGGTGTGCATAAAACTCATATCAACACATCTAATCTTATAAATCCATCCATATCAATCTTGCTTTAAGACCATGATAAAATAATGCATACATAAATGAATAAATTTAAATATGTAAATAAAAGCCAATAAATAAATACACAACCCAAAATATACATGGAAAACATCACATGGAGGTTAATAACCACAATATATTATTCATTAATTTGAGAAACCAAATTGGACCCAATACAATCAGCATTTTGTTCTCACTTCTTCTCAGAGAATTTCTTCACAAAACTTTGAATGCTCAAATTTGAATGTGATGGGTTGAATTGAAATTATCATTTTGCTATGTAAAATAATTTATAAGTAGCGTGAACCATTGTCACCAATGGGTTTAACCTCCCATCCAATAGTAAGTTTTCATAACATATATTTTATTATTTATTTATTTATGATGTATATTAATTGGATTTATACCACTTAATCATTAATTTTTTCAATATTTTTCAAGGTATTCCATGTCTCATGAGCATTTTTGCATCCTTCAATTCTTGGATAGATGCTTGGGTCTATGGCACTCTAAAGATAGAATAAATCTTATGCACCCACTTTTTCTTCATCTTTTTTGATCTTTTATTATCTTGAGTCAATTTATTCATATCTATAGGTGGTGTGAACCCATGGATAAAATTCACCCAAAACCATTTCCATACAATAATTCTCTTCAACTGATATCTCTAATATTCAAATTTGTTACATTTAAAGATGAGAATATTCATAGAAGCAGAATTCACTAAAGTCATGATTTTTCTGATAATGGATAAAACCCTTTTTGAACCTTTTTTAAATGAGGATATAATACCAAATGAAGTTTTTAATAATGGAGGGAGTGAAAATTATCTTTTATTTAATCTGAATATCAAGCTATATATCATCAAATTTATCTAAAAATTACTAGCTATTAATCTAGTATTGTCGTAAGTGTGATTAATGACAAAATATACACTAAATAAATTCAAAATAGAATAGATAATATTGATGGTTTTCCTTTATTAATATGTAAAAATTAAATTATATCTAAAACACATGAAAAAATAATTTCCAAAATTAATTATGGGGCCACACTATTCCACCATCTTTTATTAATAAAAAAGGCTAAAACTAGCCAATTACAAGTAACTTGTATGACAAGTCAATGCTAAAATAAGACCTTAATTAAAAACTAAGATAAATAAAAATAGAATCATAAAAATATAATATAATATAACTTAAATTATACTCAATAAAACAAGGTTGAATTATTGGTAAGATAAGTTTAATATGCAAGAAAGCTTTCTTAGCTAGTAAACAACTCATTCACACTAGACAAGCTAGGTGCCCCAAATCCCTAAAAAATATAAAATTGACTTTAAAAAAAATTCATTTCATTTAAATAATTTCTAAAAAATGTAACACACTTCTTGAATATGAATGGATAAGTGTTTAATCTCAATTAAGTATACATTCAATGAACTACATTTTGTCACTTTTAGCTATTCTTTAAGGATTTTTTTAGAAAGTGTCCAAAATTGACCAAAAATTAATATATGACCTAATTGAATTATATAAACTTTATAAAATAATAAAATACCAAATAAAATAAATCTAATAGTAAGAATCAATTTCACATATTGTCATCATACACAACATATTTTACATTCACTACAAACCTTCACACTATGGAATTTATGCATCCATATTTTTACATAGTTTCTAAATGGTATACTTAAATTTTAATAGGGGAATGATATTATCACTAGATATGATTATAAATACCAGAGAAATCTCTCTAATAATATATATTTTTATAAATTTTTTAAGTAACCAAATTAAGCTATTTAGATCTACCTACACACACACATATAATTTAAACATTAAATGTAATGATGTGTTATAAATATCATGAATATATCCATGTACACGTGCAAGATACATACACCTCGTGTAAGTAAGAAATAACGTACACACACACACACACACACACACACACACACACACACACACACACACACACACACACACACACACACACACACACACACACACACACACACACACACACACACACACACACACACACACACACACACACACACATGTATGTATGTATGTATTATAATACATACATACATACATGTGTGCACACACACACACACACACACACACACACACACACACACACACACACACACACACACACACACACACACACACACACACACACACACACATGTATGTATGTATGTATTATAATACATACATACATACATGTGTGTGTGTGTGTGTGTGTGTGTGTGTGTGTGTGTGTGTGTGTGTGTGTGTGTGTGTGTGTGTGTGTGTGTGTGTATTTTAATACATACATGCATACATACATGTGTGTGTGTGTGTGTGTGTGTGTGTGTGTGTGTGTGTGTGTGTGTGTGTGTGTGTGTGTGTGTGTGTGTGTGTGTGTGTGTGTGTGTGTGTGTGTGTGTGTGTGTGTGTGTGTGTGTGTGTGTGTGTGTGTGTGTGTGTGTGTGTGTACGTTATTTCTTACTTACATGAGGTGTATGTATCTTGCACGTGTACATGGATATATTCATGATATTTATAACACATCATTACATTTAAGGTTTAAATTTTATACATCACCATATATGAAATGTATTTATTCCTTATCTTAAGATTATTTACATTCTTTTATTTTTTAAGTTTCACATGAAACCTGCCTTTTATTTGCATTGAATTATTTTAAGCCACTTGTCTCTTGTTGTTTGTTATGTTCCATTAGACTTGACCACTTGACTATTGATCCCATTAGTATCAATTACATTTTTTTTCCCAATGATAAAAACATAAATATTTAGACATTTTTTTGTAGCATTCAATGAGTTTTGAAGGAAACCTATAGATGCTTAAAGTCGTCCTCATCTCATTATTCTAGATTGCAAGCCTTGGTCCTTTATTTTCCTATGCAACCCTATGTTTCTTTGTGATAGTTTATATATATTATAAATATATAGATAAATATAAATACATGTTTTCATACATAATCGTATCTCTTTTACATATGGAGGCATAATATCTAATCATACTATTTATAACACACACACACACACTTTTTATTATGTGGGAGAATTGTTCTCTCACGTGTTTCTCATTGACTTGTTCCAAGTTTTTATTTGAACATTAATTTAGCATAATATACCCATGCGAGCATAGAAATAGCAATCATATCCCACACATTATACTGATTATACATGTATCACTTTAATAATACATAATATAAGCATGGATTATTACATTAGTTAAAAAATTTAATGTGTTGATTGATTATAAATACACTATTCACTTGAATATGTGTTCCACTTTGAGGGTACATGTCACATATTTATTCATGGGGGTAATTTCATATATGTATGTTTTCTATATATATTTAACACTATATATTAGTGATTTCAGATTATACGATTTTCACACTGATATTGACATACGATGGCTATTATTATTATATATTATTTTCATTGAACATTTTTCATTTTGGGGAGGTAGGATGTCTTCCCAAAATACATCAATGTCCTTAACTAGTTGTTAACATTATATTTTTCCTTGGCCTATAATTGGCATTATCATATATCATGATATCTTGACTTTATACTGTATTTTGGAACATATATTATGTAATTGAATTAAACTATTACATGGATCATGATACTTGGTACAATATTTATGTATTTTATCATATTATTATCATCATTATTAATGAACACATGACTCATATATTGTCCATCAAGGAGTGGGAACATTAATACATTGGAAAAAATTCAAAAATTCAAAAACATTAGCAAAATTTCAAATTTTCATAAATGATAGAAAATTTTCAAAAACATAGGAAATTTTTAAAAATTTAAAAACATTGGAAAAAGTATTTGAAACATTTCTAAATTTAAAAAACATACATATTATATATTTACCTAATTTATAGGGTTTTAATATCCATGGTTTACACATATGATTTACACGATATTTTGGGTGGATGATATGTAGATTCACAAGTTACATAATACTATATTTCATATGGTGCACCCATATCATGGATGGGTAAATTTCATAGATGGCATGTCTTAGCTTGGAGGCATTACATTTTTTTATGGATTCTTGCATAATGATATTGATCCTTGCTTTTCCTTGACTACATTGAGCTAGTTTACATTGATTAATACATTTTCTAATAGTATCTTATACATCTCTTATCCAATGGATATTTTATATTGAAATTATTATAATTTTACATTGACTATTTATGTATGAATGTGTGTGCATGTGTTTGATTGTTTGTGCGTCCTTATTATTAGAGGATCCTATTTTAATCTTATTTTTTGAGTTTTTTTAGTCAATCCAAGAACTTGGGTGTGGTCACTAACATTATGTGGTGTTTTTTTATGCCTACTTTTCTATGGTGGCTACCATACATCCATGGGATAATAATTCTTGATTATGTTCTATTTTTTGTTATATGGGCCCATATTTGGGGCATGTTTATTGTGTGGATATATTTTTTAATCCCATTGGAAAATTGTAATTTTTTATGATCTATTTTAGCATGACTGGATGTTAACTCAAAAATCTAAAATTTGAAAAAAAAATCTAAAATTCAAAATTCCAAAAATTAAAAATTCAAATTCCATGTGTAAAAAATAGTATGCTACATTATTTTTCTAATATATGAGTGCATATTTTTAATTAAAAATGTTTTAGATAATAATATGTGATGACTAATTTTTTTTCCTTACACATGGTGTTTTTAATGTGTTCCTTTAAGATGATTCCTTATATCAATATGGTATTCATCCCACCTCAAAAGGGGGAATTTATTAAAAAATAATAATAAAAGATGTGTTCATTATGACCAAAGATGAAATAATTATCTACTTCCTTGATCAAAGTGGATGTTATGTTGGTGAATTATGAAAAATATATTAGCTATATTTCAAGCATTTTTTGAAAGTCTAGGATGTGTGTATTGGTAACTGGTAACTTTCTTGAGAAAATGTTGGGATATTTTTTTATAGTCATATAAAATGTCAAAATTGGTAGCTTGAGTGTGTCTTGTGACATCCAACCCATATGTCCCTTTTACATGCTCTCATGACCCTTCTAGACACATTTTTTCTTATTCTCAATCATCCATAGACTTTTGAGACTTGATTCTAGATCAGCAAGCTGCATTTCCCATGCTAATTCCATCCCCCCAAGTCCCATAATTATGGGATAATAGTGCCTAACTTGGACTATAGCATTGGACCCTAGGGTGTCCCACTTTTAGTACTCCTATCCAATCACATTTCAAGCCCAGACGATCATTTCCTTCTGATTCGTCTTCTTATTTGTGTTGGCCTAGCATGAATACATTTAAACCATGACCAATATATCTCTATAAAATCCCATTCAAATTTCATTTAGACGAGGTTATAAAATATTACAAAAGCAAGCAAGAATCCAAGCAAGACCACTAAGGCAAATTCCCCTATTCTCTACATACAGCCATCCAAACAAGCATATTCAAACCCACACACTAGTCCCTAACCACCTCAAGCACTCTCAATTTGGTATTTTTGCATCCACATAACACTATTACACAAAGCAAATCAAGTGGGAGAAATACATATGGCTTAATCCCACTTTGAATTAATGGTATGTAGGTAGCATGCCCACACAAGGGGTGTGGATACATGTCCAATGCATCTTACACACACTAACCCCCCCCCTCTTTCTTAAATTTCATTCAAGCATATCAAAAGTATAGGGTTTGAAGATTAAATAATCTTTACAAGGAGTTTCATCAACATTCAAGTCTCAAAATTTCATAAGCAAGCTCACACAAGGACAGTGGATAAAACCCAAAAAACTTAGATCCTTGTGACCAATTTAGACAACAATGGAAAGACCTGGACTGTAGCACCCTACCCTAAAATGTCATAGGTTCTCTTATCCTTTAACCAAATGAAATCCAGATCCAAATTCATGACACTGTCCTAGTCCTACACAACCATTATCAATCTTTGTCTCAATCATATCAGCCCAGTTTTAAGATAAGTTATATTTCTCCTCTTTCATTAATATTTTTAGAACTCTACAAAGGTCAAATAAATTATACAAATTATTACTCTTTATTTCAATATTATTTATTTATTTAATCAACTAAGACCTTTAACTAAATTAGGAATAAGACTCTAATATTCCCAAAACTGTTAAATCAATTTTCAAGACCTTTCAAAATTATAGTGATGGATCAATTATGGTGGCATTTGGGGGAAATTATAAATAGGTGTATTATTTCCTAAGCTTCATTTCAATTTCAATTACAAGAGCTAATTTAAAATTTTCAATTTAAAAAATATTTAAAACTTTCCAATTATCACGTGTATATCATGAATATTTTAACTGCTTGTAGTAATTGACACATGTTTTAGGTAAATTAGATAATCAAGTGTGGATCCAAATTTTAAAATAGAGATCAAAACCTTCCATTATTCCCTAGTCAAATAAATGAAAATGCTTCAAATTATTTACATTTATACTTTGATGCACATATGCATTTCACTCACATTCTCATTTCAAAGTGGGGGCATTATGTAGACACCCAAAATTGGCACAAACCCATTATTCTCATATTTTATTCCTAATTTATCTTATTTGGATAACTTGTATATTATAACTCATTTCTAGGATGACCCCAACCCTACATGAGTATAAATTTAGTATAATAAGCCTAAAAACACTCAATACTTATCCAAAAGGTATCCATTAGTAAATTTGCACTATTTATCACATCGTATCCAACCCTTTCTTGAGATTTGAGCCCCATTTATATATCATAGAAATATGTAGCTATACAAATACATCTTAGAAAAGCTTACAACCCTACAAGCTTGTTCTTTTTAGTTTGTTTAGTCATTCTACTTGTTATCCCTTAACTTGTGCATTAACCCTTCCTATTTAAATTTTAAAATGTCAGCTAACACACATGAGTAATCATAGATCATTCTATGAATACAATGTATTTCAAATCCATTCAAAATGTTGGTAAACAAAAATAGAGAAGGGAGAGAATCCATTACACTAAGGGTCAAGCCCAAAGCCATGCTTCTCCATTATTGTTATGTTTCACAATACTCTACACTTACAACACTTATCCATATTGGTATCTCTACATATTCCCATGTGCTAAATGAGGGTAACTATAATTTATTAGTTTCATTAATCACTTCTAGGAAAGATAAAGTTGAAACTATTACTTGATTTATTCCATCCAAAAGCCATAGAACTATATGGAGGTTCGATTCCAAGCATGCAAGATAAGTAGTTTGAAAAACTACTTTAGTGTTTACCCAACTCTATTTTTTGGGGGGTTATTATGAAATCTAGGTGAAAGTGATGATTTAGTCATAAAATATATTCTACCCTATAATTTTCAAAGTAAAGGTACAATCACAATTAAGAAGACATGAGACACATGTATCATATAACCAAGACTTTGAAACCCTAACATTATAATTCCATAAATTTAGAGATATGATTGGTGCCACAGAGACATGATCAATGAACCAAGATTTTTGTGTCCAACTATGTACATATCAATCATGTACAAGTATGGGCTTCTCATAAAGTAAATTACAAGTCTAGAAATTTAAAACTAGGTCAAACATAGTCAAAATGCAATCTTAGATTTATGGAATAGTTAAGGTGAATTTGTTTCTTAGCCTATTTAATGATCAATTTTATTTATTTAGTTTTTGTTTGCAACACTCGAGCTTGTTTATATTATTAACCTCTCTAGTAGGTCTAAATTTTGTTTTATATTTGTTTGTGCTTAAATTTACTTAATTGTAATTTTTTATTCCAATTTTGTGTAAAAAATAAAATTAGGGTAAAAATATGTGACATCTCAATGGGCTCATCAGGGTGAGTAAATTTCTAATTTTTTGGCTCATATTCTTCATTTTTTTGGGATTTTATATATAAATTTTATATTTATGAAAAAATATATTATAATTATCAAGTGTTTAATGATTATTCATGGAATTCATTCTCAAATGACTTAAAACACTTGATAAAAATGACACAATATAATTAAAATAATAATAATAACAACAACAATAACAATAATAATAAATGTATGACCATTTCATGGTCTTCATTGATAATTATGTGTGTTTGGTCTCTTTGTTATAGTACTCTAATTAATTTTCTAATGTAATAAAATAAATAACTTTTATCCATAACATACTAAAATCCCAAGTTTGGTTTATTGTTCCTTATATCATGTCTAACCTCCAAATAACAAATTTAGAAGTTAAAATGTATCAAATTATAGTGATTTCTTATATCATGTCTAACCTCCAAATAACAAATTTGGAAGTTAAAATGTATCAAATTATAGTGATTGCTTGAAGCTAATGGTAGCACTATGGAAGATGGAACACCACATTATATATTTGAATTTTAAAATTTAACAATGTATTCCAAGGATATGCTTCTTAGGTGGAACATTAATTTCATTAATTATTCTTATCTTTGTAATAAAAAAATCCTTATGCATCACTAATATGTCTAAAATTCCCATGAATAAATTTAATATTTTTTGTATATTTTATTAGGAAGTTTTAATTGCATAGCTTCTAAGCTATTATTCAATTTGTCAATGGAAACACAACATGATGAATTTTTTGAAAAAAATAAAATTCTTTTAGGAATATTTATCTATGTATGAACAAATAAATATTAAAATAGAATAGAGGCAAGTATAAAATATTCCAATAAAAATCAACACTATAAAAAAAATAAAAAAATAAAAAAACTAATGGAAAAGTTGATGCTCCTTTTCACTTTATATGATAAAATTACACAGTCATAAAAAATTAACAAATAATTAAAAATATTTCCCCAAGTAATGAACATACTACCTTTTAGAGGCTTAGATCCTACATTAGGTTTTTAGACTACTGTTCCAACTATTTCCATTCATATGTCTAGACATATGGCTATAAAAATGATGCCTACACCTAATATTCTTTATATGGAGGTAACATAATTTAGTCCTCCTCTATTTATGGATATTCGTACACAACATACTTTTGTGCATCCTAGGATTAAGATTAATCAACCTAATATGCCCAAAAATTAAACATTGGCACAAAAAGGGAAGCTTAATTAATTATTTTGTGGCCTCACTTGTGAGGAAGGATACTTTATATTTTGAGCTTTGTAGATAGAATAATTATCCTCAATTAGAAGGGATCAATGACTTAGGCTTCCCATGTATTTAGGTTGATCCTCTATTTACCCATGGCATGTGGAGTGGGGAATTTACATGCTACTTACACTTTTAAGTGGACATGAGAGACCTTGATGTAGGGGTTAAAATTATCCATGTGAACCAAAAGAAACACACTCTTACTCTTTACAAACCCAATACCACCCCCATGTACACTTTTAGATGTATCCTAAATTTAAGCCCCATTAGATAAATTTTTTAGCTATTGCCCTTAGCCTTGCATGATGACCTTCAAATGATAATTTGGTGAAAGTATCAAATCTAGAAATAAGGGGAGGGTTTTTTCCATGCACATAATAGAGTGGAAATTCAAACGTAAGGTGATGATAAATCTATATATCAAAATAAAATTATAAGGTCCCTAGATTATATTTTGGCATAGGTCAAGGATTTTAATTAGGATAACGATGACACTAATTGGTATATAGAGAGTGAAGATTTTGATAGTGAAAATGTTAAGGGTGACACTTATGAAGTAAATGAAGTAGTAAATTGGATTAATTTCATTGTAAAGTGGAAGTATAAATAGGAAGACCTTTCAAATAGGGAGGATTGAATTTGGTTTAGGGATAATTATTCACTATAGAATAAAGATATGACATGGATGTGAAAGATAGAACAATGCTCACCACATAAAATTGATTTCTCTATGTAAACTTGAGGTATGGTTTCCATGCATGGAAAAAATCCCTTTGAAAAAGGAAGGAGACCTTATAAAACTTTGGATTGATTATGATGAAATATATAGCAAAAACATTACTCCATATATATTATCTAGGCTTTCCTATAAACAAATCTAGATGAAAATAGATAAGTTTGGAAATGAATTAGAGGATTTGGAAAATAATCTTAAGACTACTGATTTTGACACTAAAAATAGCGCAGGCATGGGACTATATGGGTTAGTAAATTTTATTAACCTACAATAGAAAATTTGGCTACTGATGATGATGAACATATCTCAAGTTCAACATTTTTAGATCTTATGGGTGACACATCTACATCTACCACTAAGAAGTAAATTTTAGATGGATATGACACTTTACTAAACCCTGATTAGGAGTCTACTTATTTTCTAAATTCCCACTAGGATTGCCTCAAATACATTTAAAACATGGATCTACTAGGGTACTCCTTAACATTTTCAATTGAAAATTCTTCTACTTACACTTGTCTTCATTATAAATAGGTTACTTTAGATAATGATGATTTCTTGTGGTTAAGAGGTAAATTTTCTAATAAATCCTTAATTGGGTTAATCAAAAGATACATGTGGAAGGGTTTAAAGTTTCAAGGTTTATTGAAGAAGTATTAGAAAGGGGTAGATTTGAATAATCCGTATTACCTTCTCAATGGTTTCTTAATGATCTTTTTCATTAATATAGAGGATAGAGATTTAGTTCTTATATTAAAGTGTTGGTACTTACACTCTTGTAAAATTATGGTTCAAATCTGAAAGGAACATCAACAAGATCATTTCAATCCCAAGATCTAAAACATTAACAGTAAAAACATCATAATAAGAGTTGTAATAGATGTAAAGATGATATAAAAATACAAAGGCAATATCATATAATATCCATAAAATAACTTATATTATTAAAAATGAGAAGCCTTGCATATATAGGCAAATAAAAAAAAGAATTAAGTTAAACTAACCAATGTGGGATAAATCCATAAAAGGACAAACTAGGAAAAAGATAAAAACTATCTATAAAACCTAGAAAACATGAGAACCAACTCTAACACACACACCCCAAAAAGAAGTGAAGATAGGGACTAAAAATAGCCAAGAACAAAGTGGTATATCCATATAATGAGTCTTAAAAATAAGGCTTGATCAGGTACTCATATACAATATATATCCATGAAATGGAGAAAGGAAGCGAACCTATAGGAATAAAAATCTCCCCCCCAAAATGATGTGAAAGAGATAAAAGAAGGAAATAAGGAAGAAAGGACTTCATGTGGAATCCCCCTAAGGATAACTTCACCTCACACAAAAATTAGTAATATATATATATATATATATATATATATATATATATATATATATATATATATATATATATATATATAATATAGAGGGAAATAATGTAAGTAACCATATACATAGGTGGTGAGATAGTCCCAAAAATAAAATGTTCTTCCAATAAATGTACCTTCCTCATGAGTGCTATGAACAAGATGTCCCAAAGACACATCACCTATAGAAATATTGATGCCAATAGAAGAGATAATACCATGTAAAAGTCTACTAAGACCACCTGAGTGCAGCCCATAGAGTGAAGTATGCAATATCCAAAGCTAATATTATGTTTCTTAAAGGAACCAAGAACATAATTAGGTGGATCCAAAGTATTATAATAAACACGTGTAGTAGTAGGATTATCAACAAGCTCCAAATCAGAATGTGCAATAACAATAGGCTCCTTGTGGAAATCACCATCTAAACACATATCCTCATAAACAAGAGGAGTAGGTAATGAAATAATAATAATTATGGCATAATAAAATTCATCCCTGGGTAGTCGTGATGGTGTCTCATCTATGATCTCTAAAAGTGATGGTGAAAGTGCCACATCCTCAAGAATCATGTCCTCTCAATCAATAAAATGAATAGGAGGACTACAAATTATATGAAGAGTAATAGGTGCCTCAAGTAAATCATCAACAAAATATAAGTCCTCACTAACAACTAAAAATGGAAGAATTGTGATATGTGTAGGAGGTAAGAATGTCTCATCTAGTCACCATCAATAAGTATGTACTCATAAAATGAAGAGGAATCCCAATTCATATCACTAGTAAAGAGTGAATCCTCACTAGGTGGAGAAAAAGGAAGTTCTAATAATGCATCAACCATGTTACTATTAAGAATCAAATCTTGAAAAACATTAATTCCATCATAAAAAGATAAATATTTTCTAATGAGAGGAGAGGGAAGTGGAATAGAAAGAGGTGGAGTAAAAGAGGGTGAAAAAACCTAGAAGACTCTGTTCCTTCTCAAATAAGACTACAATAGCATCCCAAGCTTCCTTTGGTGATGTGTAAAATGTTACATAGAATTGTAAACTATATAAAACATGTATATTAATTATTTTAAGAGACTCATCTTCAATGGATGAAATCCAGGCAATATCTTCCTCATCTATAAGGTAGGGAATGTTGCCACGCACCATTATCCACATGCCTTTCAGCTATAAGTGAATATTCATTTTGATATTCCAAAATAATGTATTTGGATGTGTTGAGGGGATAAAATAAGTATGAATCCATTATCAAAAATTAATTATAAATTCAACAATAATAATAACCCTCTCGAAAAAACAAATCCCCTCATGACAATTTAATGTCTCTTAATGAAATTAATGAACACCCCCAAAAAAGTGTAAGCCCCCCCCCAAATTTGGCACTTTATAATTTATTTAATTTTAAAATATAAATTAATCCAATGTATTTATAATCAAAAAAATATACACTTTTAAAAAAATCGTACTCGATTTTGAGTCACAATTCAAAAGCTATAGTCTTTATAAGTTTTCCATCATTGAAATGGGTCAAATAAGTAAACATTGAATAAAAATTAAATGAACTAAGAGATAAAATATTATTCACCACTTCATTAATCTATAAAAAAAACTTAAAAACAATATTTTCAATGATTTATTTGGTATAAACCAAGCATAGGTTGTCAAAAATGGGTGAAAGCTAGCTTTAGGAAGATTCTTTGCAAGATCCAAAAAAACTAGTTGAATGGGTCCTATTGGGATGTCTCAAAATGTGGTATAGCCTAATTCATATGGGTCCTACTTATTATAGGTATAAATTATACCTAAAATAATTTCCTATCCAATAATCATATCTAAAATTTCAGATTTTATGGCCTCAAACTAGAAGAAAACTGACCAGTTATTCAGATGATGAAGATAAATTGCTACAATAATGTTTAAGCTAACAAAAAAGTTGTACATCTTGATATAAAATTATTAAAATTAGTATGTTAGTAAATATGGTGCTATTATATAACCAAAACATATTTTATATCTAAAAAATTAGACCCATACCAACTATGGTGAGAGAAAACCAAACTGGTGGTAGGTATCTATCAGCAGACTAGTGAGTAGGTTTTTTTAGAAGAATGGTTGTATAACTTGATATCTAGAGATTATAAAAAAATTCATAAGTAATAAAACTCATATTTATATTCCCATATGATTTCATATCTATATTTTGATGCATGTATGGCCTAAAACCATAAAAAAACATGCACAAATTGCCTTAAAACTTCTTAAACATGGGTTTAGCAAAATAAGTACCTAATGGTAAAGCCTATGATCTACATGGTCTTATCAATGACCCAAAAAAGTAGATCTAAGATCCATAAAATGTACATCCACTCCATTGAGAATAAATTTTGATAAATGGACAAAACTTTACAACAAAAAACTCACAAATGGATGATTGCAACACCTCCGTCTCTAATACCATGAAAGGATCATCTACATGATAATTCCAAGCCCAAGATATGAAGAATTAATATCAAAAACATAACAATAATATTTTTAAGAGATGTAAATATTATATGAAAAGATAAAGGCAATACCATATAATATCAATAAGATAACTTCTATTATTATAAATGAGAAGCCTTGCACATATAGGCAAGTACAAACAAGAAATAAGTCAAACCAACCAATGTGGGATAAATACACAAAAAAATAAAATAGGAAAAAGATAAAAACTATCTATAGAACCTAGAAAACATGATAACCAACTCTAACAAAATCTAAGAAGAAATATCCAAAATAAGTTTGAAGTTATATGAGCAGTATTGGCTATGGTTATATGAAATTTAAATGGAATATTGGAATTTCAAAACCTTTGAAACATTTTGAGATTCCCTAGGTAAATTATGTTGCATGCATCTGAGATCCTTCAAGAGTACATTTTTATTCTATGTGAGGATGAAGATAGAAAGCACCTCCCATGATCTGTTATTTTCATTCATATATATTTTATTTAATGGTAAGGACTTAATATATAAAGTATTATATGAAAGGCCTACTTCTTTTCTATGTTCCTCTATATACCATTTAGTTAGACGTTTTAAGGCTCAATCTCCTAAGTTGTAAAGATAGAGAATATTTTTTAAGATATGATTACGTAAAGGAAAAAATAAGATACTTTATGTGTCATGGATAATTTAATAAGGATTCACCTCAATTTCTCCCTAGTACTAGCACATCAAAAATTATTAATGTCTCACTAGTGAATTATGATGAAGAGAATCAGGATAGCAGGGAGGATGAGATACAAAATCATTAACTATAGAATTTTTCCACTAAGGAACATCTATAGAATGATAGTATTACATATGAATTGGGGGAAATTGTAATGTTTCACCCTTTTTTATGCAAGCTTAGGGGGAAAATGATTTATTTTCATAGCTTCTACAAAGAGATAAATTAATGACCTAAAGAAGATGCCTGATTTTGCCTCTCATCCACATAAAATCATTTTTTCATGATTCAAAACTTTGTAAAAACATATCAAAATTAAAGGGGGAATTTACTTATCCCTTTATAAACTAATTTTCATTTCTCTTTGTATACCACTCTATGAAATGGGAGTGCCTAGATTGGTTATTGGGCATTTATGCCTACATGATTTATTTATTTTTACCATTTCATTCTTATTAATATTGTAATATGATGATGAAATTTTGAAAACCATTTAATCACTTATAAAAATGATTGAGACTAATGCATTCAAGGGAAAATGCTATTCATTATTGGTTATGGATAATTTTGGCATTTAATTACTTACATGTTTATAGTTTGGTTAATCAAAAGGGTGACTTGTTAAGGAATGGATTAGATGTTTACCATGTCCACTTTATTGTCATAATGATATAACATAAAATTAAATTACCCCAAATATTTTGAACATGAAAACAATTTTAGGACACTAATATTTAGAAAATTTTAATTTGGAGAATACCCATTAGTGGACTCTTGTTACTATCTCCCACCCTATTTCATCATATCCATATTTATTTTTCTAGGTTTTTCCTTCCATGACACTGTTGGTCTCTCGCAAATTTCCACAACACCTTTATTTTAAATACTCATATTATTTCTTTAAATGTAAGTCCATTGATTATGTGTGACCAAGATAATCACTAGTGGTAAGGGAAAATATTGATTTGTATAAGGTCTAAATTAGGATGGATGAATGTTTTTGAGAGATTTCAAGGATTTTGATTAAATATTGGAAAATAATTTGCTTACCATTGGGATGAGGACATTGGTAGAGTTAGGGGTGTGACCATTATGGTGTCTAAATAAAGTATTGCAAAAGCTGAAAGTTTGTTGAGTGAGGGTGAAAAATGGTAAATAATGAAGAAATGGGGAATTTAATGTAAGAAGGATTTTTTTACTCTTGGGGAAAATGTATGTGATACAGGTAAAGGTATTTCAAGAATCTCCCTTCTTTATTTTTAGCCTTTGAATTCCCTGTATATTTAAAAACATATTACCTATGAGGGGAGGGTATCTTTTCTTACCATTTTAAGATCTTCTTTCATCTCAGACAGAACAATATTTTGAATCTCACTTTTATCATTCTCAAAATACTTACAATAATAGATGTGAAAGTAAATAAAGAGAATGATAAATATTTAATTCACCAAGAATCTATAAATCTTATATTTATTGATTTCCTGATGAGAAAAAAACTAATCCTATACTGGAATGGTTTTTTTCTTAAAAAACTATTAGTTTTGGAAGAAAAAAACCATCTCAATATAAGGAAGAGGAAGTTGATTCTACCCCTCCCTCTTCCTCTTCCTCTTATATAAACCCTAGACAAATTTCAAAACCATGAGAATAAGATGAAAATTGTAGAAGATCTCTTAAAATAAGGGATATTGAGTTGTATGAAAATCAATTTATGATCATAAGTTTATAGTATTTCCCATCAATAAATATACAACAACAGTTTACAATTATGGAGGACTCAACTTCTAAGTGGTCCACATCTATAGGAGTAAGGATTTTAAAGACATGCCAGATTTGGAAGAGGCAAACCTTAAATGTTAACATTTATAATTTTTAAAAGAATTACATGAAATCAAATCTCAAGAATAATAAATGTATATCCTTATGGAATGGTTAAAAGAGTTATCTTAAACCCTTAATGAAAGTTTAGTTTTTCTAGCAATTATGGCTGAGAAGGCCGCATAAGCTCCTATATGCTAGTCTTAGCTCTCTTCAGTTACTTCTAAACCCCTTCTTGGTGAGTTTCATTATGTATACTTCATTTATGTATATGTCATGTCAATTTAGACAGTGTCCAAAGGCTATATGTAATAAGGTATGCAGTTTTATGGTTAACAATTTTGTCTTTTATGGGGTGAAATATGGATCAAATAATCTAATTTAAACTATGGAATTCAAATTACTTTAAATCAAATTCTAATCTAATTTTCCGTAGAAATAAATCACAAATTTTTTGTATTAAAATTTATAGAAAGGAAAAACACACTACTAGTCTAATTTCTTGAAATGAAATTGCATTAATTGAAAATAGAGGAATTAGAGTATTAAGAATTAGAGGAATGTATATTGTTGGAGATAGAAATAAATAAGCACTCAAAGAGAAAATCTTGAAATGGAAGTTGATTTTAATGTAAAAATTCTTGTAATGTAAACTAATGGGCATAAATACTAAAAGTAATTTGTTGAAAGTAAATTGTTATAAATACACACACACACTCATGTATGTTTACACAAAAAATATTTTTCATAAATAATTTATAATAAATTTGAAAACACATAACATAGTACACAAATAAATACTAATATATCCTTCTTCTTTGTAATAAGTGGGTACTTGTTCTTCCTTTGAATGGGATTAAAACACTATCAGGCTTGGAAAAGATTCATGAACTCAACTTTTCATTAATATAGAAAACTTTCTTATAATAAAATATTAGAAATGGTATTGTTCAATTCAAATTATTCACATATATCTCTATCATTTATATCATCAAAATACATTATTTATATATTAAAAATTTTATAAAAATTATTTAGGGATAGACTAACAACCTAAAAAACTAAAATCCTAACCAAGATCTATTTTATTCCATAACATCCTTTCCTCTTTTTTAGAAAAAAATGTGGAAAACACTAGATCTAGGTCTTGGATTATCTTATTGTTCACTGATAATGAATGAGGTGAAACATATTTATGGTTACAACCATTTTACCCATATTATATTAGCAAAAAACATAGAGTACTTACAGTCATCTTGTGAGAGACACTATAAATATAGTAGCTAAATATAAAACATACTATTTTTAGAAGTTCTATTTATAGCATTCAAAATACTTCCAAAAGTAACTTAGGAATCTTTAGAATTTTTCTTCACATATCCATAGCAAACATATTATTTTTTTAGCAATCCCACATAGTTGATTGTCAATTACTTGAGCCAGTCTGGTGACTTCTAGATCAACCCTAGGATTCTTTGAAGCTGATCCAAGAGTTTGTAAAAATTTTCTATTGATTATTTGGAGCTACAAAGTATTAAAAATTACTCCTTATCATATATCTTGGTCTCCCAAAACATATTCTCTTGACAATAACACTTAACTTGACCTGTACATGTAAAACTAACATATTTTTCATGTATATGTTAGAACTTAGTTGATAAAATAGATAACGATGACTCAAAGCATAATTAAGATAAATATCTCACTTTCTAATTTAAATAAATAATGAATCCTATTATTTTCATACAAATCCACTTTAAGGAAGGGTAAATAGGAGGAAAAAGTTCATTACTTTGATATGATGAATCATATTATGGATTCATCATCTCCCCCAAACTTAATTTCTTACAAGTCATCTTTCAAGCTATAACCTCTGTTGTTTTCTAGAAAGTGTCATATGTTCTAGGGTCTAAATAAGATCATAAACATCATAATAGGTATCCCATATTTTCTACTTTATATTGGCATTACCCTTGAATTACCTAGCCTTGGCTCTCTATTTCTCAAATTGTTCCAATCCATGTGGTGATGAGATTGTCCATAAATACATTGTAATTAATATAAATAGAGGTTTGAACCTCATACCAATGCATTCATTTCTAAATTATCTCATCATTTAAACTATGGCTATATCCCACCTAAAGCACCAACTTAAATTAGTATGGTAAATGAATTCTCTTATTTTTAATGATATATTTAGTGTATCCCATCTTTTATCACATGCAACAAGAACTATATTTAAATTATTCTAAGTGAACTCCTAAAACTTAGTGGCACTTTTAAGTAGGTTATTTATGTAATGATCTCTAATCTCAAGGGCATATACTAAGATTCTCAAAGTTAGAACAAGTTTTTTTTGATTAAGAAATTTAGGTCTCATTATGATCCTTATAGTTTCTAATTTAACAAAATATTCCTTAGTCCTATGGCTCCAAGCAATCTAATTATAAAAATTATAAATATATGCCTTGTTATTAACTTTTCCTATAAAAATTTTGATTAGGAAAGATTAAATATGCCCTATTAAATAGTTTTATAGAAATAAATCACACAAAATATTTTGTTGGTCAATAAAATTAGAAAAATAGGATTCTAAAAACTCCTTATCACTTTAAAAATCATGGGGCAAACCACATTATTTTTGAAGTAACTACCATCAATATAATTTCTCCTACAATAAGAGACCATATCTAGAAGGAGGCCTTCTGTAGGCAAGTATTTTTTTTCCCTATCTAACAGGTTTATTGTAACATAGACTCAAATTTTCCTTTTATTCTCCCACTTCATGGAGTTATCATTTTAAATTTTTATTTTCTATTTTTATTTCACTTAAAGTTTTACATTTTTCATCCCAAGAATTCATTATATTAATTTAAAATAATTAAGTTTGTACACTTTGGTCTACTTGGAATACATAGACTACTAAGGAGGCTTATACTTCTATCTATTTTAGTTGAGTAATTAGACCATCTTTATTAAGAGACTATATTTTAGTTTCTTGTAGTTTTTGTTGCAAAGTAGAAATTATTTCTTCCTTACCTTTGAGTAATTTTTTAATGAATACCATTGATTCTTGTCATTGTAGAGTGGATTACAATAAATTATTAGTCAAGCATTAGTCTAAGAAATCAAATAAAAATGCATAGAGAGCTAATTAAATCAAGCTAATCTATTCATGCAAGGTTTTGATAATAAAAATAGGATATAAATGAAATAAAGTAAATAATTACCTTCCCAAGTGAATCCATTACTCAAAAGTGGCTCAAAAACATGTTCTCCCCTTGACCAAGAATCCTTATCTTAATCAAAAATGGTGGAAAACTCCTCCAATGTCTCAAGAACACTACATAAAACCTAGGGTTATGATATTGAAACTATTTAATTACCTATCCAATGAAGCTAATCCAAATATGAATAATGAATTAATCAAAATAAAAATGATTTGTGAAGAGATTTTATCATTATAACATTACAATATTTGAGCTTAAAAATGATGTTCATGGCCTCTCTATTTATATATTTTCCAAATGGGTTGAGATCAACCATGACCATCCATATCAAGATTAAGATGTGTGGCCATGAATAAATATAATATTTATAATTAAATATATAAATATCCTCATAATGATTTGGGATAATGAGGCATTAATGAGGTATCAGATGCATTAATGAGGCATGAAAGACCCATAATCTTGATATTTTATGCATTTATGGCTTATGGATGCCACCTCATAAATGATGTCATTAGGTGATGCAGATATTAAAAATCAATTTCCAAAAATAAATAATCAATAGCTTCCATAAAAAATCCACTTAAGCTCTTGATTTGAATTAATTAGCCTTAAACAAAATTAATCAACATTTGTACAATTCTTTGGATATTGGCCTTCAATTAATCAAAATGGTTAAAAAGTCATATTATTTGGTCATAACTTGACTCAAGAAGAATTATAAGGTGATGTTAGATGCATTAGAACCATATTCCCATTTAGGATGTTTCCAATACAAAATAACAAAGGTACATGATGTGTACTAATGAATTAGAAGAAAAGAGTGATCCAGAGCACAAAAAGGTGAAATCATCATTTTGACTCAAAATGAATTGATCAAAGTTAGGAATAAAATAAAATGCATTGCCCCATTTAGGGATACTTTAGCCTAAATCAGCACTTGTAAATGACAAGTTCAAACCTTTTTGAGTGTTTTAATGATTTTGACCTAAAATGTACATTTGAGTGCAATTCAAGTAAGATTGATAATTTCAACATAAATGGTGTTAAAAATTGGATGTCTACATTTTACCCCTATTTGAGAAGTCACATCAAGACATTTAGGAGAAGAAACATCTTTTCAAAGAAAATATTGATCAATAATAAATTGGAAATGACCCATGATTACCCGTTGAGAGGACATACTAAGATGAAAGAGAAGGATGGACTCTCAAAAAGAGAGGGACAATGAGATATTAACCCATGGAATAGATCACATCCAAATGAGATAATATTTGTACATGTGGTTACCCTAATGATCAAAATATAACTAAGGGTATAATGGTCCCCAAAGATGGGGGGAAGGGGAAGGATGTAATCCAAACATATAAGTGACACACTTTTGAATGCACCCAATTTGAGAGTACAAGATATACACTTACGACATTGATCAATCCCAAGACAATTTGCACACTAAAACATTACCATCATGGGAAAAAGTGTGGAGAGCTTGGAATTAAAGGAAAAGGGAGAATGTGGTCTCCATAAAGATTATAATAAGTTCCCCATTAAATCAAATTTGATCATGATAAGACAGGTGTGCCTTAGTAGGGATAATTTTGATCATTGATAAAGAATAAATAATGGCTTTCCCCTATAGGGTTGATTTTATTCAGATGTTGTCCAGATGTTATGCCCTAGCATGGGTGAATTGACAAACAAAATATCTCAAGGAAATGACCTATAAGATAGACTAAAATGAGTGGGTCTAAACATAGAAGCGATGGTATAATGGCTTGAGAAAGCCATAAAAATTTAGGCATATGAGAATGCACAAAGTGATGAGAGATGAAAATAAGAATTAAGATGGTCAAGCTAACTCCAAATGTACAATAAAAGTGGATGTTTCCTACATATTTCCATGGACACATGTTTCAACATGAACTTTAGGCCAATGTAGTTCACCCAAAAATGGAAGAGAATGGAATGAAGGATGATGATAATTGACCAAGAATTAATTAGACTCATGATGTATGTGAAGAGAGGCACATCTAATCATAGAATTGAGTGCAAAAAGGCATGATACATTGATTCCTATTTTTATATCATGAGCCTATATTATGCATAGTGTTCTTGAGAACTATTCATTGGAGTGATGTTGATGTTAAGACTTTAACACTAAAGCACAAGGTGTTTGTTATAGTAAAATAAATTAGGCATCATAAGTATGAATAACTTAGAATGACATAATATTCCAATTGTGTTGAGCTAGTTCAAGTTTGAATACCTATAACTAAGGATAACGGTAAAAAAATGACCAAAACCAAAGTTAAATTTATTTACATTTAAACAAAAAATCAAAGACAAAGAAAAAGATAAACATAAATGAACTTAACTTAAAATTGAGATATGAATAATCAAGACTTAAGGAGGAATAAGAATGTTTAAAAATGAAAATCAAGAACATCTTAATGACATAGGAGCAAGATATGAATAATCAAGATCTATGTGGTCCATCAAGACATTCTTGAACACAAAAGACAAAAGAAAAATCAAACAAAAAACAAAACACCAACAATAATTAAATAAATAAAAAGGTCCAAGAATAACTTAATAATATGAGATCAAGATATAAATAAATAAGATCCATGCGAATCATGAAGATGTTCTGAAACATAAAAGAGATAAGCAAAAACATAAAGGGAAACACAAGACTAAGATGAGACAAGAAGTAATAAAAAGAGAAAAGGAGAAGAAATAAAAGGAGAGGTACGAAAGCATAACAAAACACCAAGACAACTCAAATAAACACATAAACAAAAACCAAGTTAGTGTGGTTTAAAGGTAATTATTCATGCACATGTGGTAGAGGCATTTCTTTCCACCACAACATAACAAAGAAAAATGACACAAAATTTGTTCCCTAATGAAAGAGGAACAATAGCAGAAGAAATGGGGGAAGAGAAGAAAAGGAAGGGGTTGGTCAAGATGACTCCAGATGTACAAGATAATTGGATACTACCTACATAGTTTCATGGATGCATGTTCCAACATGAACTTTAGGCCAAATTTATTTATCCCAAGAAGTGGGATAGAAGACATGATTATGACCAAAAACATATGATTAATGTTGTAATAAAAGGGAAGACTTGACAAATAATATTGGTCTTGCAAAATGGCAAGGTGGTGGGATGAGAGAAAATAATCTTGCAAAATGGAAAGTGCATGGAACAAGAGAAAATAATCTTTAAAAATGGCAAGTGTGTATAATAAGAGAAAATAATCTTGAAAAATGGCAAGTGTGTGGAACAAACTAACTTACATAGAAAAAATTTAGTAGGATAAAATGCATGCAAAATAATCTTTAAAAATGGCAAGTGTGTATAATAAGAGAAAATAATCTTGAAAAATGGCAAGTGTGTGGAACAAACTAACTTACATAGCAAAAATTTAGTAGGATAAAATGCATGCAAAATGGCAAATTCATGAGGACAAGAATGTACAAAAGTGTAAAATAATGTTTTTATTATTTTTTGGATCAGTTTCTAATGTTTTTGGTATTTCCACAAAGTATTTCCAATGTTTTTAGTGTTTTTGGGATAAAATATGCACAAGGTGGGACTATCTAGTCAAGGAGATGCTCATCCAAGAGTAGAAATTCAAATAAAATAGCTAAGATGTTTGCAACAGCCCATGGTCACAAATCAATGAGAGTGAAGATCTTGATCAAGGCATCAATGCCTATAAAGAGAAGAAAATGTAATATAGAATAGTGTGTAGTGAAAAAATAATCTGAAGAACCATGCAATAGGTAGATCCTAAGCTAAGAAGATGTTCTCATTCACTTGTCTATAGAAGAAGCTATAAAATACTATTCTGGTTGAACTACTTTATATAACTAGTGTTGAAGGTGTTCATAATGCAGATGAGACATAATTAGGATCATAATTGGTCAAGGGACAAAAGTGTTCAAGGTAACATAATCCCAAGACATAACAAATAATATGGTTCCCAAATACAACAATCCAAATAATATGGTCAAAAAGAGGATAGTCTAAGATAGGATAAAAGGTGTTTAGAATACCAATGGTCCAAAATATTTCATTGTCTAGAGTCATGAAAGTAATAGGGTTTATGGTAGATCAGTCCAAAGTAGTATAAAATTATAGGAAAAAAGACTTCAGCACAAGTTTCCCCCAAGTAAGGGGTCTCATAAATGATGGTTTGAAGTTGTTTATGTGTAGAATCTCTTAAGGTGCATGATATTTATGAGATCTATAATTTATTCACTATTGGGTTTAGCTAGTAGATATGCCCTTGATCCATAGTTTATTGTGATAATAAATGCTCCCAACTAATTAGGTTGAAACTTAAATTTCTTCTTACATTTAGCAATTGTGTTCTTCTAGTTCTCTTTCAACACCAAATCACCAATCTCAAACTCCTGAGGGATAATAGTCTTATTGTAGCTTATCCAAAATTTGTTCTGATAGACTTACAATTTTTTTAGGGTAGTTAAATGCTTTCCATCAAGAAGTTCTAGTTCTTTCAACCTTGATAATTTGTAGTCCTCATCATCTTCAATATGTTCCAATAATACTCGCATGGATGGTAGCTCGATCTCAATCAGGATAATATCTTCTATGCCATAAACAAGGGAGTATGGATTGGCTCCTGTTGGGGTCTAATGACTAGTTTTGTAAGCCTAAAGGGCAAGAAAGAAAAAAAGTGCCAATTATAGTCAACATCATTGATCATCTTCTTTAAGATGGCTATAATGGTTTTGTTTGATTCCTTGGCTTGTCCATTGCCTTGTGGGTTATATGGAATTGATTTCTTGTGCTTGATCTTGAATTTTGCACAAAGAGATTTGACATCTTGGTTTATAAAGGATCTATCATTATCAAATATAATACAAGTGGGGATGCCATATCAATAGATGATATGGTAATGGATGAATTTGTCAATTTGCTTATCGATAACATAAGTGAGAATAATGGCCTCAATCCACTTAATAAAATACTCAGTTGTAGTTAGGATATGCTTATATCCATCTAAAGATGTTGGGTTTATTTTCCAAATGAGATCAAGGCCCCATGTTGAGAACAGCCATGGTGTTGTGATTGGTTTTAGTGGTAAAGAAGTTGCATGTATCAAATTTCCATATTTCTAACAAGGAATGCACCTATTCACATAATTTTAAGCATCAATCTCCATTTTTGGCCAATAATAGCCTATTGTGAGGAGTTTCTTTACTAAGACTACACCATTGGTGTGGGCCCCACAGATTCCTTCATGAACCTCCCTTAGTGCTTATTTATATTCTCCTAAAGATAAATAATTAATAAGCATTCCATCATAGCCTTTACAATAAAGTATGTCTCTTAGGAGGGTATAACGTGATAAAAAGTGATGGAAGAGTTTCTACTAGCTATTAGATAGGTCAACTAGGAAAATGTGAACATGGAAGTAGTTATAAATGTCTTAGAACCATGGTAATTCAGGTGGGGGACTGGGACCAACAATGGTGCATACCCTTTCTAAATCTAGTATAACATGTGTAGGTTGAAGAATATTTTCAATCAAGAACTGATATTCTTTAGCTTCACCATCAATCTGTATCATGAAACTAATTATTTCCATTACATCGGTCAATATATTGTTTGCTCTTGGAACTTGTTCAAACTATATAGATTTAAAATAACCTTTAAGATTATCAACAATTTGCTTATAAGTAACAAGCTTGTCATTTCTAGTTTGATATTGATCAGTGGTCTAATTGATGATTAATTGGGAATCACCATAAACCTTCAAGCTCTGAATATCCCACTATATGGCAAGGAAAATCCCTACAATCAATGCCTCATACTCATCCATATTGTTTGTATAATGAAATTATATATGAAATGCGTTGGAATCAGATCCCCCAAGGTGTAATCAAAAATATGTTAGCTCTAGATCTATGAGATGTAAAGGATATATCAAAAGATATCTTATATTATTCATATTCCTATGATGTTTATTATATTTTCATAATAGAATCATTTGGAAAGTCAAATTTTAGAGGTCAAGTATCTATGATAGGGGCTTCTACAAGTTGATCAGTAATAACCTACCCCTTGATTTCTTTCTGATTATGATACTCAATGTCAAATTAACTTATGATCATAACCCATTTGGCCATGCATCCTTGAAGAGCTACTTTGGACAATAAGAATTTGAGAGGGTCCACCTTAGTGATGATAATAGTTTTATTGTTTAGCATATAATACCATAATTTTTTACTATCAAACACCATATCCAAACATGCCTTCTCAATAGTCATATAATTATGTTCATAAGCCACTAGAGTGTGGCTTAGATAATATACTACATGTTCTTTACCTTGATCATCATGTTGGGCCAAAAGTGCCCCCAGTGCATGCTCTGGCACTGATATGTAAAGAAGCAATTGTCTTCCAGGTGTTGGTGGTCTCAAGATTGGTGGATTAGCCAAATAGGTCTTGAGTTTTGTAATTGTTATCTGACAATCTTCATCTCATTGAAAAGTTACCCCTTTCTTCAAAAGGTGGGTAAATGGGTGGCAGTTATTTGCTAATTGAGAAATAAATTTGTGTATAGATTGAATCTTTCCTTGTAGGCTTTGAATTTTTTTGAGATTGTTTGGTGGAGGCATCTCCATAATGGCCTTAACCTTGGCAAGGTTGACTTCAATTCCTCTTTATGATACAATGAAACCTAGTAATTTCACTAATGTGACTCCAAAGACACATTTTTTAGGATTTAAGTGAACTTTATATTCATGAAGCCTCTCAAAGATTTTTCATAAAACATCAAGATGTCCAGCTCTTATCATTTATTTTTCTAGTATATCATCAACATAGTCCTCAACAATATCATGCATCATGTCATCAAATACGATAGTCATGACATGTTGATATGTGGATCTAACATTCTTTAAGCCAAATGGCATGACTTGGTAATAAAATGTTCCCTAGGGAGTGGTGAATGTAGTTTTATGTTGATATTCTTGGGCTATCTTGATCTAATTATATCTATAAAATCCATCCATTAAGGATAGCATCTCATACCCAATAGTTTAGTCGATAATCATGTCAATGTTAGGTAGAGGAAAATCATCTTATGGCACACTTTATTGATATCTTGAAAATTAGTAAAAATATGTATACATGGGGTCTTTTTTTCACTTGGAATATGTTTGAGATCCATTTAGAGTAATCTAGTGGCCTAATAAAGCCTTCTCCTAGCAACTTTCCCAATTCTACTTTAACTAATAGGGCAATGCATGGATACATCTTCCTTAATTTATGCTTGACTAGTTTAGCATTAGGATGGACAACAAGGTGATGTACAACCAAACCTAGGTCTAATCCTGATATGTCAAAATATGCCCATGTAAAGATGTTAATATAATCCCTTAATAGGGATATAATTTATTCACATTCTGCTTTAATAAGGGAAGCTCCAAAATAAATAATTTTGGGATCCCCATAGGTTCCCAGGCTCACTTTTGTCATGTTTTCCACAAGGAGTATGGATCCATATTCTATAATTGTAGCCAAGGTATGATTATGGTCATCTTCTTTTGCCACATCTTCTTTTTGTTCCTCCCAAAGTTCTGGATAGTATGATGAATCAAAATCTGCCATCTCAAGTAAAGGCCAAGTAGCAAAAACCTTTGAAAAATCAAGAGCAAGATGCTCAAACATTTGTTGTTATTCTAAAGAGATACTTGTACTAGATATATAACTTGGGCTTGATGGACCTTTTGCATCCTGAGGGGATGAGAAAACTTTCCCACCAAAGAGTCCCTAAAACAAGTTTTTACTCAAAGGCTTGTCTTTGTCTTTATTTTTTCCCTAATCGACGAGTACTTAAAAGAGGTTTTCACCCAAAGATATTAATGTTTTTTATTTATTATGACCAATAAAGTTTTCATACTCTCCAAATTAGGCAAAACGTTCCAATTAAAAATCAAAGCCTTATTTGTGATCATTAATGGGCAATCCATCTCTTAGGCCCATGTATTTTGCAAGTGATTCTTCATTCTAGAACTCATCAAGGCATATGACTAAATTTTGATGGTCCCAATCAATGAGTTTAGAATGGTAAAATCATAGGGAATAATGAGGGTTTGCTTTAGGATGGGAATATCTAATGGTAAAAATATGATGTTCTACTTCAAGAGGGGAAGCACTAATAGAACAAGTTTTTGCTTTAGGACAAAAAGCTTTAATAATTAAGGTTAAAATGGAATTTGAATAAAATATTTATGTGTCAACAAGCTCATCAAAAATTATATTTATAGGGCATTACATCATTTCTAGGAGTCTCATTACTAGTCACTTCAAAATAGTCACTATCAAAAGTCATGAGGTCACCCTCAGGTGGTATATATCCAAGACCATGATTCAAATTAGGTACTCTAGTAGATATGGGTTTCAAGATTCCTTGCACTCATGGGTTGAGTCCCTTTCTTGTATAATCAAAATGATCCATGATCTGGTTAGGGATAGGATACTTTGGATTCTGAAAGTAATTATCAAGGTGTTTAGAATATAACTAATCTCCCTCAATAAAATCCTCTCAATATTTCTTTGGTGCAACAATAGGTACAAAAACCATGGGTGATTTTTGTTGTTGCTTCTTTGGTTTCCAAATCATCATGGGTTTTTTAGTATTCTTTTAAGGTTTAGGCTTACCAAATGTTTTGAGATTTTTGGGAAACTTTTCAACATGTAAGGCATTCTTAAGACTATACGTGGAAATGCCCACATCTTTAATAACAACCTACTTTGCAAGAGCTATGGGAAATGGATCAACTGAGGTAGAAGCAAGATCATTAGGGTTGATATAATTGGATGGAGGTGGGTGTGAAACTATAGTCTTGTTCTTATTCATAGTGAATTGAGAACCTATATAATAGTTATAATTATAGAATTGGGCCTCAAGATGTTTGCAATATTCATAAGCCATTTAATCGGTAATAATAACCTCGATCCCATCATAGGGAAACTTAAGGAACTAATGCAGGGTGGAAGGAATGACCTGTACTTAATGGATCCAAAGATGACAAGTATTATGTTAAAAGTAAACTCAATATATATAATATGAAGTAATATATGATGTGAAATATACCCAATAATGATTGGCAACCAAATAGTACCTACATACTCTCTTTTAGCATTATTGTAAGCCTTGATATTGATTGTCTCTAGTTGAATGTCTTTCATAGTGTATCTCAATCTTTATACCAACTTAATGATATGATTTTCAACCCTGAACCATTATCAATAAGAACCCACTTGATCTTATGGTTTTTAATGATCACTTCAATGTATAGTGGGTTATTATGATTAGGTCCAAGTATAGACATATCTTTTTGATCAAACGTCAGTTAATGAAATCAAGATAGATGTCCCACAAGGTTATAGAATTATTTAGGGTTTATATCATTGGTAAAATGGATTTTTACAATAGATTATTTAGAATAATTCTATGGACTTCAAATGTTTGCAAGAGATCCAAGATGGAAATATGTGTAAGGGTTTTGCTCTATTATTCTAATAGACTATAAGGTTTTTCAACATCAGGATGAGATGGTTTGGATTAAATTGGGATAGTATTCATATTTGGATTCATTGGTTCAATGTTCACATTAGGTTATGTAGAAGAATTAGGCAAAGGGTCTTTGAGACTAACTCACGAGTGTCTAGTTACGATTGCACATCCTAGAGGTGGTGGGGAGCCAATATAATTAGAAGATGAAGTAAAAAGGCTTTAGAAGGTGACTCATGGGCATCTATTTGCATTATTGTAAAATTGAGTCATCAAGGAACCATTAAAATTAGAATAAGGGTGTTGTCCAAAAATAGTAACTCATGCAAATGGAGTTAAAATAGAATTATGTGAACTTGATATGATATTACTAGAGAGAGAGGGTATTAACCCTAAAATTATGGGTCCCATACTATGAAGATCATGAGATGGTTCACATTATTTAATAGTGACATTGTCAATATGGGTTGCAAAAATATGTCCCATAGTATTGTTATAGTCATAAGGCATGTTGTTGTAACCCACATTATTAGTATGGGTACTATGATCATGATTATGCTCATGATAATTATGATTTTGACCCTAATTTTTATTTTGATTCTACCTATATCTTTATTTTTGTCTTTAGTTTTTATTTTTCCTTGGTGGTAGTTGATTATGTCGAGGAAAGGGGTCTTTGTAGATTCCCATATCCTGATTTGTGTCCTGATTATGGGCAAGTTTAATCTTGACTTCACCACTTTCAATGAGATCTTCAATAATATGTCATAATTGGATGCAATGATAATCACCATGACCAACAACATGATGAAATTTACACCATTCATTCTCTTTATACCAATTTGGTTTTGATTGATCTTGAATAAATGGCCTTAGTACTAGCCATACAATTAGGTTAGATGTTATGAGCTTTTAGAACACTATTTTGATGGGTTCTCCTAATTTTATAAAGACCCTAAATCCATCATGGTTTTCTATCTATGGATGTTATCTCTATAAGTTAGGTGGTGCATTAAGGGGAGTTAATTGTACATTTGGGGATAACTAAGCCTATACCATTTATACATGCCTTTTTTTAGTCACCCCATTTCCAATCATCTTGTTATTCTTGTTAAAGCTTTTAGCCTTATCCTATGTAACTATATAACTAGAAGGTGGGGTCTAATTTGATGTTTGACCCTATGCAAATATCTTAACAAGGTACTTGGTAATAAAATCTTTATCAATTTATATACCCTTGTCTATGATCTCCTCAAATGAGTTAGCACAAGCTAGACATAGATTATGCATGACCTCAGGATGTATGTTCTATGAAATATATCTACCAACTATTTATCTAGCAAATTATGTTGAAAGTGACTCACTAATGCTCTCCATCTCTATAAATATACAATGAATATTTATCAATCTTGTTGTTTGACTTTGCACAGGTCAATAATGGTCAATTCATACTCTATGTTGTATGAGAAATGGTTGACAAAAATTTTAGATAAGTCATTACAATCCATAATTGATCCCTTGGGTAACTTAAGTATCCAATCTAAAGCTTGTCTTTCTAAAATTCATAGAAATAATCTAAGTAAAAATATGCTATTGTAAGCAACTCTTGGCATAATACAAAAAAAATGCCTAGATGTGTTCAAATGGGTCACCCTTTCCTTTGTATTTATCAAATTAGGGTGCCTCAAAATGATGCAAAAAGGGGACTTGGAGAATGCTTAAATAAAATGGATATGGACATATCTCATCAAATTTGTACTTTTTGATCCTATTCCTAGTCTCCAAATGTGACACAATCGCCTTCATGGAGTTCCACTCTTGCATGTTTGGTGCATTCATGGGTAGAACATAGTTCTGTTGGGTCGAAAGTGCCCTTATTATTATTATCATTGGGGTAGAATGTACCCCTATTGTTTTTGTTGGGGTGGAATGTTCCCCTATTGTTACGTGGATTTATGAGGGATGTACACTCTATGTTATGTGACTTGGTTTTAATTTGCTCTGAGAGTCAATTAAATAGGTCATTGATTCCTTTGAATCTATTACCTTGAACTATATATGTTTTTTTTATTTTGGGGATTCCTTGGTCTATTCACTAATTTTTGTGTTGGTTGAGACAAACTAGCCAAATTGTCTTGAGGGATCTCCTCAATTTGAACTAAATGTTTAGGTCTCTATGTTTATAAAGTAACAAGGGTTCTTAATGGTTAAATAATGTGTGTTCCATGTCTAGTGGAATATTTTGTACTACCTCTTGCATCTTATTTTGTTATTTGAGACACCTTGATCAATTTTTGTCATGTCATCAACTAATGTTTGTTGCATAGGTTTAATCACATTTCCTTGTTCCTTGGAAGCATCGTTGTGGATTGAAGTAGAAGTTAAAGAGCCTATTAAATTTGTAATAAGTTGATTGGAATATCATTGACTTATCTTCTTAATCTTATTAACAAGATCTTGATCAGTTGGTTTTGACTCTATAATTATTTATTTACCTTTATTAGAGGAAGAAGGTATGTTTTTTTGAGTAAAAGCTTGCTCTTTTTATGGTTATTCTCCTTCTCTAACTAAGGTGTACAATTTCTCCATAGGAAAATCTAAGGGTAATCTAGTACCAAATTCTATCAACCTAAAGAGTGTTTCATCTTAGTTCTCTTGATATTCAGTATAGTCCCTTTTGGATCCTACAGTTGTAGGAATGTCCTCAAATATAATAGAATTATCTTGTCCATCATAAAAGTGGTCATCCTCATAGCTAGGGTCGTAATGGACCCCACTATGAGTGAACCTTTGAGTCATGTCTAGAAAGGGTTTCTCTATATGTTTGACTAAATTTGGATCAATGTTGTTCAAACATTTAAACAAGGTATGGATTTGATCTTTCTTTTTCCAAATGAATGACTAAGGTACCAAAGAGACTATAAAAGGAGGGTGGCTTAGAACCACATAGAATTAAAGAATGCATTAAGAAAATTACTCAACCTTGGGTAGGGTTTAAATCATATAAATTAGAAGAGGGTATGATAACTCAAAAAATCCTAGAGTGTCGATAGTACCCTAAAATGTATACTTTTAGATATGTCAATATTGTAAAAGCTAGTTTAACTTCGATGAGTTGACACTAGAAAACTAGAAGAAAGCTCTTCAGATTATGAATAATACAATGTGAACTAATAAACTCATGATGTAAAAACATGAAATAATTTCTAAGTATAAAACTAAAACTAAATGGGCATCACAACGTTGCCACATGGTGATAGGAAGGGGAATAGTATAAAATGTGTTCTAGGACTAAAAGTGCGAGTGATGAACAAGATGATTTAAGTCCACCAAGATGATAAGTGTGATTTTAAGTCTATAAAATGGCCATTAATTCAAAAAATAAAAAATTAAATCCAAGTTAAAATAAGATCAATGTGCAAATGGTGAACCCTATTTAACACATCAACCCTTAAAACATACAAAGGTTCAATTTTGAATGTGAATTATCAATGAGGGACTTGAGAAAATTTGGAAAATGATTTAGACTAAAATGGGTAGCATAATTGTACCAATTAGACCAATGATGGAAATTTTGAACAAGGAAAATATGATTTTCATTTGGATAGTGTAACGCCTCCTTATTCAAAAAATTTAGGGATAATGTGTTTAGTTTATGATGTTTTAGTTAACAAGCAAGTTTTGACCCAAAACATGACCAAGTAATCTAATATATAGACAAATCAATTAATTAATCATCTTAATCCATAAAATGACAAGGTGTGGCAAAGTGGGGTTAACTAAACTAGTAAATTTTTAAATGTTTCTAGATGGATCCCATGCACAAGACTTTCATGTCAACATGCGATAAAAGAAACATATCAATTAGGTCTACATCATATGACTTGTTATAGAAAGGTCTTTCCCTTTTTACAACCACTACATCTATCACTTTCTCAATGTAGTATGATTTCCAACATGATCATGTGTCTTGGGCTTAGACCCAATAATAAGAGATGGTTTAACTACTCAAACCATCAATCCTAGTGGGGTGATCCCAATTTATATACCCCCTCATGGAGAGGGGTTGAAGATGATGTCAAAAGATGAATCCCCAAGTCAAAGCTTCCCAAAATAAATCATGGAAGGTAATAAAGTCCTCCTCACAAGCCAAGATGCAATGAAAGTAAAAAATCAAGTAAAAGAGATATAAAGGTTGTTTCTAGATCACCCAAGCCATGCAGGTCTTGGGTAAAACCTTCACAACTTCTCTTTTATGCTTTTGACTAAGGCACTTTGTAATAAAGTTGGCATTTTTGATCCCATAATTTCCCTATAGGGGATGGGGGAGAGCATAAATGCATAACTTTCTTTTTACCAATCAATTTTAACAAAGCAATGATCTGTTGAAAACAAACTTTGAAGTGTGTTCAATTTTAAAACACTAAATGAAATGTGTGGTGATGTTCTTTATCCCCTTGGCTTTAAGATGTAAAAAATTATAAAGAACAACTACAAAAAATTCAATCAAACATCTAAGTGTTTGTTTAAGTACCCAAAATAAATGTTCTTAATCCTTTTTAAGCACTTAAAAATAGTTTAAAAAGACTAGACTAAGCTTGTTTAGATCCTTTTTTCAAGTTGGCCCTGCAAGGAAAAAGTCACAATTTGATTTAGCCTTGAAGCACTTTTCCAAATGAGACAACTAACTTTATAAAGTTATCTCCCAGGTTTCACATAGTGCAATCTCGCTACTCCACAGTGTAATCCCATAACTCTTCAAAATTATGACTCAGATAGGCAATATCGCTACTTGGGTTAGTTTAACAAAAATTCAATCTTGCTACTTTCGCTAAAAATCATGTTATTCAAGTTAAAAATCCCACCATTTGGGTTAACAATCTTTATATTCAAGTTTGATAATCCCTCTACTCAGGTTGATAATCTCACTATTCGGGTTAACAATCCCATGACTAGCTAGTAGTGGGGTTACAATATCACTACTTACGAGTAGTGGGGTTGCAATACCACTACTTATGATTTGTGGTATTTTTGCCTAAGTTATAATAGTTTATTTAAAATATCATGACTCGTTAGGTAATCCTAAAATTTGGATAGGCAATCTCATGACTGTGTGAGTTGTGGGATTGTACGCCAAAGGATAAAATTGTGACTTACACTAGCAAAACTCTAACTTCTAAAAAAATGGATTTTTGCTCAAATTTTCTCATTCTTTTCTCCCACACTCTAATACTCTACAATAAAATGGTTAGTATGTTGCTTATATGTTCTATTTAATGAAATTTTTGGGGTTCAATCCCACTAAGCATGCCAAAATTTAGAGTGAATTACAAGAAATGATTAGTCAAGCATTAGTTCAAGAAATCAAATAAAAATGCATAAAGATCTAATTAAATCAATCCAATCTATTCATGTGGGGTTTTGATAATAAAAATAGGATAAAAATGAAATAAATTAAACCATTACCTTCTCAATTGACTCTATTGCTCAAAAACATGTTTTCCCCTTGACCAAGCATCCTTGTCTTCATCAACAATGGTGTCAAGCTCCTCTAATGTCTCAAGAATACTCCATAAAACCTAGGCTTATGATATTGAAAATATATAATTACCTATCTAATTAAGGTAATCCAAATATGAATAATGCAATAATCAAAACACAAATGAGTTGTGAAGAGATTTTAGCATTATAACATTACAATACTTGAGCTTAATAATGATATTCTATGCCCTCCTATTTATATATTTTTGAGATTGATTAGAATGAATTGTAACTATCCATCTTGAGATCAAGATGTATGGCCAAAAATCCATTCAATTTTGGAGGCTAAAATCAATAAATATCCTCATAATTATCTAGGATAAGGAGACATTAATGAGGCATGGGATGCATTAATGAGGCATGGGGGCCATGATTAAAATATTTTATGCATTTATGGCTTATAGATTCCACCCCATGTATGATGTTATTAGGTGATACATATTTTAAGAATCAATTTCCAAAAATAAAAAATCAATAAATTCCATGGAAAATCCACTTAAGCTTTTGATTTGAATTAATTGGCCTTAAAAAAGATTAATCAACATTTGTGCAATTCTTTGGAAATTGGCCCTCAATTAATCAAAATGGTTAGAAGGTCATATTACTAGGTCATAATTTTTCTCAAGAAGAATTGGAATGCAACATTAGATGAGTTGGAACCATATTCCTATTTAGGATGTTGCCAACACAAAATAACAAAGGTACATCATGTGTACTAATGAATTAGAAGAAAGAACTGATCCAGAGCACAAAAAGGTGAAATCATCATTAGCTCAAAATTAATTGATCAAAGTTAGGAATAACATAAAATTAATTATCCAATTTAGGGATACCTTGGCCTAAATCAACACTTTTAAATGACAAGTTCAAACCTTTTACAATGTTTTATTGATTTTGACCTAAAATGTGCATTTGAGTGCAATTCAAGTAAGATTGACAATTTCAACACAAATGGTGTTAGGAATTGGATGTCTATAGTTATTTCCTAATGGTTGATTCAAATTTTTATAGTGATATTTCATGTTGAATTTATTTCTCTTTATTAAGACTACCAGGCTAATCTTATTCTTCCAAAATTAGGGCCTTGCCCTTATCTACAATTGGTTTAGAATAAGAAGGGTGAAGAGGATCCTAAAAGGTTTCACTTATAGTTTCCCTCATGTCTAAAGTATCTTCCCTTGAGCCTAATTCTCCTATTTTAACTCTAGATATGAGCTTCATTTCATCCATAGCTATAAATTCTTCTATGCCTATGAATTTCTCTTTCATATTTGTTAGTCTTTATACTTCTATCATGATTATAGGTTTATAAAATTCAAGTTCTACTTTAGTCTTCTCAATAGGTCTTTATGGATTAAAGCTCCATAATATTTATAAAACATATTGTCATTTCTTAGGATCATAATCTTCAAAGAGGATGAGTCTATACACAACTGAAATATGACAGATCTACTACTTATCCTATTGAGTAATATCCAAGCTCAGAGAAGGTAATCAACTAAAAATTTATTTAGTAATACTTTATTATATCAGGGTCATGACCAAATATGGATTTTTTAAGTATAACTAAGGGATTTATTAATACACAATAGCAAAGGAGAGGTTTCCAAGTCCTATAGTCAAATGTCATCATGCTAGGTCTTATGATATAATGAAAGGAAGCAAGCTAATATACTAAATAAACATGCAATATAATCTAGTAAATAAACATATAAGCTAATATAGTGATCATCAAATCTTGTGGCACAAAGGGTAAGATAATGAACAAGCAAATATAATTATGTTAAAGATAATATATTAGTAATCTAAGGGAGAGATATGACTAAATCCATTAATTGTGCAATATATACTTATCAAAATGAAGAGCTAGGATATACTTACCTTGTTAAAGTAAACCTCGCCATGCCTCAATATCTCCCTTGGCCAATGGTGTTTCGTAATAGGTTGTTTTGGCTTGTAAATATCACAAGGATAGATTAAATCTAGGCTATAATTCTTCTCGTATGCATCCAAAACCTCCACAAGATGAATGTTACTACTCCAAGGTAAAACCTTAAGCAATGAAACCTTCAAAATAATAGTATAAGTATATTTGTGACTTTTAATGATGCATAGTTATCCTTTATTTATAAATTAATTTAATGGTGTATTTATATCCAAGGATTGACCCTAAACCCTCCCCAGAATTCAGCCAATAAGGTCAACTAGGTTGATCTTGTTTGGCAGGAAATAGAATAGTTAAGCCTCAAACTAGGTCAACATGTGTTAAAGGAATTTTATAACATATTTTGAATCCCTAACAAGTTTATTAGGCTAACATAGTGGTAAAAATTAATTAAATGGGTGTTTTCTTAGGTAGGGGTTATTTTAGATGGTGAATTATTTACAGGAGTATATAAGCAATTTTTTATGGCTTAGGGAGTTGGATAAAAATAGGTTATAGTGGTTTTAGTTAATGGTATAAGGACCAAAAATCTTGAGAAGCACCAAAGGTCTTCCAAAACCTTTCTCAGTGTACCCTTTAAGGCATGCACTCAAAGATATTGAGATTTGACAAGTTCTTGCAAGAGAGAAAGCATCAATAATTGATAAAGTTAAAAATATTGTGTAAAAAGAGTCTTCTTATTTTTCATATGGTTTATAAATTAGACTCCCTAATTTGAGTTTTTATTCTGGCACTACTTCTCAATGGTTTAGAATGGAGGATATTTTAAACTTATTATTCAGTTTTAAAAATCTCCATGATTAAAATGGCTTCAACAGCTAGTTATGGAATTATACTTAAGATGGTTTTTGAGACCTCTTTTTTCTTCAATATCCTTCTTCTATCTAGATCTATAGATGTTCCTTCCATTTTTATTCATATTTTTAGACCTTATTTCAGTGTGGAGTATAAAATTATGGTATTCTCTTACTCTGATATTTCTTATTTTGCTTACCTTTTAGAAATGTATGCCATTTGGCCTCTCCTTCTACCTATTTCAAAAAATAAAGTTTGTAGATAAATTGGATCAACCCATGAGTCTTGATAGATCTCACTCCTTGGACATATTTTTCTACCATAACCTTGATATCACCATAGATAAAGTGAGGAAGGTTTACAATCCACTCAAATTAATATTTTCCATTCCTAAAATGGTTCAAGATCCTCATTGCATCTCTAAATTTAGACCCATATTGACCATAACAAGTGAAAAACTTGATTATCCAAAAGGCCACAGTCCTTCATGGATATATAAAAATTATATTTTAATACCCTTAGTTACCTCATGTGGGTTTTTAATTAACTATGGTTCGGTTCCCTTTTTACATGAAAGACTTGATTTAAGTCCCTATAAGAGGGTTTTTTGTTATAAGCATGCATATCTCGGGAATGAAATAAAGTTCACTAAGGATAGTTCTAATTACTAGTATTTTTACCCCTTTCACCTTGGAATTATTTAATTATAGGTTTATGAGGAAATATTATACCAACTACTCTCCATATCCATAAAATGTTTTTCAAAAATCTAGCCACCCTGCTTCATCTTGTAATAAAAGATCCAAAGACTCAAGCTTCTTAAAACACATTTGCCACTGCTTCATCTTGTAATAAAAGATCCAAAGACTCAAGTTTAGAATTTTTTCTAACCCATAATATAATTTTAAAGTAATTATGAATATTTATAGAATACTTGGTTAGTAAGGGTATCACAATCAATGGGGATAATTTGCAGAGGGTTTGTGAGGCAAGAGAAATGAACAATGGCTTAGCCTCTAAAATATCTAGTAGCTCTTATCTTATTTGCCAAGATTGGATGTTTTTAGAAATATGGAGTGTTTTATTTAGGTTTGTGAATGGATTTTAATTAAATTTAGTTGATTTATGTCTCTATCCATGTGAAAAATATGCCACCACCCTTGATTTCATTGCAATCATTATTCTTTTTTTTGTGCCTATTCATTACTTACAATAAATACCCTTATCTCAAAATTAATTTTCTTGTATCATATCTAATGTAATCACATCTCATCATTATGTAAATTACCTTTTTTGAAAATAAATTTAGAAAAAACACCCACTATTTGAAACCATATTAGGAAAGTCCCCCCCATTAAGAAAGACCTTCTTTTTAGGAAAGTGGATATGAAAGTAAAACATAAAACCAAAATTTTGATTTAATCATATGAAAATTAAGTATATACTTTATATTACCCATTATTTTACTTTCTTGTTATTTTTCCAACATGTCCTAGGATGAAAACATAAGCACGAGAGGTTAGTCAAAAAAGTATTATCTTTATTACTTTGCTTTTGAAAAAGTTTTTATTTGTTGGTTTTAAATATTTTCTTCCCTTTTACACACACACACACACACACACACACACACACACACACACACACACACACACACACACACACACACACAGTCCTAGAATGAAAACATAAATACAAGAGGTTAGTCAGAAAAGTACTATATTTATTACTTTATTTTTAAATAAAGTTTCCATTTACTAATTTTCAACTTTTTATTCCTTTTTATTATATATATTTTGGAAGAGTGACACCATTTACTTATTTTCATTCCTCTTTCTTTATTTGGAACCATATCTCAAATCTTTTGTCATATTGGAATAAATAATTTCTTACATATAACCAAATTCTAATTGTGATTGTATTTGCTTAAAAAAATATTCTTCATTAGGAGGTTGGTGATACAACCTTAGTCTATATCCATTCCCCAATAGAGTTTTTATGTTTTCATCAATTGGTAATAGCTGCATAGATCCATTATTAAATTTTTTCTCAATTTGATAAGAACCTAATCATCTGGTATGAATTTTACCTTTGAAGTGTTGATATTTTGAATCAAACAATAAGTCCCAATCTCCTTATTTAAATTTTATTTCTTTGATGTGGCAGTCATGCCGTGCTTTCTTTTAATAGTGAATAAGTTTCATTTATTGTATTATTTCAATTATTATGTCATCTAGTTCATTTAATTATAGGGTCATTTCCTTTTATGGATCCAAGAGATGTGGGAGCACAATAGGGACCATACCAAAGATGACATCAGTTGTTATGAGCTCACTAGAGATGGAGACACTATCAATGTGAGGAGACACAGGCACTAGTTATTGTATAGGGGGATCCTATATTGGTAATAGGACATAGTTGGTCTATAGATATGCCACTAATGAGGGGGCCATGATGTGCTTGAGTGTTGACTCCTAGGTTTACATTGGTGTGGAGGCAGTGAACAAAGGAGGTGCTTGACCAACAAGTAGTGAGAGGATCCTCATATAATAATTAATAAAAATTCACAAAAGAACAAGAATTAGCAACATAAATTAAATTTGATAAAACACTTGAAAATATTGAATTGATCATAGGCCACTTTGAGAGGGAAACATCATTTGAGCAAGCTCAATACAATAATTTCATGGATGCCTTCATTGTCCTCAACACTAACTTATATATGAATTCTAATCTAAGCAACTACTACTTCCCATGAATGTGGGATAAAACAAAATGCTCATAAGATGACTTACAAAGGATATGCATCCATAGAAACTAATATACTAACAAATTAAAGAGAAGATATATCATAGGTTCATAACATCCCTTCCCTCTTAGAAAAAGCTTTGTCCTCAAAGCTTCAGATGTGGGAATTGGTGTTGAATCTAAAATAGTGGTTCCCATGTTACATCCTTTAGTTTCATTCTATCCCACTAAATTAAAACCTTAGTGATGGAATGGAAGCAAAGTTGTCATGTGTGCCTATCCAAGATTTCCTCTAGCTCAAGAAGAATGGATCCTTCATTATTAAGTTCTAGTAAAATATTCTATACTCTGATGTTTGTGTTAAGAACTTTCTTTAGACAAGAGACATGAAATACTGGGTGAACTCAAGAAGAAGATGGGAGCTATAACTTATAATCAAATGACTCAATATTCTAAAGAACCTTATAGGGACCATATAACTTGGGAGGTATATTATGATATCCTTTGAGTTTTAGGGAGGATTGCTTGTAGGGCTACAAGTAAAAAAAAAGCATATCACCTACTTGAAAAGTGCACTCATAATGATATTGATCCACCCATTATTTCATTTGATTTTGTGCCATAAGAAGATTATCCCACAAGGTATTGAGGATCTGATCTTGGGTTCATATAACTGCTTGAACTAAGGACCTATTGGGAGTGTACAGAAAGATCACTGGTGGTGTTTGACCATAGACTACTTCATATGGAGTCATTTCATTGAATTGTGGTAGGAGGTATTGTACCACCATTCAGTAAGAGGGAGCCACTTTTCCCACTAATGTTGTTCTGAAGTGAAGTAATGAAGGAAAGTTTCTAAGCATTTGTTGACAATTTTAATCTGGCCATCCATTTGTGGATGATATCTAAAACTCATCTTTAGTTGGGTGTCAGTGCATCAAAATAGTTCTATCTAAAAATGGTTGGTGAAGGTTGCATCATGATCTGAAACAATAGAAAAAGGAATGATATGGCTGAGGGCATAAAAATGACTATATTTGGAGAGGAAATCAACCACAAACAAGATCACCATTTTATTTCCATATTTATGGAACTCCTCAATGAAATCCATATAAATATTTATCTAAATCCTAGTAAGGATGGGCAAGGTTTTAAGTAACATAACGATGAGTGTTGTTTCACCTTCTTGTATTGGTAGATATCATATTCATCCACCATCTATTGAATTGCCTTTTTCATTCCCTTCCAAAATAAGTTACATCATGCTCATTCATAAGTTTTGATAAACCCTAAGTTACCTATAGAGGGAGAAGTATGGAGTTCATAGAATATAGTTTGTCGAAGATTTGTGTTCTGGGGAAGCACTAGATGACCCTTATATCATAGAGAAGCACCATCTTAGGAATAATTTAGTATCATCAAGAGGTTAGTGGAAAACTATTGAATGATTAGAGATAATGAGGAGTCATTGACATACCCCTATGGTACATCATCCAACCAATTTAGAATAGGCATGAAAATAGTTGAAAGGAAAGCTTGGTCCACAAATGTGTGAGACAGAGCATCAGCCACAATATTATCCTTACCCTTCTTGTAAGTGATCTCATAGTCATAACCCATGATTTTTTTGACACATTTATGTTGTGATGGGTTTTATTCCCATTGTTCTAGGAAATATTTTAGACTCTAGTAATTATTTTTGAAGCAAAAATGATTCCCTAGTAGGTATGGTTGCCACTTCTGTACTACATGTAAAATGGCCATCATTTCTTTCTCATAAGTAGAGAGCACTAAATTCTTACCAAAAAGGGATTTTCTAGTGAATGCAATGGGGCATCCTTCTTAGAGGAGAATAGCACCAAGTCCATTACCATAAGAAACACTCTTGATAGTGAAGGTCTTGGAAAAAAATTGCATAGCTAGAATAGGTGTAGTACACATAGCTTGTTTTAATTCTTCAAATTCACACTCAGTAGCTTATGTCTAACTAAAAGATTCCTTTTTCAACATAGCTATCAGTGGAGCTACAATCTTCCCATAATTATTGACAAACTTGTGATAGTATCTAGTCATCCCCAAAAAACCATGAAGGCTCTTGAGTGTCTGAGGATGAGGCCAATTTATCATGGCAGCTATTTTTTCAAGATCCACCCAAACCCCTTAGCCTAAAATAATATGACTGAGATACTCCACTTTGGCCACAAAAATTACATTTGGATTATTTTACACAAAGATGATAGTCAAAGAGAAGTTGTAGTTTGAGCTCCAGATGTAGGAGATGCTCAGACTATGTTTTACTATAGATGAGGATATCATTGAAGAAGACCAAAATAAATTTCCACAGGTAGGAATAAAATATTTTATTCATCAATGCATGGAATATTGAAGGGCCATGAGTGAAGCCAAAAGGCATGAGAAAAAACCCATAGTGACCATCATGCATGTGAAAAGTTGTCTTAGGTATATCATCCTCATGAAGTTAGATCTGGTGATATCCAAAATGAAGATCCAACTTGGAGAAAAAATGAGCACCATGAAGCTCATCAAGAAGCTCATCAATAAAAGAGATCCGAAACTTATCCTTAATTGTGTGGTGACTAAGTACATGGAAATCCATGTAGAGGTGTCATGACCCATCTTTTTTATAGACCAGGAGAACTAAGGAAGAATATGGAATGGTATTGGGGTGAATAATGCCTTCCTTTAGTAGGTCTGAATGAGCATTTCAATCTCAATCTTTTGATAAAATGGGTAGAAATAATTCCTAATGTTAGGAAGAATGCTTCTAATAAGGAGCTAAATATGGTGGTCCTCTAGCTTTAAAGGTGGCAATCCTACTAGTTCAGCAAAAACACATGCATACCTCTACAAAATGGTTTGTAGATCATAAGGAGTAGTGGAGACTATTGATGGTGGCATTTGAATGGAATGGATTTGGGAAATGATGTTTTGTGAATTATTCTTAAGAAGTTTTCCATGTGATGTGAATGTATGATGCTAAAAGATCCTAGTTTAAGCCTTTCAATGTGTATCTTTGTCCATTGTCTAAAAATTGCATGCAAAGTTTAGTAAAATCCCATAAGATGGATCCAAGTGTGCATAACCACTAGGCTCCCAAAACAACATCACATTCACCTAAGGGTAAGGCAAACATGTTGGAATGCAAGTTATAATCTCAAATATAGATACACACATTGTGACACTTCCCTTTGCAAGGTAATGTACCCCCATTGGTAATCATGAATTCAAATTTAGATCAAAGATGGATAAAATAATTAGCTTGTTTGGAAATTCAAGGGTCAATGAAGTTATGAGTGCTACTTGAACTAATGATTATTGTGAGAGGAAGATTCTTGAAGTAACCCCTAACCTGCATGGTTTTTTGGGTAGTGACTAATGCTAAGGCATGGAGAGAGAACTTTGGTTGGTTTTCTTGAGAAGTAGGTTCCATAATTGATTGAGCATTTTTTGGATCAGTTATTGTATCCTAAACATCTTCCCAATCTATAGTTTTAGGTGGAGAGTCTACATCTAATAGGTAGAGATTTTTCTCAACACAATGATGTCTTTGAGTGAATTTATCATCATATTTTTAACATATTCCTTTTTCTCTATGTGCTTGCATTTCTACTTCAATCAAACACTTGATAGGAGTGGCTTCAGGAGTTGACATTATTTAAGATCATTATGTAGCTATATTTTTAAATGGATCAACATTGGATTTGAATCATTATTGAGCTACGATCTTGTCCTCCACCAACTTATCCAACCCTAAGGCTTCCATAATTATGTTGGGCCAAAACATTTTGACCTCAGATTGAATTGCATCCTTTAGTCCACTAATAAAGCAACTTCTAAAGAATTCATTAGATAATCCCTCTGTGTGATTAGTTAGTTTTTTAAATTTTGTTTGATATTCTCTCATTGTTTCTATTTGGAAAATTTTAGTGAGTGCTCTAGTGAAGTCATCAAAAGCAGTAGGGCCAAACCATTACAAAATAAGGGTGTAAAAATTAATCCATATAGGTTTGTCATGAGCTTTGGTATACTAATGATACCATTGAAGGGATTAAAGTTCCAAGTGAAAGGATGCAAGTGGGACATTGTTGGCATCAAAATTATTATGTAGACTAAAATATTATTTGCTTGATAGATCCATCTAGTTGGATCTACACCATGGAATCAAGGAAAATTAAGCTTTGGCCCATGATAATTTCTCGAAGAAGAAAACCCAGTGTTTGAAGAAGAATCTGGATGTCGTCTATTGTTCATGGTGGTATGTTGAAGACTAAGGCCAAGAATTTTTTCATCAAGACCTTTGATGTGGGTCTTGAGGGTGGAAATTTCATCCTCCATATTTTTTTTCCTATTTTCGTTACTACTATGACCTGAATAATAGATTTTTTCTTCAATGGATAGGAAAACCAAAGTTAAGACATATTTAGTAAGGAAAGTTTTGAATTTAGGTGAAAACAGAAGGGGTAAAGGGGATTTTAATATAAAAAATTGCATAATGGGAGTATGATTCATGAAGATGAGGGAAATTTTAGTAGTGAAAATGGAAAAACTAAAAAAATTGTCAAAGAGGGACAAAAGAGTAGAAAGAGATGATAAACACTATGGAAAAATTTTGAGGTGAATAGACAAAAATAGAAGTTATGACAAAACCCAAAAAAAGGTAAAATTGAGATTTATGACAATTAGGAGTGGAATTAGGATATGGGACCTAAAGGAATAAAATATAGGGAATGGAATTTTAGGTGTCTGAATAAAGTTTGAGGATTAACAGGGCTACAGATGGATAGATATTACAAAAAAAAGTTTTTTTATTTCTCTTTTTTTCCTATCTAGTGATAAGTCCTTTGAGAGTCTACTGATACTCTGTGGATGGTTTTCAAATTTTGGTTTCTATTAAATATATACCTGTAAGTCCTCTAACATTCTATGGATACTCTACTAATTGATTTGTTTGTCTGCTGGAAATATTTTGAAACTGGTAGAAATGAGCCCCAAGTTTCAATAGTTACTTAATGGTTTTAAAAATATCACTCTAGCCACCAATATCATCTAAGCTAGTACCATTCTCTAGAAATTTTTTCACCATGGATTTACCTCTAAGTGATAACTCTTGGTTTTCCTCATAGATGGGAACTTCTCAATCAGGAAGGGGTTGTTGTCCATTTCACTGGCATGTCCACTCAATGGGCTAGCTACTTTGGGTTTCCTATGGTATTCTTCATGATGAGTTTTAGGGATTTTAGCCAAGCACTTCCTATAGTTATGTAATCAAGTTTTTACCCTAATCCAAAATAGATTACAAAAAATTACTTAATTAACTTATGTAGCAGAATAGAGTTAATATTTTCTATTAAAAAATACCCTAAAAAGTGATTTGATACCATATAAGAGGATCCTCCTATAATAATTAATAAAAATTCACAAAATAACCAGAATTAACAACATGAATTAAATTTGACAGAACACTTTAAAAGATTAAATTGATCATAGGCCACTTCAAGGGGGAAACCTCCTTTGAGAAAGCTCAATACAATAATTTCATAGATGCCTTCAATGGCCTCAACACTTACTTATATATGAATTCTAATCTAAGAAACTACTACTTCCCATGAATTTGAGATAAAACAAAATGCTCACAGGACAACTTACAAAGCATATGCATCCATATCAACTACTATACTAATAAAGTAAAGAGAAGAGATATCACAAGTTCATAATAAGTAGATGGTGAGACTATGGTCAGCGATAGTGGCACTAGTGAGAAATGTTTTAATTTTGTTTTAAGTTTTTGATATAGAACACTAGATGCATATTTATTTATTATAGATATATGATTTGAAATATATATATGCATGTGATATAAGGCATATTTAGTTTTTATTTTTATAGATATTGTTGTTATAGAGAAGAACAAATGGGACTCCTTGATTATGGTTATGCATCATGATATTTTGGATGGAGTGTTGTCACATTATGACTCTACCACTTTTATATTTCTTATGGTTCCATCTACCCCAAATAATTTTATTTGATTTATACTTGTGGGAAAGGTTGTGAAATAGTTACATGCACAAGGTGATGGTTTACAACCATCGACAGGGGTAGGAGATGGAAAGGCTCGAGCCTAGTAGGTCGTAGCATAAGAGAGAGACATACACATATTGACTACTACCTAGTTTGGATAAGTACAATTCTAGGTTTCTAACCTATAGTGACATGTTGTTGACTTGAGATCCTAGACTACCTCTTTATAGTACACCATTGAGAAGGGTTAGTCATAGGCATTGATGGGTAGTGTGACTAGGCCATAGGATAGACAGAATGGAGTAAAGTCATATAATTGTAGCTATTTTATTTTTTACTTGTATTATATAAAATATAGGATGTGTGTGTGTGTGTGTGTGTGTGTGTGTGTGTGTGTGTGTGTGTGTGTGTGTGTGTGTGTGTGTGTGTGTGTGTGTGTGTGTGTGTGTGTGTGTGTACACACATACACACACACATATATATGTATGTATATATGTATGTATATGTATGTGTATATATACATAGATACACACACACACACACACACACACACACACACACACACACACACATATTGACAGTTCATTGATCTTATGAGTTATACTTGGATTTGTGTGTGGATGCATGGATATATTTCCTTTTTACCACATGCATTTTGATTTTGTTATATATTAGAAAATACATGATGTATGTGTTATTTTCTATCATTATGTGATACACATGCATGGTTAAAAATAAAAGAAAAAAATTATTTGTGAAATTATAATTAATCAAAAAAAATGTAATACACACTATATCATGATAGGAAATGTGTAAAAATAAAAGATCAATAATTATAATAAAGCAAAGTGGTAAAGAGGGTAAAAAATATTTTAAAACCATGTAAATATTTTTACCAAATTAATATAAAATAAAAGTCATACTATATCACGTTGGGAATTATGAAAATTTGTAATAAAATGGAAGACACATGAAAACCAATGGTATAAAAACAAACAAACAATAAAGTTAAACAATTATACTAAATCAAGCTGGGAAGTATGAAAAGAAAAATAAAATGTAAGTAGAAATCAATTAATCATAATAAATCAAGATGGAAAGTATGGAAAATTTTAATAAAATGGTTATAAACATACACGTAATCAGAAAATAAAAAGATAAAATTGAAGTGCTTATGAAGTAAGCATAAAACATATTAAATCAAGATGGGAAGTATGTTAATAATGTGTAAATCATAATGTAATACAAATTATCTCAAATTTGAAGCATGTAATTTCACTGTGACTTGGTTATAGTAAAAATTGGGTATTAGAATATTTTGTGATGAGGGTCTGGTCCTATCCATGATCTTGCACTATAAATCACAAATGGAACACTAATGAGGTAGAAACAACTATGGGAATAATTTAAAATGTGTTTTTAATATGGTAATTTGTGAGAAGGTCCTAGTTGTATCCATGGTCTTACATTGAAACTCACAAAGGAAAACCCCAATGAGGTGAATGGTAGTATGGAAATTTTTTATTATGATAATTTATGAGGAGAGTCTACTCCTATCCATGGTCTTACACTTCAACTCACAAAAGAAAACCCTAGGGAGAATGATTAGTTAATAAATAATATTTCTCAAGGGGAAATATTAGGAATGTTGGAATGAAAGAGGGAATGTAAAAAACATGACATAGGCATCTATGAGAAGGCCTTATGAAACATGAGGCATACTAGGTATAAAAGAGAGACACTAAGAGTTTAGTGACCATCAAAATACAAAGGATACCTGCTCACAATAATAAAGTTGCATAGAAAAATAGGTGAAAATCAACTCATGATGGTTATATGAACAATAAAATTAAAATAGACCTACCTTCCCATAATATGCTCCCTATTTCTTAGGACCTTTTACAAATCCATCAATCTATTGTGAAGATTGGGTAATTGTGTGATAAAGTAGGTAGCACTAATAGATTTTTTTTTTAATTTTTATTCTCCTATACCAATCTATTATCATACCACACCCCAATGGACCTCGAATCTATCATGAGGCTAATTATAGATTTTGAGATTTGATTAGAAATAGGAGATGTGTTATGAATCATGTTTTTTGGTGTGATTAGATATATGAATTTGTATGTTGCTTTTTTGAATCATTGTCTTTTATTTAAATGATTTGGATTTTAACTTTTTTATGTTTTTTTTATGATTCCTCCTCCATATGAATTTAGAATAACTAACATGAGTGATAGAAGTGATACACACAAATGACCTTTAGACTTTGGTTTAAAGGAGGCTTAGTATCCAAAGATATGACTAAATAAACACTTAGACTTGCCTAGGAATGAGTATATAATCTCAAGTTATAAATGTATGTATGTTTAGTATGTGAAAGGAAAAATAAAATAAGAAAGGAGATCTCAAGATAGATCAATATATAGTAGTAGTATAATGAGAATTCTTGTTTTCTAACTGATCATATGGTAGAGAGATATTACTAAGGGAATCAAAATTTATATAACCAAGTCACAATAATAGTTATATGAGTTTTGATTGAGATAAGATAGTAAACAATCATTGTAAAATATAAAAAAATACATGAAATAATTAAACTCATAAACATAAGTGTGCATTCATGAAAAGAAGGATAAGAAGCCATAAGAAAGAGGAAAGTCGGAACCATATAAAACACATAAATCATAATATAAAGATCCATTTAAAATAGATAAGTGAAACCAAATTTGACATATATTCAAGTGTATAAGATATATTAAAATGGATCACAAATAGTATTTGTGGATAATATAGAGATGTTTCATAAATATTGATAAATTTGACCACAAATATTATCCATGACATTTGAAACATCTCTATGAATATGAATTTTGATAGAAGGCAGAATCTCATTGATCTTCATAAAAAGTAATGCAAATAATTCATTCTATATCTCATCAACTGAAAATGTAGGTGTAGCTGACAAAGAGTAATGCTCATGAGGGGTCTCGTGCATAGGATATTCAAGGAGAGGAATGGATGTCTAAATGGGAATGATATATGCAAGATGAGAAGGAGGTGCAATGTGTGGAGAAGTAGGAGCCTTTTTTCATGTGTGACCTATGTAAGGAGGAATGACTTATGCGGGTGTTGATTGTGGGAAATCATGAAGGTGCTGCTGGAGAATATGAAAGTGATTGGTATGATGTATACCACATTGGTGCCAAATATGGTATACTTCTCCATATTTAGGGATATACTCTGGTAATATATTCAGAGGAGGTATGGCTTTATCATTAGGCTAAGTAATAGTTGGATGCAATGTGTCAATATATTGCCTTAGATTAGCTACCCAATTTGAATACTTTACATGAAATATGACACCACTATCAATCATTTTATCAAGCCTAACATTTTTAATACGAAGCTTGATAGATATATCATGCTTAATTATAGTGGTATCATAACCTTTTATGTCTTTATAAGACCAAATAAAAACATCAATGAATTTTTTAAACAACTTAATAAACTTAACTTTTTCCTTAGGAGTGCATTGAATTCCTAAAACTTATTTAGGGTCTTCCTTGGTACTGAGATTGATGAGAATAATCTCACCTATTATTTTCCTAGAAGGCTCTTTAGTCCATGAAATTTTTCGTTGACCATTTAACATTTAATTTAACCTAACTAATCCAATAGGTGATTTTTTAGTACTTAACTATAGATAATCACCATAATTCAAAACATAATCATCATAATTGATGAAGAGGTTAAGGAAGAATAGATCTACAAGCCTTCTTGAGAGCAAATGGATATTAAACAAGGAATATGTATGCTATAAAATCATTATCTAAATTCATTTGTTGTTAACTCAACTCAATATTGATTTATACCTTTATGTAAAATTTAAAATGCAAGAAAAGGTGAAAACAAAGTTTTTAGACCTTAAAATTAGGCTTGAAAATTGATTTCATTTAATAAATTTCTATATAAGTGTCCTCAAACATTGAAACCAACTTTAAAATCTCAAATTTATCCTCATTCACCTCTCTACAAAGTTTCATTGCATTTGGCTAGGTCGTTTTCAAGTTATGATGATTTTAGTGTTTCTAATACTCTAAATAGGCCTTCTTTTGGACCTATAGACTGATATTTTTGAATATATTGAGCTATATACTTAAAAAATTATTGAAAAAACTTTCAAAATTTTACAAACATCATAACACACATCTCCACAAAAATTCATGTAATTTAAGGGTTTGTTTTCAAGTTGTAGAGGTTTTAGTCCTTCAAAACCCTAGTTGACTATGTAAATCTTAAGATCACTAAATCAAGAGAAATTTAAATTTTTAAGGCCTAATTTTTGAATATTTTAATTTTAAAAGACTCTCCACACTTGTATCCTTCTCTGCCACTCAATTTAATAGCTTGAAAAATCTTAAAAGATGATAAAAAATAACTTTTGTTGATTGTATCCAACCTGTACTATGTTTTCAATCCTAAAACATGAAATAACACTGTTATAAAACAATTAAAATGGTTATAAAAAAAAAAATAAACTCATTTACATGTATTTTAAGATTACAATTGAATCATGGTATTCAAAAATATATTCATTCATTGTTCTTGTTGTAATATATTACACAGTCCAGCTAAAATTTTCTCTTTTTTTCTAAAAAATCTTGGAGTTCTAGTCTCTTTTTATTGTTTTATCCTTATCCACATGTAATATAATTCTCCTTATCTCCCTCATTATAAAAACTCCTCAACTATCTAACTAACTCATAAATTTAACCTATGTCTTTACTCAAGATAATAACCTTGGTTGAGTTTGACATAGGTACTTATGAATTAAGAAATTTGAGTTGTTATAAAACATGTTTATGGCCTTCCTTCACCCATCCATGAAGTATCATGACCAAAAAAAACTTATAAAATGATAAAATCTTCTAAAACATTCAAAACAAGTTCAAAAATTCAAGTTTTTAGTTTTGGCAGGAAAATAGAAAATAAGCTAAAATGACCAAAATAGAGCAAGATAAAGTATGGAAAAGTTCAATTAGACAAAATATGTCTTAATAAACTTACTCTAAGCCAAAAAATTCAAAAAAAATCCTAATTCTCTTACATTAAGCTCCCTGAGTACAAAATAATTCATAAACTCCTGCTCATGAAGTCTTCAATGTTGCTTTTAGTTAATGACTTGTTCATGAACATTTGCATGTGTTTGTGTTGTGTATTATTCTCCTCTATAAATATGGATATCTTCAAAATTTAAATAATTAATTTATATTCTTTTCAATATCTTTCACTTATCCTTTTGAGAGTATTTTCTTTCACCTCTACCTGTTGTAAATGAACTCCCTCTTGTATGTCCTCTTAAGATCATTCTTGTACCATCATTTTCTCACTCTATTTTGTTTTCATGTTAATTTTAAGACACTCCTCTACTTATTCAATGTCCATACCAACCATATCTACAACTATTTAAGACACTCTTATGTTGTATTAGTTAACAATAGTATCTTCTTGTTTTATCTCTTCACTTTGCTTTTCATATATATGCATATATTGTACTAAACCATGTTTATGTCTTTTATTTTCCCTCTTCTCTATTATTTTACCTACACATAGAATAAACACATTAAGGGAATCTATATCTCCCAAAAATAATCCTTCAACCACTTCATCATGCCTCGAAGACATGTTTTTCAGCTCTTCTCCACTTCTAATATGTTGTTCATGTTCTCCACTAACACCATGATTTCTCTAATGATCCATATAAACCATCTCTAAGATTGTATTCTCCTCATTTATATCTCTTATTTCAAATCCTTTGCATAATTGATCTTCCACTATCATCTTCTTGTGTACATTAGCTTGTATAACTTCTATCTCACATGTTTCCTTTACATAAATTTGAAATACTACTTGGTTGTTATTTTCATTCATTTTCAACTCTTCACAACTACCATCTTCTTTTTCCAATTCTATCACATCTATATTTTCCTTCATAATAACTCCTTCTTCTATGGTCTGCTCACAACCTTCTTACTTCTTGTTGTTTTTAAAATCAATTTTGGACTCTTCACATGAGAACCTCACTCTTTCGTTGTCCTTCAAGACATTTTTTTCTTCTCATTCACATGTTTCTCTTTGATTATTTTCAAAATATATTTGATTTGATCACATGAAAACTTCCCGCTCATGTTACATTTTATAGCAACTTATTTTGATTAGTTTTTTTTATCTAATAGTTCTTGTACTTTACTTTGGGTCTTTTCATTCTCCTTAAGTCATATTCTATAGGCTACTTTATTTGACAAACTAGGTCCTGAAATAAAATCCATATAATGGCTTTGCTTTTCATTGGTGGAAACTCATTAGGAAACTCATCAACCACTATATCCACATACCCATCTAACAAATTCTAAATTTTTAATGGTAAATGAGTCAACTTAGTAATTGTAATGATGGTCTTAGGCTTAGCATTCAATGCACAACCAACCTCTTCTTATTTTATCAATGGAAAGAATTATTTTCCTCTTACTAAAAACACCTTAATATTATTTTTAGCTTCACTACCATCTTTCAATGGTGTCAAAGTATGTTTCTTACCATCTTTTTCTAATGTATAGGTATTATTCCTTCCATCATATATATCCTTCTTATCAAACTGCCAAGGTCTACCGAACAACACATGGCAAACATCCATAGGCATAATATCACAAAGTAATTCATCCTTATAGCTACCAATTTAAAAATTAACCTTACATTGCTTATTAACTAGAACTTGATGTCCCTTTTGAATATAAGATACTTTATATGGTGTAGGATGTGTCAATATTTTCAATCTTAATTTTTTAACTATTTTTGAAGAAACTAAGTTATTTTTACTACCACTATCAATGATAACTTTACGATAATTATCTTTTGATTTGTATGTAGTCCTAAACAATGTCTTCCTTTGGACTAGTTCCTTCACCTCTTTACTTGGATTTAGTATAACTCTCTTCATCATTAAAGACTCTCCTATTTTAGGTTCTTCCACATGTGATGGTGATCCCACACTTTCTTCCTCAACTTAAACAACTTGATTATTTCCTTTAGTTCTTGTATAGCTTGTTTGTGTATTTTTAAGACATTCATATGACTTATGACCATCATATTTGCTACATTTGAAATATCTTCCCCAAAAGCCTTGTCATATGCCTCTTATATATGGTTTTCTTCTTATATATGAATAGCCTCCTCTTATATTATTTTCTTGACCTTGAGATTTGATGGCTTCTTCATTATGAACTTATAACTGATTTCTACCACCTTGTTATCCTCTAGTTCTAAAATTTATACCTCTTCCTCTAGATTATTGAGTTTATCTTCTAGCCAACTTCTCTTCTATTTTGAAAATAAACTGATAAACCTCTTCTACTAATTTTGCTGAAAGCAAACTAATCTCATCCTAAATATTGAATCTCAAACCATTGATATATCTTGTTATTTTTTCAACATCTTCTTCTACATGACCAACTCTGATTGTAAGCTTGTAGAATTATTTAATAAATTCCTTTGCACTCATGTGTTTTTACTTCAATTTTTAGAGTTTATTGAACAAATGTTTTTGGTAGTCCATAGACATGAATTTTGATTTGATTTTTACTTCCATTATATCCCATGACTTGATTTTCTCTTTATTTATTTTCTTTCTTCCCTCTTAAACACTATCGCACTAATGAGATGCATGTCCCTTCAACCTAGTACAAGCAAAATTGACCTTCTTTTCTTCAGATATTTTTTAAAAATCAAATTATTTGCCATTATAGCTATCTAATCCATAAGTTCTTCAATATTTAGACTATCTCCATATATTGGAACCTCTAATTTAGTTTTGGATCCTATTCCTATGACTTCTTCAAGAGTTTTTATTCCATTATTTCTTCCTCTTATTCTTATGAAACCTCTTCTTATGGTTATTTCTCTCCTTAACTCACATCACCTATCACAATATCTCTTCATTGAGTAATTTCTATTACCTCCAAACATCCTTACAAATTCTTCATCTCTTCCAACAATACATCTCTTGGTTGTTTTATTGGACCTCCTCTAGCACCACCTTTAGATACTCCTCTAATTATCATTTTTTCACTTTATTTCAAGTTTATTTTTCACAACCTACTCTTCACTCTTCTCAATGAAATATATTTCTCTTTAATTCTCTTTTGAAGCACAACCAAATCCCACTCCAATACCAAAAATGATGGAGAGGTTAAGGAAGAATAGGTCTACAAGCCTTCTTAAGAGTAAATAGATACTAAAAAAGGAATATTTATGATATAAAATATTTTTCCATGTTTATTTTATGTTAACTCAACTTATTAAACTAATTTATACCTTTATCCAAACTTGAAAATTCAAGAAAAGGAGAAAAAAGGGTCTCTGGACCTTAAAATTAGATCTAGATATTTAGTTTCTTTAATAATTTTCCCTTTAGATGTCCTCAAACCTTAAAAACAACTTTAAAATATCAAATTTATCTTCATTCACCTCTCTACAAATTTTTATTATATTTGTCTTGGTCATTTTCAAGTTATGATGATTTTAGTATTTCTAGTACTCGAAATATGTCTTCTTTTAAACCTACAGACTGATATTTTTTAATATCTTGAGTTGTAGACATCAAAAATTATTGAAAAAACTTTAACATGTTTAAAAAAAATCCTAACATTCTTATTCACAAAATTTTATACAATTTTAAGGGTTATTTTCAAGTAATATAGGTTTTAGTTCTTCAAAACCTTAGTTGACTATGTATATGTTGAGAGCACTAAATCAAGATAAATTTCAATTTTTAAGACCTTTTTTTTTTTAAATTTCAATTGAAAAATACTCTCCACACTTGTCTCCTACTCTTCCTCATTTTTTTATCTTGAAAAATCTTATAAAATGATTAAAAAAAACTTTTCTTGACTATAAAAAGACTTTTTCTTGATTGTATCCAACTTATACTGTGTTTTCAAGCCTGTCACATACAAGAACACTATTCCAAAAAAATCAACATCGTTATAATGAAAAAATACACTAACTTACATTTATTTTAATATTTTAATTGAATAATGTTACTTAAAAATGCATTCATTTATTGTTTTTGTATTACACAATCCAACCAAAAGACCATGTTTTATAGAATTTTATCTTTCTTTTCTAAATATACTGGGAGTTCTAGTCTCTTTTTTTTTTTATCCTTCTCCACATGTACTCTAATTATTATCTTTCTCTCCCTCATTATAAAAACTCCTCAACTATCTAACTCACTCATAAACTTAACCTATGTCTTTACTCAAGATAGCAACCTTGGTTGAGTTTGACATAAGCACTTATGAATATTAAGATATTTGAGTTGTTATAAAACATGTATATGGCCTTTATTAACCAATCCATGAAGGATCATAACCAAAAAAATCCTTATAAAATGATAAAATATTCTAAAACATTCTAAATAAGTTTAAAAATTCAAATTTCCAATTTTGGTGAGAAAATAGAAAACAAGCTAGAATGACCAAAACAATGCAAGATAAAGCATGGAAAAGCTTCATTTAGATAAAATATGTCTTCATAAATCTATTATAAACCAAAAATTTTAAAATTAAATATCTAAATTCTAATTCTCTTACATCAATCATTAAAATAATTTCCTTGAAAAAAAGAATCAATTATTAATGTAGATTTTTTGTCCCACTGAGTTTTGTCTACACAGTCTAGTCAAGCTTGATTAGGTTTAGTAAAGTTCATTAAAGTAAAAATAATCCCATATGAATAAGGATGTTGGGACTTGTATATTTTCCATTTATATAAGGAACCTTCCTATGTACTTTATGGCTAATGCTTCATAATATAATTTCTTTATTATGGAGACTAGTTTCTTTCTCTTTTGAGTCATTATTTTCAAGGTTCACTACTCCATATAGATTTATTCATGCATTTGATCCTATTCATTATATACAATTCTGGCCCAATCTAATATGGTATTAGATCATTTTTGGTATCCAAATGCCATTATTCCTATTATGAGATCTAGCATTCAACTTGTTCAAATATTTTTGTGATTTTGGTTTTCAAGGGTTTTGTGAGATTTTTTGAAAATCCATGTAGATCTATATAGTTAGGGTCTCCTAACAAAAAATTGACAGCACCATTGGATTAAAAATGCATTAAAACTCTATAAATGGCTATAAACATGACCTAGTTTTGTGACAGTTAATTTTTCACTATTTTTAGAGGGTTTGAAGGTTTTTTTCTATGAAATCTATAGATTTCATATAGTCAAATACTCAAAGTAGAAAAAATATTATGGGTTTTACAAAATATAAGTGGGTCTTTTTCATATTTATATAAGGAGGTACATATTTTTTGAGATTTGGGCTCTTCTTGCAAGTTTTTTTTATCATTTTTGGTTGGTTTTCAGTGGTTTTCTATAGAATTCAAGACTTAAAAGAATTTTTAGCTTCTTCAAGACCTCCTCCATGTGTTGATGTGGGCCATAGACATGCACACATTTTTTCACCTTCATGGGCCCAAAGTTATGTTGGCTATATCCTCTACCATGCAATGAAGCATGCTTTGTACCTTCATGCCTCATGTTTTGCATCTTTATGGGGCCCAAGGCTCAATATCCTAGCCATCATATTTATGATGATGCACATCATGATGAACCAAAACCCATCGTGCATCAATTATTTCATGAATCTGTATGTCCTGAGGTCATCTTTCTAGCACATGACAATGTAGCCAGACTCCTAGATGTGATATAGGTCCTATGAAGATCAGCAAGATGTTAATTTCAGAGCTATGGACTCCTTATGATGTGTGTAACTCATAAAATTTAAGATAAATAATTGAATCACTATTAATTTATAAAATAGGTCAATTTGAAGATTATACAACACCCACATCAATCAAAGTGAGAAAGGGGAGAACACCCAAATTTGGTCTTATCCCCTAGTCATATGGGAGTTAAGCCCTTGGTCACGATCAACCTAAAATTGCTTAACTTTTTATCCTATTGATATTTTTGAACCAAAAAATTTAAAACATATATTACTCTAAGGGATACCCATTAATTGTTTAGGAAAAAGGACTTCAAGTGACCGAGGATACCTTTTTCTCAATCCCAGTAGAAACTAGAGATTTTTGGTATAAATTACAACTTACAAACTTGTAAATTACATCCCAACCTCCACTTCCTAATTTTCACATAACCAATATAAAATAGATATTCAATTGCAATTTTTAACGCTAAAACTTACAAATTGCATCCCAACCTCTGCTTCCCACTCACCCCACAATTAGGAGAAAGTGAGACTCTACTTGTAATTTGTAACTCCTTCAAGGTTTGTAACGACCCTCCACACTATCCAATGTTTATTTATGTTCCTATTAGTGTGTTTGTGGCATATATGTTATCATTTATGTCAAATCTAGTCAAAGGTCATTGATGTCCCAAAGGTGCTCTTGTGAAGAGACATGGTAAGTATTCATGATGGATCAAGCATAATCTAGTAGATTCTTAAGATATTTGTTCTATATTATGGTATGACAAGATTGTGAGAATATGTGTGGCATTAGTTGAGAATATTATAAAGGATTTTTGGCATTTTAAGGAGTCTTATTATGCATTTATAGTGGCAGGAATGTCTCCAAGGGTATGGTACCTAGTAGGCCTATTTGTTGGCCTAATTCCTAAGTATGGACATGGCTTATAAATGAATTATGATGGTGATACATAGTTATATGAGATTGAAGGTGTGTTTTTATGTTTAAAATCATTAGAGATATGTTTTTATTTAGTTTCATGACTCTTAGAGTGAACTAAAGAGGTAAGTCCTTCATTAGAGATATTCTCATAGACCTAGTCCTAAGACCCTAGGTGGTAGTATGAGGTGTCTTAATCTATTTGGAGACTTGTGAGCTTATGTAATAATTTTATAAGGATGGATTACATGATTATTATATATTAATATTATTACAAGATGATTACTAAGTGTATTCAAGGTCTAATCATGACTGGTAGTTTTAGGCCTATCATGCATAGAGACCTAGTGTGGTCAAATGAAGGGTCAAAGTTGAGTTTATAAGGTGGTATATAACATGTGAGAATTTATTGAGGTTTAAAAATGTGTTTCAAGGTTTTTTAACAATTATTAGGTCATTTATTAAAGGTTAAATTAAGAAAACATGTTTTGAGGTCTCATGTGCATGTAGAATGAAGAGAAGAGAACCCAAGAAAGAATTTTAGATGCCCATTCACACATGTGACAGTAGCATGGGAATATAATAATTTTAATAGATATTTTAAATGGTCTTAATGAGGTTTTAAAATAATTATGAAGTGGTTTAAGGTATATATTTTTATGAACAAATGTTAATAAGGTAAACTGGTCTAAAACCCTCTCAAAACCTTCATATTGACCTGATTAGATAAATCTTGTTAATAATGACCCATAATGGATTATAAATTCTTCATTGATTTTTTGATGTTATAGAGTACTTAATTATGCATATCTAGGTGGTATCATTTTGTCAGGGTAGTAAGCAAAACCTATGGGAAAACCCTTATTTTTGAAGAATTTAATGTTGCAAGTAGATTCGACTAGGTCAAGATTAAAAAATAAATGGAGGTTGAATTTAAAGACTCATTATTGATGTCCCTGGTGTTTTTTATAAAATATATTTTTTTTTTTCAACTATTTTTTAATCAAGATGATCTATCGCTAAACTGGCTAAGAGTGAGAACAGTGAGAAAAACCAGGCTCGAGTGAAAAAGTGTTTAACGATGAGTTTCAAATGATTAGGAATGGTTTCAATTATTTGTGGTATTTTTTAATACCTGTACCTAATTTTACCTTGGTTTATAAGTTTTTAAGATGCTCACATATAAGCAAGAAAATGCTCTCAAGATTACCTGTCTATATGAGTGAAAATAGTGAAAGAGTGAGGTTCAAAGTTTGATCAATTTGGTCTATATTTATCATTTTAACTCAATATGTTTGTGATTATAATTTATCTAAAGATGTCTGAGGATCATAAAAATTCATTATAATCTCAATTAAGAATCCCTATATGTGTGGAAAGCCATGTTTACCATGACTGGCTCTTAAGCTAGAATGACACTTCTAGGTTTACCAAGTGAAGTAAAGAATGTGAAACCTTATGACAAGATCCAATATATAAAATTCACCTTAGTTATGTTTTTTGGTATGTAAATTACCTATTAATTATTTATATAATATTGATATATATCTTTAAGGTGTTGAGAGGTGAAATCCAAAATGACCTATCTAGTTGTGTGAGCACTGTGTAAGAGAGAGCTAGAAAATTGGTTTGTAAGACCAATAGATGACACCATAACATACGATATATCCATTTTAGGTTGAGATATAGGTAATATATAAGATATTAATGTGAATTAAATTCATTAAAGTGTCCTTTTAAGTACTAAATATGAGCTTCTACATGACTATGTTTTGGAGCAAAATGATTGTTCTATGTAGTCATCTTACAAAGGTAAGTTTGAGGTGTTTTACCAAGATTTTAATGATATATTACTTATGAATATGTTATGTAAGTATATGAGGTATATATGAATGTATTTTTATTCATGATAAGTGTATATGTAGATGTTGGTGATCAAATATTCTTAAATGTACTTTGATAGTGTTTGACCATTCTAAGTGGTCATGTTGCAAGAGGTGGTTTGAGGCCTTTTGGCCTATTTGGGTGATTTCCAATGGATGTGGTGGTGATCATGAGGTCATTTAGTATTATAAAATTTTATTTTATCATATTTTTATATGGTAAAATTGATTTTATGATTCAATTTTATAAGATAGACTTTTCCTATGTATAAAGGCCTAATGGTGAGTAGGCCTAATAGCATGGTTCAAGTGATGAATTAGATGTAAAAGTGGTGTGTACCTAAATGGATTTAATCATGGGTTTATTTAATAATTTTTTTAATTTTTTAAATCATTTTTAGATCCTAAAGGTGTTTCAAATGACTCTAAGTGTAATGTGTGCTTAAGATAGACATAATTGCATTAGGTCTCCTTTAGGCCTAATGAAGGTTTTGGCCCTTAAGGGGTACGACCAACCTATGGAGAGGTTATCTCACATGTGTAGAATGTTTTTGGACCTATTTAAATAGTGATTCAAGTTTGGTAAGGTCCTTGGCTGACCAATATGGGTGAGACTAAGTGATGGGTATAAAAGCAAGGCCTAATCAGCCTATTTATATCAGTTAGAGATTTGATGATTAAAGCAAAGAAAAGAGCTCATTGAAGGAGTAGTATTAGGTCATTGAGGAATATCAAAAGAGTAAATAAACCATGATGATTATCTAATATTATTTCTACAAGTGGATAACAAGGTCAATTAACCTAATGAGCCTAGAAGAGGTATGTTGAAGCGAGTGAACCTAGAAGGTTGTTTGAGAGGGGTAAAAGGCTAAGGAGAGTTGAGTGAGTGAATTGATGATTAAGATACCATAATATATATATATATATATATATATATATATATATATATATATATATATATATATATATATATATATATATATATCACAATAGTTTTATAGGTGTATGATATATATTTTAATGTAGATATATAATAGATAGAGTTGAATAAGAAGTGACCATCAATTGAGAGAATAACAAGGTGTCTTGAGGTGATCAAGATTGTCTTGGATGGGTTAGTGCTTGGTCAAGAATGGAGTTAGATATACCTTGTATGTTTGAGCTTGTACAAGTATCCTTGAAGTGGCTAGGTTGGTTCTTGTTTTCAATCAAACTTGTACCCTTGTGAAGGTAGTTTCAGTGATCCACAGTCTGTTGAAACATGGAAATAATCCTAGGCTATGGGTAGCCTAATCAGTGGATTGAATCTCTAGATTATAAGGGTTAGCTCCCTTGGGTGTATCAATTAGGATCTCTACTCTATGCTATAAAATATTGGGTAAAATGGAAGGAGGAAAAGGGAAGAGGGAAAAGGTAAGAAATAAAATTGAAGGAAAATCTTATCTAATGATGTTGATACACCTATATTTTGGTTCATCCACTCAATTTGAGCTTCTAAAACACTAATTAGACAAGAAAAGACTAAATTTTCAACTCTAATTGACTCCTATTCATCAATATTTCATGAAAAGTTTTTATCTGATGATCAAATCTTGAGGGAAATTATGGAATAGGCCTAATTTAAGGCACTAATCAGTGACTTATATCAACTATAACTTCAACTAAAAAACATCAAACACATAACATGACCTACATAATCTGATCAACTAGTAACTAGGTAAAAATCAAGACTTAAAAAGGAATAAAATTCTATCACATATGTAAATCAATTACATAAATACACTAAACCAGCCCCCTAGAATCTATAAATAATCCTTTTATTTATCTAAAAAGGTTACCAAACTCAATCTTGATAGAGTCTAGTCTTATCAAGAAAGGGATAATTTTAAATGGCTGAAAATCCAACTTATATAGAAAAAGCATACCAAAGGATAAGAGATTGGCATTGAAAATAGGAGAGGATATCCAATCCCACATCACACAAGTCCCACTTGAGCTATCAAAAGATAACCAAGCCTTCAAATAATATCCTTTTGTCTTATGTCTTGCATGAAAAAGCTCTTTAGCATTAGAAAAGGATGGTGGGCCCATCTTGGATTAATCTACTCCATTCATGAAAGCTATGCCAAATATTCAAAGAGAAACTCCACTTGATATGTTTGGAAGTTGAGTTGAAATAAAATAAAGTCCTTCTTTGCATGGAAAACAAGAAAAATGCATTATAAGCCTTGTCTAGTCAATTCCAAGTAACTCCATCCTACATGAGAAGATGCTACATCAATCCTTAGGTGAATAACTTAAATTTGAATATGTTGGAAGTGTTAAAAACCTTAAATTAAAAAGATAAATTAGAATAGATGTGACACTTGACAACAAATCAACTCAAACTCAAGACCAATCAACTCCAAATGGCCTCCACTTGCATGAAAAGGCTCTTTGAAAACTGAAACATGCATGAAACTCCATATTAAAATTAGATATGCAATGTTTGAAAATACATGTTAGCTCCTTGAAGTTATTTGACCTTTTTCTCTTAGGCTCTTCATTTTTACATGTATTCCTTCAGACTATTATTCAACTACTTTTCCATGGAAAAAGGTCTTTGGAACTTTTTTGTCTCTGTCTATTTCATTCAAACAATATATCCATAGCTTATTCCTTCGAAGGAATTTTTGGGGATTTTGCTTATAGACTTTTCCTTTAGATAATTTTTTTGAAGTAATTCATGTCTTTAGACTTTTTGAAAATCACTTTCCTACGAATAATTTGTCTGAAGGAATTCATATCTTTGGACTTTTTGAAAATCACTTTGGCCTTTAAAAAAGACCCTTTAGAGATTTCAAAAAGTACCTTCTTGAAAGGAAATTACCTTTCAAAGGTTTTGAAAATGCCCTTTGGAAACACTAAAATACACTTCAAACATCTTGAAATGATCCCTTTCTAAAAGGAAATTACCCTTCGGCCTTCTTGAAATGGTCTTTCGAAACTTTTGAAATGGTCCTTTTTTCTAAGAAAAGTGACCCTTCAGAAAATTTGAAAGAACCCTTCAGACTTTTCAAAATGACCTTTCATAAATTTCAAAATGACCCTTTGAAAAAATTGTTTTGGCCTTTGAAAAAATTGTTTTGGCCTTCAAAAAAATTATTTTGGTCTTCGAAAAAGTTGTTTTGTCTTCAGAAAAATTGTTTTGGTCTTCGAAAAAGTTGTTTCCGATAAAATGTCTGAAACAATCCCTTTGAAAAGATATCCTTCAGATTTTTTGTTTTCTTCAATTTCTATAGACAATTTTCCCATGGACTTGATTCTTTTAGCTTGTTTGAAAAGTCCCTTCAGCTTTGAAAAATGGACCGTTGGCTTTTGAAAAGTGGCCATTTCCTTGGAATTTAATCCCAAAGGAATTTCTTTGAAAAAATGAAAAGTGCCCTTGCATTTGAAAAGGACCCTTCGAAGCTTTTTCCTTTGGAAAAAATGTCTAAATAAATTCTAACATTTTGATGAAAAAGATTCATGAAAGAAAATAAACTTGTACTTTCACTTCATCAGGTTTTCCTCTTCTTACTTTGAGCTTCTTTAAAAACTTGATCCTTTTACTGCTCTGATCAACATGAATACTTTCCTACAAAGAATAATACAAGTAAAATAAAATACCCTAAATCACCTAAACAACCTTAAGACCTATTAACCATGGATTTTTCAAGGACTTCTAAGGACCAATTACTGACTCACAAGATAAAAAGGCATGGTATGTAAAGTTTTGAATGATAAGGGTGGCAATTTTGACCTGTAGGGTCAAAATTGTCCACAGTGCCAAGTCATGAGGGGGTTGGATCCTTGTTGAAATTTAGGGATTTCTAAAGGACCAGTTGGGTTGGTGCTTGACTAGTGAGGGATTAGTGTTCCTTGTGGCATTGGTGCCTCACTAAATGTTGTTTCATTATTTATAGGATAGTATTCCAAGTAGTGTGATAGTGGGTTTTATCCCCAATTAGGTTTTCCTACATATTTATGGTGTTCGTGTGTAGATATCTTTCTTCTTATCTATATGATTGATTTTCTATCATTGCTTGTTAACTAGATTGGTTTGAAAGGTTAATGAATGAAGTATATATTTGAATGAAATATTTGCACACTGATTCACCCCCCCCATTGGTTATGCTTCCAACATCCCAATGATCATAAAATTAAATAAATCCCATGAATAAGTTGAATATGATTGAAGGGAATGAAGTAGACTTGTCATTTTTTGACTCTTGAACCTTTTTTCTGCACACGCAGACCATGACAACCAGTCGAGGCACAACTTCACCATGTAGACATCTCTAAACATATTTTTCATGGGAATCTAAGGAATTTTAAATATTTATATGGAATAATAAACTAATGTTTTATTGCATTGGTTCATACATTCAAGGCCTAAGATTTATGAATCATCATTAAGAACCCTAAACACTCTAAAACCCTTGTAAACCCCTCCTATAGAATTGTTTGTGAATAATTGAAGAAGAATACATCCCAAATAATTGAAATTACCTAAATAACACCTGGATAATCAATTAAACTCTAGTAAATTCATATCCATGATAATTGGTTGTACGAATGGTGTGTGGACATGGTAAAAAATAGGTTTTTTGAGGAAAAAGTGCAAAAAATAGGGGTACGGATGTCAATCAATGGAGAGTGAATATTTAAACTTTTTCTACCTTATCAATCCATAAAATTCTCAAATACATGCTTTTAAATTCCAATTTTGGTCTCTTCAAAATAGCTAGTCTCTAGGAAATAAAGGACAAGGTGACCTAGTCACCTAGTTTTGCTAATTTGTAGGTGTTTATTCCTCAAGAGGACATATTTAATGATGTTAATAATTGATTCATATCTCAAAATCACCATATTTCTAGGTACTAATGTTTTCATTTAGGATTTCAGAGCCATTAAGTACAAGAAGTTAGGCTACTAAGCCTAATTGGCCTAGTGGGCCTACTTGATCAATCAAGTGAGGTTGAAAATGGCATTAAAAGCTATTAGATGAGTTCATGTGGAGTTATCATAGTTCATAACTGATATTTAGTGGAAATAATATGAGTTAATTTGTCTTTAAGTGGTAAATTATATGCACAACAGGTCCTTGAGTTTTCAATCAACACATAATTGATCCTCATTATGAGTTAACTAAGCCTTAAGAGATAATCAATGTATGACTAACTTTCAAGTGGATTTATTTGCCAAGTTATGGTTTATAATGCTTCAAAATGAGTTTTAACAAGTTATTATATCCCACCACCTTATTTTCAATGCCAAAGAGCTCATTCAAGGAGCATGCAAGGCACTAGACATAGAGATATGTCTTAATGACTATTTGTAGCAAGTTATAATTAAAGTTATACTTGAGTTTATGAGATGACTCTTTCTTCTCTCCTCTACAACATTATCTTGGCTTATTCTCTTCTCATGTTCTATATATTTAGGATTTTGAGACTTTTTCAATATCCCTCTCTTGGGCATGATGAACTCTACCAAGATTGAGCTTTGTAACCCCTTGAGTGAATAAAATGACTATTTTTAGATTCCTTGATATAGGTAGTGTGATTATGTTAATTTGATTTATAGATGTGTTATTATTTTCTCCCTTGTCATGTCCTAATCTCACCTAGTTATTAGTATGTCATCTTATGTAGGTTATATATAGTGTTTAATGTTATGACTAAGCTAGCAGTGGAGATATTGATTGGTTAGTGCCTTGAATCAGGCCTTCCATCGTTACCCTCATACTTTGATCACTTGATATAACCTTTATTTGAAACACTTTTACATAGGATCCCCTTGGAGTTATAAGATTTATTTATTTACATTACTTATTAGTGTTATTTGGAGTTCAAATTAAGTGGATGAACCAGTAATATAGGTGTATCACCATCAGTATAATAGGATTTCCCTTTAAGTTATCCTTGTAACTCTTTTCACCTCCAAATCAAAGTAGGTTTTAGTAATATATTCAAAGTAGATATATTAGAGGAGCTAGCCTCACAATCTAGAGGTTTTATCTAGTTACATGTATCCCACAACTTATAGATAAATCCAATGTTATTCGAGGTTTGAAGGAGATTTGAGTAATCTACTTCAATAGAGTACAACTTGGGTGATAACAATTTTTGGCAAGCCTTGTGGGACCCAAAGTCCATTACTAAGATATTGATGTTATTCTCAATAATCATTGTATGATACTCATACACATGTCGAAAATCACCTAGCGACTCCACTGGCTCATAGATTTAGGAAATTTAGGTTTACGTATGCCAAAGATACAAATAAGATCATCTACTAAAGGTAAGAAAACTGACTTGCAAGAATTGTCATTTTCGTATAAAAATAAATCAAGGTCAGTGGTACCTTACACTAGAGTATATCCTACAAATCTATTTGCATCTCCTATAAATATGCATAGTAGTTTCATACCTTCTATTATGACCTTGAGAAATCAAAATTTGTTATCCTTCAATGGAGGTATCCCACTTTGGTTGGCCTAGTATGATGATATATCCACCTTGGCTCTGAATATCCCTTTGTATTTCACATGTGAAACTTCCACCACTCCCATCAAACATATACAAGATATTGATAATATTTGTTCATTTCATAATATAGTACAAGAGATTGTTGCATTCAGACTTCTTGTCTCCTCATTTAAGGTTAAAGTCTTACAATGGTACAAAGGTTAGCTTCCCAATTACATTCATGTTTGGGATGACTTAGGGACTACACTATGCATGCAATTTGAAGACAAAAATCACCACCTCTCCCTAGTTGAACATCTAACCACCATTCAACAATCTCCTCATGAGTTCATGATTGATTTCAACTTCCACTTTCAAAAGAAATGGAATAGAATTCTAGTGTTGGTCAAGCCAACCCCAAATAATTATTTCATATATTACTTGGAAGCTTTAAATAGTGATATAGTTGTCATGATTTAGTCAAGGTGGTACCACACTCCCAAATGCCTATGAAATTATAATAAGAGCATAAAATTACCTAATTCAAAATGGAAAAATTACCCCATGGCCTCCAATGCCTCTATTTCCATTAGTGCCTCCTCCACAACCTACTAATGCCCTAATTCCCACCAAAGCCAAGGCACCAACTTTAACTCATACTCATATAGATAATTTATATGAGGTTAAGTCACTACTTAATAGCTTTGGTAGTGAGTTGGTAGTAATGAAAATGTAGTAATCCCAAAACTATAGGCCTTATCAGCAAGCTAACCAAACATACCAACCCAATAGGTATCTATATCAGGGTAATTCACAATCACAATGTCAAAACATGCAAGAAAAACCTCTAAGCATCCATGCTCTACCTACTCTAGGTACTTCTAAATATATTGAACCTATTCAGAATAACCTAACTCAAGAATACAAGTGATGTTACCCTTGTGCTCAACTACATAATCAGAATGCTTGTCTTAGTAGTGTCATTAGTCAAGCCTTGATGGTATAAATCATATCAAATACTTAAGGATAGAAATAAGAAGCTACTTTCTAGTAGGAAGATACACAAGATGCTACTCAGAATGAAGCTACTCTTTTAAACTAGCAAGAGGAGGATTTTTATGGTGTAAATCATAAGGAATCACTAATCAATGGTGGTAGTTCAGTGGCATCAAATACATTCTCTAAGAAGAGGTTAAAATAAATTGATCAACTTCCCAGGGTTGAACAAGCTATAGCATCTAAATTTATATAAGAATCTGTAAATGATAACACAGTTTAAAGGCCACCCAATGTGCCAATAGGCCAGTTAAAATGAAAATTACTAACCCCATATCTGATGAAAGAAGACATAGCTCCCACAAAGGCACTAGTGAAGGTTGGTAACATTCTTTTCAATATTGAATAACAAATTAATAAAACTAATTTGAATGTCACCATGTGGGAAGTGTTGTGTAGTCCATCATAGAGGGACTTGCTAGAGGAATCTTTAAAAAAACTTCCAAATAATAGATAAAGTTTTGGCTAAGGGATCCACTACTGCAATTAATTTATGTCAACCATAAACTCACACCAAAACAAGCAAAAAATGGCAAGCCTCCCCCTTTTTACCTTTAACTCATAATTTGGAAACATCTCATCCATAACTGCATGGTAGACTTAGGGGCTAAAAAATTTATTATGCTCAAGAAAATAGTTGATGTTCTTGGTATTAAGTAAACACTTGTCACAAAAGGTGTGGTTCAATTGGATGGGACTATTCGTCAAATAGTTGGGATTATAAAAGGCTTAAACGTTACAATCCATACATGTTCAAGCTTTTCAATTTTCTAAGATATCTCTATTATTGACATACCACCCTATTTTTATACCTACCTTTCCCAAGACTTCACTACAAAAATAAGAGGGTATCTATCTACTGATTGGTCCCACATGTTTCTTAAGATGAGAAAAAAAATGAGAGTGACAATAAGATTTGAGCTAATTATTAAAGTCCATATTGACCCATACACTCCTATCCTTATGGTTATGAATTGCACATTGAAAGATCAAGAACGAGATCTTGATCATGAGGTTGCAACACACATGGAAGAAATTTCATAAACTCATCTGGATGAATGGGGATCAACTCTCTAATTTTATCCTTGTGATTATTTAAAATAAATTGGATTGGGTACATATTACATCCATGAAAATGATGCAATCATTTTGAATCTTGTAAAACTAGTTGAGGATCTCCAAGGAATGTGGTAACTATTCTTTGATGGCTCAAGAAGCAATAAAGGTTCAAGTGCAAGTATTATTTTGATATTTCCACAAAAGGAAAGTTATTTCTATTCTTTCATACTTTAGTTCAACTGTACTAATAATTTATCTAAATATGAAGCATTGATTCAAAGTCTTTAGCTAGCCAAAGAAAAGGTAATATAGTCACTACAAGTGTTTGGTGATAGTGAATTGATATTCACTTAGTAATATCTAAAATCATAACCATGAATAATTTTATAAGATCTTACAAACATAGGGTTTGGGACCTGTTAGAAGACTTTACCACTTTAAATATTCAAGCGGTACTAAGAACATGAAATAAATATATTGATCATATGGCCTCAATAGGATCCTAATATAACATGCCTTAAGAAATAAAGAAGGACAACATCTAGCATGTAAATTTGATAGTAAGACCATCCATTCTTGATAATGTAACCAACTAGCAAGTTTTTGATAGTGATCATTAAATTGTGAATTTTCTAAGAAAAAAGGCTAATTTTTTAGATAAAAATCAGTCAAGACTCCAAGATAAATATGGAGATCAAATCATTCATTTGAAGACAAACAAATTACCCATGTTCCTTATTACTTTGGAGAGTATCTTCAACTCTAATGATCAACTAAAAAGTGAAAATAAGAATATCATAGTCAATTAAGAAGACTACAAATCGATAGTCATTTTTTAGGGTAAGATATTAAAGATTCAAAAAGTATGTAATATTTTTGAAAAAATAAGATTTTATTGAGTTGTGTCAATAATTTGATGATAACTTCACTTAGAGTTGTAAATATCTAAGGGGGTTTGACCCTAGCTTAGCCCAACACACAATAGAGCTTGACCCAAATACCAAGATTGTTAGACAAAAATAAAGACTAATCAATCCAAAAATAAATTCCTTGATGAAGAGTGAGTTGTCCAAATTGATCGAGGCTAATATCATTTTTCCTATTAAACACTCATCCTGGGTTGCTAAATTAGTCCCTACAAGGAAAAAGAATGGTGAAATCAAGTTATTTGTATATTTTAAGGACCTGAACAAAGTGTCCCTAAAGGATAATTATCCCCTTCCACCCATGGATAAAATTCTTCAAACTGTATTAGGATCTAAAAGGTTTTTCCTTATAGATGGTTATTCTATATATAACCAAATCCTAGTGTAGGAATCAGACCAATTCAAGATTAATTTCACTATAAAATGGGGCATGTATGCCTATAAAAATATGCCTTTTAGTCTAACTAATGTTATTATTACATTCTAAAGTGTCATGGATATGGCTTTCAGAGGTTTGATAAATGAGGTGATCCTAGTATACCTAGATGACATCACTATTTATTCAAAACATGTTGATGCAAACCAAAATGGTGTAGAGAGTTTGGAGTTTCCCTCAATCCAAAAACGTGTGTTTTCATAGTTTATGAAAGAAAACTAATATGACACATTGTTTCAAAAGAGGATCTTGTAATAGACCCAGAGAGAGTAAGTTTTATATCTTTAATAACACTCCTTAGCCATAAAAAAGGTTTGCAAAGTTTCCTAGGAAAGATCAACTTCATAAGAAGGTTCATTCTAAATTTTACCTCCATGGCCAAGCCCCGTCCTACCATGATTAATAAGGGTGTTAGTTTCAGTTGGACATAAGAAGGAAAAGACAATTTTGAAGCCATCAAGTAGGTTTTTTCTCAGACTCCTACCCTAGTCAACCCTAACTATGCGAATGATTTCATTCTCTATGCCTTTGGATGGGAAGGTGGAATATAAGCCATTCTAACCCAATAGAATAAAGATTAGTTGTAGTAGCCAATATATTTCTTCAGTCAATCCTTGAAGGATTATGAGGAAAAGTACAATTTCATGGAGAAGTAAGTATATACTATAATAAAAGCTCTCTAAAATTTTGGGCATATGCTCTCTAATAATAAAATTAATCTAATGGTTAGTCACCAAAGTGTCAAGGAGTTTTTGTTGAGTTGGGAAATAAATGAAAATAGAGTAGGATGGATCACAAATGTCATGTAATATGATGTAAACATAAAAATTACAAATCTTGTAAGAGGAAAGGGCTTATGTGAACATCTTGCTTCTGATATAAAGATTTTTTAGGTAGTGTCTGATGTAGTATATGCTCAAAATACATCCCAACCTACCACTCCACCTGTATTTAATAACTAAAACCATGACATGATAATTTTCCTATAGATTGGTGAGTATATGCATGATTTCTAGTAGTACAAAAAAAGGTATTTCATACATCAATCTATTCCTTACATTCTTGTTGATGTATTTTTGTTTAGTAAAGATATGAATGGAGTCATGCTGAGGTGCACGGAGCATGGCCAAATTCCCAAAGTGATCAAGGAGTTTCATGATGGTCCATCAAGTGGACATTTCTTTGCAAGAACTACTAACATCAAAATAATGAGAGAGGGTTATTATTGGCCTAAAATATTCAAAGATGCCCATAAATTGGTAAGAAACTATGAGAAGTGTGCTTACTTTATAGTCAATCAAATATTATCATCTCTCCCTCTCAAACCAATCCAACCTGACCAACCATTTTCCCAATGGGGATTGGATTTCATTGACATAATCAATCCATCATCGAGTATAGGCCATAAATGGGTCCTTACATCAACTGATTATTTCACCAAATGAACTAAATTAGTTGCACTAAAATATTCCATAGAGGCATCTATCCTAGAATTCATGGCTAGTATTGTCACAAGATTCAGTGTTCTTTACACCATTATCTCAAATAATGACAAAGATTTTTTAAGGACTCAAGTGAGTGAATGAGATATAAAGCATAATGTATACCTAAGTACTTTATCCAATTACTAATTTTAGGGTAATGGTATGGCCAATTCTACCAACAAAAATCTCATAAGGATTATCAAAAGATTAATGGAAGATAACCAAAGGACATGGCACGCAAAGTTAAAATCAACTCTTTGGGCTATTAGGATCACTCCCAAGAGAGCCATTGGAATTCTCCATTCATGTTGGTATATGGAATGAAATCTAGATTTTCACTATCAATTGAGTTATCATCTCTGGAAACTCAATCATCAGTTGGAATTGAATGAAAATGATGAAATGATAGTATGATTGGTGAAACTCATGGAGCTAGAAGTCAAGAACCAGTCAATAGAAGTTATAGAAGAAAATCAAGTTCAAACAAAGAGAACTTTTGACAAAAATCATCTGAAAAGAACTTCAATGAAGGAGATATAGTCGAGCTAACCCCAAATAATGCCAAGAACTTCTACTTTCAAAAGACATGGAATAGAATTTTGATGTTGGTCAAGCCAACCCCAAATAATGCTTTTTATATTACATAAGAGCTTTAAATAGTGATATATTTGTCATGATTCAGTTAATGGGAGGCACCACATTCCCCAATGCCTATGAAATTATAATAAGAGCATAAAATTATCTAATTCAAGCTGGAAAATTTTCCCCACGGCCTCCAATGCCTCTATTTCCAAAAGTGACTCCTCTACAACCTACTATTATCCTAATTTCCACAACAAGAAAGGCACCATCTTTAACTGCTATTCCTACAGAGGATTTATATGAGGTTAAGTCACTACTTAAAAGCTTTGGAAATGAGTTGTTAGTAATGAAAAGGAAACAATCCTAAAACTATAGGCATTATCAGCAAGATAACCAAACATACCAACCCAATAGGCAATCATACCAAGGTAATTCATAGCCACAAAGTCAAAACATGAAATCAAAACCTTTTAACATCCATGCTCTACTTATACCAGGTACTTCTAAAGCTATTTTACCTATTCAAAATAACCTAGCTCAAGAATACAAGTGGTGTTACCCTTGTGCTCAACCACATAATCAAAATGTTTTTCTTAATGGTGTCATTAGTTAAGCCTTGATGGTGTAGAGCATATCAAACACTCAAGGATAGAAATAAGAAGCTACATCCCAGTAGGAAGATACACAAGAACTTGCTCAGATTAAAGCTACCCTTTTGAATTGGCAAGAGGAGGATTTTTGTGGTGTAAATCAGGAGGAAGAACTAATCAATGGTGGTAGTTCAGTGGAAAAAAATACACACTCTAAGAAGAGGGAAATAAAAATTGATCAACCCCCTAGGGTTGAACAAGATACAACCTCTAAATTTGTATAATAATTTGTAAAAAGAAACACAATTCAAAGGCCACCCAATGTTTTAATGGGTCAATTAAAATAAAAATTACTAACACTAAATCTCATGAAAGAAGACATAGTTCCCATAAGGCACCAGCAAAGGTTGGTAACATTCCTTTTAGTATTTTATAACAAATAAATAAAACTAATTTGAATTTCACCATGTGGGAAGTACTAACTATTACAACACAAAGGGACTTGTTATCGAAAGCTTTGAAAAACTTCTACATAATAGATAAAGTTTTGGCTAAGGGACCCACTTCTACAATTAATTTGTATCAACCATAAACTAGCACCAAATCAAGTAAAAATGGTAAGCCTCCCTCTATTTAACTTTAACTCATAGTTGGGAAACATCTCATCCATAACTTCATGGTAGACTCAAGGGCTAATAGATTTGTTATGCCCACGAAAATATTTGATGTTCTTGGTATTATGTATACACCTATCACAAAAGGTGTGGTTCAATTATATGGGATTTTTGTTCAAATAGTTAGGACTATAAAAGGTTTAAACTTTACCATCCATGCATATCCAAGCTTGTTAATTTACCAATATATATTAGTTATTGACATACCCCCTATTTTGTTACTTGCCTTTCCTGAGACTTCACTGTAAAAATGGGAGGGTATCTATCTATTGACTGGTCCCACATGTTGCTTAGGATGAGCTTTGGAATAAGAGTGATAATAAGAACTAAGCCAATTTTTAAAGACCATATTGAGACATACACTCATATCCCTATAGATATGAATTGCACATTGAAAAATTAGGAAGAGGAGATTGATCATGATGTTGCAGTACCCATGGAATAAATTCTAAACACCCATCTCGATGAATGGGGCTCAGATCTCCAATTTTATCCTTATGATTATGTAAAATAAACTAGCTTGGTATAAATTGCATCCATGAAAATGATACAATCATTCCAAATCTTATAAAACCAACTGAGGATCTCCAAAGAATGTGGCAATTATTTTTTGATGGCTTAAGAAGTAGGAATGGTGTAGGTGTGGGTATTTTTTTATCTCTCCATAAAAGGAGAGTTATTTATATTCTTTTATACTTTAGTTCAGCTACACTAACAATGTATCTAAATATGAAGCATTGATTTGAGGTCTCTAATTGGCCAAATAAAAGGGAATACAGTCACTACAAGGTTTGGTGATAATTAATTGATTATTCACTGATTAAAACCTAAAATCATAACCAAGAATAATTTACTAAGTTCCTAAAAACAAAGGTTTTGGGGCCTGTTAGAAGACTTTAATGCTTTAAACATTCAAATGGTACCAAGAGCATATAATAAGAATGCTTATTGTATGGCCTCAGTAGGCTCCCAATATAACCTACCTAAATAAAAAACAATAAAAATAGCCAGCATGTAGATTTGATAATAAGACCATCTATTCCTGATAATGTAACAAACTGGCAAGTTTTTTATAGTGATCAGCAAATTCTGAATTTACTAAGAGAATAGGCTAAATTCTCAAATAAAAATTTGTTAAAAATCCAAGATCAATACTAATATCAAATCATTTAGTTGAAGATAAAAAAATTACCCATGGACCTTGTTACTTTATAGAGTATATTCAACTTTGATGATCATTTGAAAGGTGAAAAGAAGAATATCATAGTCAATGAAGAATACTATGAACCGGTAGTCATTTCTGAGGGCAAAACATTGAAGATTGGAAAGGTATCTAATATTTCTAAAAAATAATATTTTCTTGAGTTGTGTCAAGAATTTGATGATAACTTCATTTGGGGTTATAAATATCTTAGGGTTGACCCTAGCTTAGCCCAACACACAATAGAGTTTGACCTAAATACCAAGCATGTTAGATAGAAATAGAAACCAATCAATCCAAAAATTTAACCCTTGATGAAGAGTGAGTTGTCCATACTGATAGAGGCTAATATCATTTTCCCTATCAAACACTCATCCTAGGTTGCTAACTTGGTCCTTGTAAGGAAAGCAAATAGTGAAATGAGGCTTTGTAATGATTTCAAGGACCTAAACAAAGCATCACTGAAGGATCATTATCCCCTTCCACCCATGGAGCAAATTATTCAAACTATATTAGGATCTGAAAGTTTTTCTCTTATATATGGTTAGTCTAGATATAAACAAATCTTAGTGCAGGAATTAGACCAGTTCAAGATTGGTTTCACTATAAAATGGGGCACTATACCTATAAAAATATGCCTTTTAGTCTAACTAAAGTAGATGCTACATTCTAAAGAGCTATGGATATGGCTTTTATAGGCTTAATAAATGAGATGATCCTGGTATACCTAGGTAACATCACTATTTATTCAAAACATGTTGATGCACACCTAAAACACCTTAGGAAAAATTTTGAAAGTTGTAAACAGTTTGGAGTTTCCCTCAATCCAAAAAAGAGATTTTTCATAGTTCATGAAGGGAAACTACTAAGACACATTGTTTCAAAATAGGGTCTTCTAATAGACCCAGAGAGAGTAAGTGTTATATCTTCACTAACACTCTCAAGCCATAAAAAAGGGTTATAAAGTTTCCTAAGAAAGATCAACTTAGTAATAAGGTTCATTCCAATTTTTTCCTCCATGGCCAAGCCCCTTACTGCCATGTTTAAGGACATTAATTTCAACTAGACATAGGAAGGAAAAGACACTTTTGAAGACATCAAGTAGGTTATTTCTCAGGTTCCTACCCTGGTCAACCCCAACTATGAGAATTATTTCATTCTCTATTTTTTTGGATGGTAAGGTAGCATATAAGACATTCTAACCTAATAGAATAAAGAAAAGTTAGAGTAGCCAATATCATTCTTCAGTCGATCCTTGAAGGATTATGAGGAAAAGTATAGTTTCATAGAAAAGCAAGTATATGCTATAATAAAAGCACTCAAAATTTCAAGCATATGCTCTCCAATAATAAAATTCATCTAATGGTTAGTCACTAAAGTGTCAAGGAGTTTCTATTAAGTTGGAAAATAAACAAAAAAAGAGCAGGATGGATCACAAATTCATGTAATATGATCTTAATATAAAAATTACAAAGATCATAAGAGGAAAGGGCTTATGTGAATAGCTTGATTTCAATATAAATATTATTGAGGCAGTATCTGATGTATTATATGCTCAAAATACATCCCAACCTAACACTCCATCTCTATGCAATAGCTATATTTGTGACATGACCATTTTCCTATAGATTGGTGAGTGTCTGTATGATTTCTAGTAGCCCAAGAAAAGTTATTTCAGACTTTAATCTATTCCTTATGTTCTTATTGATGGATTGTTGTTTAGGAAAGATATGAATGGAGTCATGTTGAGGTGCATCAAGCATGGTCAAATTCCCAAAGTTCTCAAAGGGCTTCATGATGGTCTATTAGGTGGACATTTCTCTGCAAGAACTAATGCCATCAAAATAATGAGAGGGGGATATTATTGACCTAACATATTCAAATATGCCCATAAATGGGTAATAAACTATGACAAGTGTGCTTAATTTATAGGCAAGTAAATATTATCATCTCTCCCTCTCAAACCAATCCAAGATGACCAACCATTTTCTTAATGGGGATTGGATTTCATTGGCATGATCAATCCACCATCAAATATAGGCCACAAATGGGTCCTTACAACAACTAATTATTTCACTAGATGGACTAAACTAGTTGTACTAAAATATTCCATAGAGACATTTATTCTAGAATTCATGGATGGCATTGTCACAATATTTGGTGTTCCTTACACCATTATCTCAGACAATGCCAAAGATTTTGTAGGCTTTTAAGTGAGTGAATAGGTTATAAGGCACAATGTATACCTGAGTAATTCATATAATTATTACCTGTAAGGTAATGGTTTGGTTGAGTTTACCAACAAAAATCTCATAAGGATTATCAGAAGGTTAATGGAAGACAACCAAAACACATGTCACATAAAGTTAAAATCAGCACTTTGGGCTGATAGGATCACTTCCAAGAGAACCATTGGAAATTCTCCATTCATGTTGGTATATGTAATAGAAGGTAAAAGTTCATTATCAATTGAGTTACCATCTATAAAACTTAATCATCATTTGGAATTGATTGAAAATGATGAAATGACAGTATAATTAGTAGAACTCATGGAGCTAGAAGAAGCCAGGAACTAGTCAATGAAAGTTATGGAAGCAAATCAGGCTCAAACAAAGAGAAATTTCAACAAAAAATCATCTTAAAAGAACTTCAATGAAGGAGATATGGTTTTTAAATGGGATGTTGAAAGAGCTAAACTAGGCAAGCATACAAAGTTTGATGTTATATGGAGTGGTTCATACATCACAACTCAATGCAAAGGATCACATGCATTCCAGCTATACAATCTCAATGGATCGGAACTACCTATCCCAATCAATTGGATATACCTCAAATCTTGTTTATAAGGTTGGAATTATTTCCAAAAAAACATTGTATATATTAGGTTTAGTTGGTCTTCCTAAATAATTGCTTTTGCACATGTCAACTCATTAGGAGTTTTGTTTCTTTAGTTTGTTTATGTTCTATTTTTCCCTGATTCATTCTTATTTAGGAAAAATATCATTTTTTTTTTCCCCAGTTAAAGTTGTGTTAAGCTTAAAATGACTCTATGCCTAATGAAATAGAAGGCTACTAGAAAGAAACTGATTAATAGGCAATCACCCCACATAGGTCACCCAAAATTTTGATATTTTTGAACTAAATTTGTCAAAACATTTATTAACCTAAGAGAGACCCATTAATTTTTTGTAAAAATGCCTTAAAGTGACCTAGGATACCCTTTTCTCAAGCCTAAAAAAAATGGAGATTTGGGTGCAATTTACAACTTGTAAACATGCAAATTATATACCAATCTCTACGTCCCACTTTACACATACCCAACAAAATTTAGAGATTTGGATGCAATTTTCAACTTGAAAATTTTCAAATTACATCCTAACCTCTACTTCATGCTCATCCTACGACTAGAAGAAACTAAAACTTTGTTCATAATCTACAACTTGTAAAGTTACAAATTACACATAGAGTCTCACTTTCTACCAATCACACTCTCGATGAAAACTAGAGATTCAGATGTAATTTGCAACTTGTAAAATTGAAAACTATAATCAAACTTTTGCTTCTCACTCATTCAACTCTCATTAAAAACCAAAAAAATACAATTTGAGTCCCGCTTCCCACTAACTACCCTTCTTGTGGAAACCAGAACTTCAATTATAATTTGTAACTTGTAAAGTTTCAAATTTCACCTCAAGTTCCACTTTCCTACTTCCATTACACCAAACTACCCAATGAAAATTGGAAGTTGAAGTGCAAAATGCAATTTTAAAAAAATTTAAAATTGTGTCACAACTCCAAAATTCTTGCCATTTCTCCCAACAATCGACCTAGAAGGCATTAATGGTATGGTTATATTAATGAAATTCAGGTTTTGGGAAATCATTATTGAAATTACAAATTAAAGATTGGAACTCTGCACCAATAAACCCTAGCCAAACCATGACCCATCAACACCAAGTAATGCCATGCCTCACCAATGCACAATAAAACCATGACTGCACCATCCTTGAAGCATGGTATTCCTCTGATCTTCCCATACTTTCTAAAAAACATTGTTATCCTTCTCAAAATAGGCATATTTTTTCCTTTTTCATGTAAAGGCTAGGTTTTCCTTCCATTCTACTCTTGTCTCTTTGAGTTTTCTTGTTTGCATTTTAAAATGGCTAGTTAGAACGTATTTCCTAATTGTTTCAAAACCTTAGAGAAACCTAGGGTTTGAAAAAATTAGTAAAATTTGGAATATTCCATTGAGACTATTTAGCCAAAAGCCATAGAAGTCTCTACAGCAAAAGTAACTCCAAATCCACATCACCCATTAGAACTTTCATTGAACCTTGTAAGTTTATATTGTAACTCCAAAATCCACAAGATATTTTACCTGCAATAATAACTTTAAAACCCATTAGAACTTTTACCTATTTTTAGAGGTATAATCACTAAGAGGAGGGGTAAATTAGTGAGCCCAAATAATCCAACTTTAATTCTAATCTTTACAAATACTAAACCACTTACCACAAGCATTCATGAAGCATACATATCATTCATAGCAATAAGTAAGAGAAATAATACAAGATCAATCACATAACACAAGATATACATGGGAAACCCTCTTGGGGAATAAAACCCACTAGAACCTACAATTGGACTACTATCCTATAATAAAAATAACCAATTTAGACCATCTATATATGATCAAGGAACTACAATCCCTATTTAATGGGACTCCAATCCCACAAGGTAATGTAATAACAACTAGACCTTTTAGCAAGTTTTACCTTGTAAGGAGGTTGTAACCACCTTAGATATTGAGATACTACAACAATACCTATGAACACATCCACCTCTGAACTAATTTCAACATCTGATGATGGTCCTCTATTTATCACACTTCTCCTTCACTCACACTCAAATAGCAAACTCATTATTCTACCAACAAAATCATGGCCAACAAGTCATATAAATAGTCCTCAATCTATTATACTCTTCAACACATCCTTAGGGAACTCTACCCCTCCTTCTCTCTATAAAACACACACAAGCCTCTCTCCAATCACTCTTTTTTCTCACATACAAAGCTAGAACCCATCATCTTTAGTTCCACTAGTTATAGAGCAATCTCGATAAACACTACCTTGGTAGCCATTAGGCATGCCTTAGCCCTTAAAGCATCTCACGTGAATGCAAGAATAAATATAATATTCATTATTTTTCCATATCATATATGGGTCACCCTTAAGAACTACATGTTTTAATAAGGCCCTTGTAGCCCTTATAGGTCTCATGTGAACCCATTCACTCCTTTAGCACTCCCTCAAGCAAAACAAAAACATAAAACCACTTTCAAATATATGGGTCCACTCTTTATGTCCCCTTAGACATCCTAAAATGATCATAGTCAACTTATCTCACCTTTACGTATGCTTAAACAAATCAAACACTGAATTGATGCACATAGTCACTATGAACTAACACAATCAACTTCTTAAACATTGTTTATACTCAAAATAGATTGATCATACCTCTAAAATCCCCAAAAAGCATCCTTATGGAGTATAAAACATGTTCCAATAGCTAATTCATCATGAGACATCAAACTAACATCAATACAATCTCGAATATCCTTTTTGGGTCACTTTTAGAATAATCAAGAACACAGTCAACTTCTAGGCTCAATATCTTCATCTATGCAAACTTTCAAATCTTTAAATCAAGTTCATTAGATGTTCCATGGAGTCCTCTTCATATTTTATTTTTACAATACCAATAACTTCAAATTCTATCAAAATATATATATGAAATACAGATCTCTAGTTTTTCCTATTTTAAATTCAAAAATTTGAATATCAACGGTCACAGTTAACCTTTCAACACAATGTTTGAATCTCATGTCATCTCAACTTTGGATAAATATTACATTATCAATCTTGTTCAAGCTTTAACTCATAGATCACCAAAGCCAAACATTAAAAAACTATCACTTTGACCTCATATCGTATAATCTCAAAATGTTGACTCAACTCGCTCTATCAATCTCTACAGATCAATCAAGACTGTAATGATTAACACTCACCGTTTGAATAATCTGTATAAATGTCCACTCACTATTGGATCCTTATCTTATATCTTTATGTAGTAATTAAACACTATGTACCTATCCTCATCTCACTGCTTCCTAAATTCTTGGATTAACCATGTTCCATCGATCTTACTTTAGCTTTAACTCATTCAAAAATAACTATGGAAACCCTTTCAATATGCCTAAGTAGCCATTTTTGCACCTCAATAACTTCTTTTGTGCTTACTCGCATGATCTCAAATTTGGACCAAATGATCTCACATAGGAGAATCCAACCATGTGATGCATTTATTCTATAACCATCACATGTTTGAGATATAAATCCATTAAATTACCTTCTCAAAATCTTCTACAATAGAGCCAACTATGTCAAATCCTACCTGAGAGGCCAACTTTGAGCATCCATAATTTTTGTCGTGATTTAGCACATGATCTCAAATTTAGCACAAATAAACTATGCTCAAGATTTAACAAACCCATATGATAAATTTATCTTTAAACCTTCACACATGCAAGATATAATACCATCAAAATGCTCACTTGGTTTTTTCTACCACATAGCAAAATTGGCTAAGTATTGAAAAACATAGTCAAACTACCTGGGAGCCCAACTTTGCAACATCTCATAATAAAAAAATCAGTGAAAATAAACTAGGAAAAAAATTTAACAAACCCATATGATCATTTTGTCTTATAACATCAATGCATGTGAATGCTTACCTCATCAACATGTTTACTCAGCTTTATTTGGCTAATCGGCAGATTTGGCTAAGTATGGGAAAATAATGAATTCTGACTAAAAAGCCAACTTTACACCCTCATATATTTGACTAAGATTTGATGCATGACTTGAGATTTGGCACATAAAAACTAGTGATAATGTGATCATAACCATATGACCCACTCCCCTTGACTCATTCCTACGTGGCAATGGTGATGTCATCAAATTGCTTACTTAGATTTTCTGCCACTGGACCCAAAGTGTCTAGATGAAAATAATGGACTACCAGATGAATTCAAATTATGCCAATAAACTTTAAAATCATATATAACATCTTAGGGACCTCTTTCTCATGCTTAAATCACCATATTTATCCTTTATCCTCTCTAGCTATGTCAAAACTGAAGATCAACCAACCATACATAAAGTACACTAAAATAAGCACATTACACACTTTGTCATTGTCACATAGACTACCAAGGCTCTTCATCCACTCAATAGGACACATCTATGACACCACCATGAAATCATAATGAAAAATCTCCAACACTCTCCCCCTTTGTCATTGATGTCAACAACCATCATATATAGCAAACTTCTCTCTCTTCAAAGCACTCCCACAATAGGAACTTTCTACCCCTTTGACACACTAACAAAGTAGGCACACATTGATATTGAGGACATAAAAATACTATAACATATTAAATTACCATCTTATAAATATGATACAAACTCCCCCTTACCTTGATCCTACTTTTTCTTATATTGACAAACTTCCTCTTGCTTCATGCCAACACTCTCTTTAACTAAGCACTGCAACTAATGAAGAAAGAACACATATAAATTTGATGTAACACATCAATAAACATCTAATATGGAATCCCCCTAAAACATTTGAGCAATTTCATCTTCTGAGCATATTCAAATCTCCACACACCATGAAGAATCACCATGCAAGCTTACTAGCCTTCTTTCTCAAGACACTTTCATGACCACCAAATTTTCATCTACACTATAAAAAATAGGAAATATGCACTAAACTAACTTGAGAACATACCTTTAGATACTCACACCTTTTTCTTTTGGATAAATTGAGCAAAAGGCACTCTTCTTCAAACTAGTCCTATCTAGCCTCCTTGTAGCCCTACCTAAAACTTGTAGAGTCCACAACTTTTAGTAGACACATCTTTAGGACCCAAAACTTCATATTTGGATCACTCTAATTTTTCCCTTAAAGCACATCAATATTCCTTAACAAGCTCATCCTCTGCAACATACTTCCTTCATAAACCTACTAGCTAATTAGCCCTCCATATTAACAAAAACTTAATAATTTGAGAACAAAACACCTTAAATTATTTTTGAAACTTGATATGACCACCCATTTGTCCTTTTCAACATATTAAGCAGCCTCATATCTCAATTCACAATGCAACCCACTTTTCTAACATAGCCCAAAATACTAGAATCTTAAAATAAATAGGGTCAACAAACCTCCTTCTGGTCAATGCACACCTCTAAAACTACTTACATACCTATAAACACCCATCACACACTAATGGACCAAGATTTAAGCTTCCATACCTTTGGGAACCCATACATCCTATAACCCATTTTAGGCCTACTTGCCCTTAAGCCAAAAATAGAGAAAACTGAGAGCACTCAAAAATATTCAATTGGCACATACCTTGAAGCTCACAATGGGATGAAGCTAATCTTAACAAGCTGTTGGTGATTATCCACTATAACCAAACTCATAGCTTATTTGTACCAGTCAAATTTAAATGTCTTTTATTTTTTAGTTATTTATGGGAGACCAAGTCTAGTGGTGACTCATAAGGGGAAAATTGGTCTTGGGGCAAGGTGGCTCAAAAAGGTGGCACAAAGAAGATTCAATTAATCTTAATTAATTAATTAATTATGTTTGGTCCATACTATAACCCATTTTAGGCTTCTAAATCATATTTACCTTTGATTTGGATCACCACTAACTGATCCTATCACCTACGACCTATTGTGTTTTCAAGGGCACTTCCAACCTCAGATACCTGGAACACATTTGACCATTGGAGATACAATTTTGGTTAATCTTACCTCCTCATCTATCACTAACAAGCTAGGCCTTGTTAACTTTAACTAAAATCCTCCATGACCACACCTATTTTCAACTAGTCAACACATATTTTTAGTACATTATGACCACGACATCATCTTTGCACTACTAACCCACAACCAACCAATCTCATTTACTCCTTATCAAATCGATCACCAATTTTGGGTTTTTCCCAATCAGTTCCCATTTTGAGGGGAACGATATCACACCCCATGTCTAAACCACTTAACTTTCATTTTTATCTTGCAACTTGTTGTTACAACTTATCAAGACAAAAAGAGATAAATGTAGACACCAAAATTATGTTACACAAATGTATAATGTGTTGTGTCGAAACCCCCCTTAGACCCCATTTGTGACAAGTCTTCCTAACCCATGCCTTTACCTCACATATTTGATTAATTAATTAAGATTAATTGAATATTCCTTGAGCCACCTTGCCTAGCCACCTTACCCCAAGACAAATTATCCCCCTGTGAGTCACCACTAGACTTAGTCTTCCACAAATAACTAATGCTTACCCTATAAACCAATTACCTTATACTCAACCTCACATATTGACCATTTCTTAATAGGTATCACACTTGGCCTGGAGAAACAGAAGAAAGGAGATAAAAATAGCCCTTTTTACCTATTCTTATGCCACTAATGTCAGTCAACCCTCGACTGACGTCGGTCAACCCAAGATCGACATCAGTGGGATCACCAACATTGATTACTTAAGTAATGTTTTAAACCCATTTTAGGTCCCCCATAAACATTCTCTCTCTCAATCAGAAACTCACTCAAGATATTCAAAGAACTCTTAACAAACTTTTGGCGATTATCCACTGTAACTAGGCTCACAGCTTCTTTGTACTAGTCAAATCTTGAACTGGAATTGATCCATTGTGAAAAGAACTTAAACTACGGTGAATAGGTGGCACACACTCATCTCCATTCAGTCAATCACCTTAATAAATCTCTAACAAGAGTATTTATGTAGGTACTTATATCATTTAAGCATCTTTGTATTATATGAACTCTAATTGTTTCTGATTAGCATTTACACAAGTCCCCTCCATCCCAGAGGAGGAGTTGCAAAAATCTTTCATCTCCATACCTCTACCTTAACCACACCAAACTCCTCATCCATACATCTTACCATCTCTCTAAGACACTCATACGACTCTTTCCCAACCCCATTAACTTGTCAAATATCCTTCCCTACACTCAAGAAAGCCTTCTATAAATTTCTGACTCCATTGCCCCTACCGACATCAGTTATCCTACTGATGTCGGTCACATTTCCACTGATAAGCTAAGAATATGGCTCATTATTGACATGTTATTTCCCTCAATTCATCTCTCTAAGGATATTATCTTATGAAAATCATGGATTGTTAGATAGTTACTACATGGAAAGTAGATACTTGTCTTGTTTATATTGAACCAAAGACTAAACCTTTACTTTGTCATTAATTTCTAATACATAGCATGTTTTAGTGATTTTTGTTGTGAAGAATGCTTGGAAAGAAGACACAGGGAATGTATAGTGAAAGTTTAATTTTGATCTCTATCCAGTAGAACTATGAACTCACACAGAATATTTTTATGGACTCCACAGGCTTGTTTCTACGAACTCCGTAGGCTTGTTTCTACAGACTCTGCAGGCTCATTCCTACTGACTCTACAGGGTCAATTATATGGATTTTTTAAAGACAAAGCTACAAATGCGGAAGCTGGTAGCTAGATAAGATGAGAGAGAGTCATTCCAGCTGGAGTCAAATGAGGAAAATACCTGCATGTTGTTTTATAGGATTTGCTTTTGATAAAGTTGTATATATTTAGATCTTAGGACTATTATAGGATAGTATATATATTTCATCAAAATAATTGGTTCTCTTGGAAATATAATCTCTTATCTTTGGATGACTGGATCCACCAAGGAATCCTATCTCTTTGCATCCTATTTTGAGTTGATTGTATTAGCATAAAATATAAGACTTTTGTTATTAAAAAAAGATAATAGATGAAAGATATGTACAAGCATATTACAAGGTTTAGACAGATTGTAATCATTTCAATTTTATGAATTATCACTTCAATTTCTAGCATTGATTAATCATTATTCTTTAGTCTGAGGAGTAAGGGCCCACTCTCCTTGGAACCAAGAATTATGTACAATACTTATGTTATGTTATATTAACTCTTTGTTATAACTAATCAAAATCTTGCTAATATTTGCATTCATAGTTCAAAAGGCATTTCCTTATTCCAAAGTCATTTCCTTTCTAAGCAAAGTGTGTTTTCTTTACAACAAATGTGTGAAGCAAATTTCCTTTTTAAGTTAAACATCTCCATTTTCATGCAAGCGTAAATATGAGTGTGGTTTTACTTTCAAGCAAAAGAGTGGATTCATTTGATTAAATAGTTAAATCTTTTATTTTTCATCAAAAGAGTGAATCAAGTAGTTTAAGACATGTTTCTTTCATTAGTCAAAGTTAGAATAGGACCATCAAACACCCCCACAAGCAAATTTCTAGATCTACCATCTTATACCTTACTGCAGATAGCTTTGGACACTAGCCCTGATTGATAAGGCATCAATTGAATATTGATTAAATAAGGAGTTGAATGAGACTCATCATTTTTGGTGCCATTTCTGAGGAAACAAGGTGTTAGTAAGGTAATAATTATTGGTCTAGAGTGAAAAATAAAAAAATATATAAAAACTATAAAATCCCAAAAAAAAACAATAAATTGGTGTACTATCCTAAAGACTCTAAAGGATGATTCATCTCAAAATTTCCACCAAGAACACAAGTTGAAACTCCTTCAACATCTTTGAGTAGTAAACTAGAAGTTATGAGTGAAACCTATCTGCAAGAATCTTCAGAAACTTGGATAGAAACTAGGCCATTACCACAAGAAAGCCCCATAAGACAAATTCCTCATGATCAATCTCTTGTAAGAAGACATTATTTAAAAATTTCCAAGGACTTAGAAGAAGCATTTCAAAAATCTATAGCTAAATAAAATTTTGAGAAATTTGAACAACCCATAACTGATACCATAAATATTCAGTGAGAAGATCATCCCAGCTTTGAAACATCATCAGAAGAAGAAAATATGGCTCTCCAACAAAATCAACAACTTACACAACCAGGAAGGACTTTTTCCTTTCCTATTGTTATAGATCCTAATGATCAAACCCCCATGAAAAATATTTCACCAACTAATTAATCAAATTTTTGGAGAAGATCTACAGAAGATCCTGATCAATTCCTATTTAAGTTTAAGGTGCTATGTCAAACCTATGATTACATAACAGATAGCCAAAAATTAAAACTATTACCATCTACACTTAAAGATGTAGCTATGAGATGGTTCATGGGTTTACTTGGTGATTCTATTATAACATGAGATGATATGGAGATAAAATTCTTAAACAAGTATCAAGATTACTATCGAGTGTGAAAAAGAAAAGAGGATTTATTCAAAATCAAATAGAATAAGGATGAATCTTTAGAGGATTATTTGGATAGATTCATGTTCACTCATAAAAGAAGAAATTATCCACTCACTGAAGAAGTTTAGAAATTGTTTTTCTTAAAAGGGTTAGATGAAGATACTAGAGATGCCTTAAATCTAATGGGAGGTGGAGATATAAATAAGTTGGCTTTCAATCAGATTTTTGAGCTTTGTACCAACTACTCTCGAACAAAACCTGGAATTAAGATAGGAAGGTTTGGGAAATTTAATGAAGTGGGTAAGCTAATGTAAGAATTTTCCAATCTAAAGATCGATATTTTGGTTACATTAAATAGTACTTTAGATGGCCTTCAAGCTAAGGCAAATTTAATAGAACTCTTAGCAATATACTATCCTAAGTATAGATAGAAACATGCCCTTAGAGACTGCCCCTTAGATAAAACCAATGTTTCATCATGTGGGATCTATGATGCAATAGATCATGATACCAAACATTTCACCCTTCTACCTATTTTTAAAAATAAAATAAAAACACAAGTCCAATCCATTGAAGAAATAAATTATATCCAAAGACAAAACTTTGCCCCATAAAACTAGGCTCAAGGATAGTTTAATGTAAAAAACCCAATTAATCTATGGATGGCACCATGGAATGTTTTAGTTCCTTCACCTTTTTGGAATCAACCCCAAATTATATCAATCCAAAATCCATGGGTAGGACAATATTGGATACCAACACCCCCATGGATGGTGTCACAGCCATAGCCATAACAACAATGGGTACCACAGCAGCAATGGATGCCACAGCAATATCAACAATGGAATCCATAGTGGAACCCACAGTAACAATTCATCCAACTAAGAAGACCACTTCAATAGAAAACTATAATGCCACCCCCAGTTATTTAGCAACAAAGACAAATTAATCAACCCTTAATGCCTGCACAACCGATAGCAAATCCAAAAAATAAACAAATAGTCCCTATTTATGTTAATGAACAAGAAGAGATAATGAATTTTGGAGCTATTGATTATTTGAACATACATTTAAGATCAAAGAAAACTATACAAAAACCTTCAATTCTCATTTTTGAGATACCTGATAAAAAAGAAAAAATAGAATCATCTCAATTAAATACTAGAGAAGCCGAAATCAAAATGAGCCTTGAAGCAAACAAAGAAAACACTACTACACCAATAGTTTCTTTTCCTAAAAGATTAAAAGAAATTGATATTAAACCAGAATCAAACTTGGTCCATGAGTTACAAAAGATCAATATGGAGCTACCCTTACTACAAGCTATTAGGAATATACCTAAATTGAACAAGATCATCAAAAACCTTTGTATCAAGACACCTAGGAGGAAAGCAAAATATATAGGAACCATTCATGTTGATGGAAAAGTTGTTGATTTATTAGTAGGAAAACTATTAGTTCTAAAATATGCAGATCTAGGAAGTCCAGTGATCACAATCACAATCAGAGGTAAAGAAATTCCTAAAATCTTGGTAGATTTGGAATTAGCAATTAATGTTATGAAAATTGATACTCGCCATACATTATATCTTATGAGAATGTAACCCATAACTACCATTCTTCAAATGGCAGACCAATATGTAACTAAACCAGAAGGGACTATAGAAAATGTTGAAGTACTAATAGAGTCTTGGGAATATCTAGTAGATTTCATGGTCTTGAAACCTAAAACAAAGAATCTAGGATATCTCATAATCCTAGGTAGACCATGGTTGGATACTGTAGAAACATTAATTGATTTCAGGTTAGGAGACATGACCATTTCTAATGGGTTAAAATCTAAATACATCTCTGTGTATCTTCCTGCAAAACCATCAACAAATTACATATAAAAACTTTAGGTGGACAAATCAGACAACACATCAAATAACATTTCCTCTTTAGCTATTATCACAGTTAAAAAGCACTTGGAAGAATTAAATGGAGACATATACCCAAAATCTATAGACTCTGCCAATTTGAAAGCTATGGACTCTACCAGTCTGAAAGCTATGAACTCTGCCAATTCAAAATCTATGGACTCTGCCAATATAGAAACTATGAACTGCCTCAGTTTAGGATTCTTGGGTTAGACAGAATATTATGAAACCTCCACTTTTACTTCTTTTATTATTTACTCACCATATGATTATGAATTTATTCAATAAAGTGTGTGAAAATTGGCAGAATAATAGCAAACTCATTTCTTAGATGCATTCCATTATTCTTTAGCAAGAATTATTCCTCTTAGAAAAGAGTTTGTTGATAGTGTAACCATGTTTCATAAGATAGTTCCTCATCCATGTCCTTTGAACTCATTGATTAGTGAATTCAAGCAAATAGAATTCAACTACCTAGGCACAAAACCAATCATGGTATTACCTAGAAAGATTTTAAATATCAATAGTTGGTTAAATAATGAAGAGGAAGATCAACTCTTTAAAGTACTAGAAAGACATACCAAGGCTTTTTCTTGGGATTATACCAACATGAAGAGAATTCACCCCAGCATATGCACTCATCACATTTACACAAAATCTGTTAAACTTGTCAAACAAAAAAAAGAAGAATAAACTCAATATTAAAGGAGATAGTCAAAATAGAGATCCAAAAATTGCTAAAAGTTGGGTTTATTTACCTTATCTCAGATAGTCAGTGGATTTCATCGCTAGTAATTATGCCTAAAAAATGAAAAATTAAGGGTATGTGTAGATTATAGAGAAATGAACAAAGTAACACTAAGAGATTATTTTCCTCTACCTTACATTGATCAAGTTCTTGACAACTTGGTAGAAAAAAGATATTTTTCTTTCCTGGATGGGTTTAGTGGGTATAACTAGATAATGGTGATAGCTGAAGATCAAGATAAAACTATAGTTACCTACCCTTAGGAAACTTTTACTTACCGATTACTCCCATTTGGAATCTGTAACACTCTAGAAACCTTTCAAAGAGCAATTCTGGTAATATTCTTTGACCTTACAAATGATTATGTTGAAGTATATATGGATGATTTCACCATTCATGGTGGAACTTATGAAGAGACTCTTACCAACTAGGAAAGAGTATTGATCAAATGTGAATAACATCAATTATCTTTGAGCCATGAGAAATGTTTGTTGATGATGGATGAAGGAATAGCATTGGGACACTATATTTCTGCAAAAGGCATTCAAGTAGATCCAAAGAAGGTTGAAATAATCTCTAACTTATCCATCCCATAAACACAAACTGAAATTAAGAGTTTTTTGAGACATGTTGGTTACTACAAATGCTTCATAGATAATTTTAGCCAAATAGCTACCCCTATGTTTATCTTGCTTACAAAATATAGTACATTCAAATGGAGTGATATTTGCCAGCAGGCCTTTGAGACCATCAAAGCTAAACTCGTTACTGCTCTAGTATTAAGAGGACCAAATTAGACTCAGCCATTCTATATATACACAGATGCTTCTAATACAGCAATAGGAGTAGTTCTTAGACAAAAGGATGAAGAGGATAACATGTATGTTATATATTATATTAGTAAAAACATGACACCTACTGAAAGAAACTACACCATAATTGAGAGAGAATTTTTAGCTGTAGTCTATGTAATTAACAAATTCAAACACTACATAATAGGCTATAAGGTATTTATCTATACAGACCATTCAACTATTAGATATCTTACTAGTAAATCAATTATGGGAGGTAAGATTATTAGATGGTTATTGCTCTTACAAGAAGTTGATGTTACTATTATAAATAAATTAGGGAAGTCTAATATGGTTGCTAATTTCTTATCAAGAATGAATATTACAAGTGAGGAAGAACGGGTGGAAGATAACTTTTCAGATGAATAATTATTTTTTATTTCATCAAAATCTTTGTAGTTTGTTGATATAGCTCATTACCTCACCATAGGGAAGTTTTCTCTACAATTTTCACAAAAAGAAAAGAAATGTTTAATCAAAGAAAGTTCTTTTAAATGGATTAATAGAATGATATTCAAACTTGGACCTGACCATGTGTTTTGCAAGTGTGTGACAAATATTGAAGCTTATGATATCATCAAATCTTGTCATGATGAACTAGGAAGAGATCATTACTCAGATCAAAGAACCATACACAAAATTCTAGGAGCAAGATACTATTGGCCTCACCTTCATCAGCAAGTAAAAAGATATGTCAGACACTGTGATGCTTGTCAGAGAATTGGATAGCCTAGTCTTTCAACAGAGATGCCTTTGCACCCTCATCCTCAATTAGTTTTAGAATCATTTGAGAAATTGGAAAATTGATTTTATAGGTCTTGTGGATCTTCCTTCTAGAGGAAAAGAATATCTCCTAGTATGTATAGACTATGTGACCAAGTGGGCAGAAGTAGAAGTATTAACTCATGCAAGAGAAGAGATGGTAGCTGATTTCTTATATTTTAAAATCATGCAAAGATTTGGTGCTCTAAAGGAGATAGTATCAGATCAAGGACCATAATTCATGTCAAACATGATAAATCACTTCATGCAAGTATATCAAATTCAACATATAAAAACATCTCTATACCATCCATAGGCTATTGGGAAAGTTGAAGTCACCAATGAAGAACTGAAAACCATTTTAACCAAGGTTGTTAATTCTAGCAAAAAAGATTGGGTAGATAAGGTACCAGAAGCTATTTGGGCCTATAATAATACTTGGAAAACAACAATTGGATTTTCACCTTATGAATATGTTTATGGTAAGAAGCCCTTATTCTCTTTTGAATTTGAATTATAAAATTTTAAAATAGTTGTATAAGTAGGGATTGAATTAGAATAAATATAAAAATAAAGACTCTTATAGCTTAATCAACTTGATGAGATGAGGATGGAAGCACTACAAAGAACTGAATTGGTATAACATCAAAGAAAATTTTGGCATGATTCACAGATCAAGCAATAGAAGTTTCAGAAAGGAGATTGGGCATTGTTGTTTGATTCTAAATTTTAAAATTTTAAAGGAAAACTAAAAATGAGGTGGTTGGGACCTTATCAGATTGAGGAGGTCCTTGAAAATGATTATGTTAAGCTAATACCTATTGATAATAGTAAAAGAGCTCTATTAGTCAATGGACATAAATTGAAACTTTATCATAAACCTCTCAATAAAGAATAATTTGTTCAAAAGGTAAAAGATCAAGTAGCCTTTCTAGAGGACTCTACTTCTTCTAGGAAAACTACTTCAAATCAAGTAGTTGTTCTGGACGATTCTGCTTCTTTCAGAGAACCTACTCCTTGATGATCATACATATAAAATAAAAAAAACAAAAAAAATATATCAATAGTGAAAATCCTTTCAAGGACACTATTGACAATGCATGCCTAAAAACTAGCTTGATGGCTGGTTATGCATTGCAAAAAGGGCTTTGGCTAGAAAATCAGCAATGGCTGGCCAAAAGGCAAAAATAAAATATATATAAAAAAAAGAATCTCATCATTTCTCTATGATTGGTATTCTACATGCAATAAAAGTTATTCTTTCAACACCTGTTGACTAATTCATGCAAACTTATTTATGTAAGATAAATGGTGAGCAAAGGATAAATCTAAGGTCAAAATTAAGTAAGACATATATTTTATTTGTTTGTGTTTAGTTAACTAATTATCTTTGATTTAATTAAGATTTATTCTATGGAGATGAACCAAACTTGAACCTTTCAAAATGGAATGACATGGCACATACCATAATGGATAAGCATGCAAACAAGACGGCAAAGGTGTATGTCTACTTCATGATGACCTATGCATCTTTGGTACAATTAATTATGTCATCAATAATTATAATGATGGGACATCATAAAGGTGTTATAAATGAAATGATAAATAGCTATCACCCTCAAAGTACCACATCATCATTTCATCCAATTTATAATAATTTGACAAAATGGATGGCACACTCCATAGAAACATGAGGCACTGCACTATATAAAGTAATCATGTCAAACTACGGACTCATGAAGCTATGGAGTTTCATACAAAACATTTCATTTCTATAGATCCTCAATGATTATTGTTTATAGATTTCAATAAAAGTTAGTTTAAACCCTAATTTGGGTTAAAAAATAGATTAATCTATAAATCTAAGTAGAAATAGGATAAAAAATGAGATCAAAGCCAAAGAATACAGTAAAGTTTCACAAAGACAAAGCTTCTGTGACAGTGTTTAAAGAAAATAGTTGGTTATCTTTTAGTGAACAGTTCTAGGGTTTCCATGAAACAATGGTAAGAGAATTAATCACTAATCTCACCCCTAAGTTTTTAGTTGTTAAAGGCATTGTTATTCCTGTTTCAACTCAAATTATAAGTCAAATCATACAAGTTTCAGAAGAGGGAATGAGAGTGATAGGCAAAATTCCATTTAATGATTTAATTATTTAGTTTAATGGTAATGATAAGACTAAAACTTCAAGTCTAATAGATTCTAAGGGAAAATTAAAAGGGATTAGTAGAAATTCACTTTCTAAACCTTGGAAATCTGTAGCCAAGTGGATAATCAAGTATATCATTTATGAGGGGCAAAATAGTCTTTTAAGAGGAGAAGCCATGAAAATATTAATACACCTTAAGTATAGGAGGTAAAAGCCTCATTAAAATATTAACCTTCCATCCTTATTATATGGTGCCCTTCAAATTATGACTACAACTCCTAATGTTGTTCTTAGGCACTATGGCCATATTCACCTAATTATCCAGCATCACTTCCTTCAGCAAGAACAATAGGTTTGAGAGGAATTTAAAAATAGTGTAACATAATAAATTCCAAACTTGCCTACATAACAAACCTCAAATTTACCATAGGAACATTCATCTCCACCTATTACATCAATTGAGAAAACAACTCCAAAGAAGAAATCACAGACTGTAGTCTCAAAAGAAATCCCTTCTTCTTCAAGAAGAAGAATCATGAGGTCTCAAATCCCTATAGTTTCAAGGTCACCACAAGAACCTCAGGAATCTGTAGTGTAACCAATTCCCTTGTCAAAAAGAAGAAAATTAAAATAAAAGGTTGCTACCAAAATTGAGAAGACTGAGGGTTTGATGGTTGAAAAGGAAAGACAACCGAGTGTAGCTTAGAGAGTGAATGAAAGAAGGAGAAGGTTAATTCTAATAGATGAAGATGAACAAGAGGCTACAGACATTTTGGATAGTCTTAAAAAGGTATCTCATTCCCCCATACATCAAAGTATCCCTGAAACTATAGATGTTGAAGAAACTCCTTTCAAAAAAAACTCTCCAATCATAATAAAGGAGCCAATCATGGTAGAGAAATCAAGTATGGTGGGACAACCACATGTTTCAATTAAAATTACAATGAATAAAGTAAAAATTATATGCATAAATGAGAAAGGAGAGTCATCTAATCTAAATGATCATGTTATGTAGTCAACCTTGAAGCTTTCTCAAGCTCAAGCTCTAGAGCAATGAAAAAAAACTGACATTGCTGACTTGATCAGTCAATTACAGAATAAGGATCATCTCAACTCATTGTTGGTATAAAAATTAGATACAGCATCTACCAATTATGTAGCAAAATTTCACATATTAGAAGAAATAATAAATAAAAATTAAAGTGAACAAATAGACCTTTGGATATATGTAGAAAATATGAAGAAGGAGATTAAGAGATTACAGAGTTTGGTAAACTCTTCCAAAGCACCTTCTAATGTTGCACCTTCTCCTCATACAGTATTTGTTGACTGAAGTTGTCAAACAAACTGTCCAAGTATTCCTACTTTATAAATGTTAAATTAAATTGAAGAAGAATATTCTATACTCAAATAGAAAAACAAAGTTGTAACTTCTTCAAACAAAATATTGGAAAAAAATAAAAATAAAAAAAGAATTAGAAGCTAAGGTCCAAGATTTTGAAGAAAATTTACAAGATGAATGCAAATTAGGGGAATCTCTTTTATCATGTAGGAATCCTTCTCCTACATATAGTTTGTTTTCATTTAAACAATTTTATAGATGACAGCTTCTGAGGATCTCTTGTCATCTTCCTTACAAGATTTTATAGCCAATAACATTTTTAGAAAAAAAATTAGTGTTGAACCTGATCAGCAAAATTTGCTTTGTGAGTTTTATTTACATGATTTGATCATAGGAGACCATGATCATAATAATTTATTGATAAACCTTCATATAGGAGAAATTTAACTGAGAGCATTGTATTCTACATTCGAAAATCAACTAGCATGGAAAAATAGATTTGAGGAGTATACAAATCATGCTAAGACTATAGGATTGTGTATCAAACTAGCATTTCCTATCCCCAGATTGATTAGAAAGAATTTTAACTGTGCTTGTTTAAGTGATGAAGTTAAAACTCATTATTTACAATCTTTATATGATTGTGTTATTTCTTTTGACTTATTTTCAAGATAGAGTTTTGATTTAGTGGTGACTGTAAGTGTGAAAATATGGGACCCACTTTCAGTGCCTCTTAGAAGATGAGAGGTCATGTCTCCAAATAACTTAAGATGGAATATGAGGAGATCCACCTCAATTTTGGAAATCTTAATAGAGATAATAAACTCTAGGGGAGAAAATAAATGGATTGGCATGAGATATAGACCCCCTTTGTTGATCATACCTATTCCAAGATGGCAGAGTTGGGCTCCATAATCAGAAGAGCAATTTAATACATAGAAACAAATGATTCAATAACATCAAGGGTTTATAAGCAATTTAGACAAGCATATAATAGATGAATTTGATGACTATGATTTGAGTCAAAGTTTGAAAAGCAGATGCAAGAGCTATGAATGCAAATGAATGTTTGTAATGGGACTTGTAAAAGGTAAAGCCTGGGGGAGATGATGAGCTCAAAATATGGCTCATTATTGACATGTTATTTCTCTCAATTCATCTTTCTAAAGATATTATCTTATGCAAATCATACATTGTTAGATAGCTATGACATGGAAAGTAGATACTTGTCTTGTTTATATTAAACTAAAGACTAAACTTTTACTTTGTCATTAATGTCTAATACATAGTATGTTTTAGTGATTTGTGTTGTGAATAATGTTCAAGAAGAAGACACAAGCAATGTATAGTGAAAGATCAATTTTGATCTCCACCCAACATAACTATGAACTCACACAGAATGTTTGTATGGACTCTGTAGGCTTGTTTCTATAGACTCCACAGGGTTGTTTCTATGGACTCCACAGGCTTGTCTCTATGGATTCTATAGGCTTGTTTTTACAAAATCCATAGGCTCATTCCTACTGACTCTATAGGGTCAATTCCATGGATTTTGTAAAGATAAATCTATAAATGGGGAAGATGGTAGCTAGATAAAATGAGAGAGAATTATTCCAACTGGTGTCAAATGAGGAAAATATCTGCCTGTTGTTTTGTAGGATTTGATTTTTTGATAAAGTTGTATATATTTAGATATTAGGACTATTATAAGATAATATATCTATTTCATGAGAATAATTGGATCCCTTAAAAATCCAATCTCCTATCTTTGGATGAGTGGATCAACCAAGGAATCCTATCTCTTTGCATCTTATTTTGAGTTGATTATATTAGCATAAAATGTAAGAATTTTGTTATTAAAAAAACATAATAGACAAAAAATACATACAAGCATATTACAAGTTTTAGATAAATTGTAATCATTTTAGTTTTATGAATTATCACTTTAGTTTTCGGCATTGATTAATCTTCGTTCCTGAGTCTGAGAGGAGCAAGGGCCCACTCTCCTTGGAACCAGGAATTGTGTACGGTACTTATGTTATGTTATATTAACTCTTTATTATAACTAATCAAAATCTTGATAATGTTTGCATTCATTCATAAAACATCAAAACAAATTCATGGTTCAAAAGGCATTTTCTTATTCCAAAGTCATTTTCTTTCTAAGCAAAGTGTGTTTTCTCTTACAACAAACGTGTCAAGCAAATTTCTTTTTTAAGTTAAACATTTCTATTTCCATGCAAGCGTAAATAAGATTGTGATTTTACTCTCAAGAAAAAGAGTGGATTCATTTGATTAAATAGTTACATTTTTTCCTTTTCAGCAAAAGAGTGAATCAATTAGTTTAAGACACATTTCTTTCATTAGTCAAAGTTAGAATAGGACCATCAAAGACCCCCACAAGTAGATTTCTAGATCTACCATCCTACACCTTATTACAAATAGCTTTGGATACCAACCCTGGTTAATAAGACATCAATTGAATATTTATTAAATGAGGATTTGAATGACACTCATCATCCACTATCAATATTGGTTACCTTACCGACGTCGGTGACTACCCTTTTACCCAAATCACCCTGAACCAGCCCGAACAGCCCTCTAACAAACCAAAATTATATTTTGTTTGCTCTATGATACTGAATACTACACACAAGTTATAAAAAGGGTACATGTAACTCTCTCTCTCTCTCTCTCTCTCTCTCTCTCTCTCTCTCTCTCTCTCTCTCTCTCTCTCTCTCTCTCTCTCTCTCTCTCTCTCTCTCTCTCTACTTTACTTTGTCATTTAATTTTTAACTCTTTGTATTAAATAATAGACTATCATCCCTCAAAAATCTTGTTACTTCCTAGAACAAACAAGTTGCTTGGCAGCCCACTCACCAACCTACTAACAAATATTTTTTGTTAGTGTTTTATTACTTATAGGTGGTCCTCCCTATCCAAAGAGGAGTTCCTAACTTCATCTAGATATGGTGTGCACCAATCTAGGTACATATAATCACTAACCCCCAACCTTTCTTTCTTTATTTCTCACCTCTTAAATTTAATCAAAAATAATTGAAACATTTCTAGCATGCTTGGTGGGACCCCTGGAGTTTTTCTTGGGTTCATTATATGATTTTTAAGTGTTCATTTAAGTGCATATAGTGAATTTGTTATTTCTTGCACTTTCTCTCTCCTTTTATTGCTTAGAAAAAAAGGAAAAAATAAAGAAAAATGCAATTTTCTTAATTTTCTTGTTTTAGAAGTAGTAAATTTAACTCTTCTCTTACTCTATCATTATTTTTGCTTAAAAAAATAAAATAAATATATTTTTCAAGTTAAAAAATATTATTTTCTTCTGCATGCATAAATAGGATAGTGAAAATCATCCTCTTTTCCTATTCCTCTTTGTTTTCCTCTGAATTAACACAATTTCAATTTGGGTTTAAAACATACTACATTTCATTCTCTATCTATTGCATAATTAACACATCTACTTAATTAAAGCATTATGAATGAATCATAGGTCACAAATGTTACACATCCAAACCACAAATACAAAATGAGTAGTTTAACATACCTGAGATAAGGCCCATCAGGATTTCATCACCTGGTGGATCACCTTACCCTACCTGACTATTCTACTTGGACGTCATTACTAAGGGAAGAACCCACTCTATTCTATGGCAATGTATAAACTCTAGGAAAATGGTATGTTTTGGCTAAGCGACCTACCTCAGCTTTAGGCTCCTGAAGTGGGAAAAGCAAGCTCTTGGCATAGGCTACGTACCTAGTCTAACACAGATACTTTTTAAAAACCAAAATCTACCTAAAACCATCCTTAGACTACTCTCTAATACCTACAATAGCTAATTCTTCTTCTCATTCTCTACTTAAGGCATAAGCCAACATGACTAAAATTAATCTCTAGTAGTTAATATTAGTGATTGCATGTTATTTTCCATTTTTTGTATTTTTTGAGTCTATGAGGATGCTTCTTTTCTGATTCATGAGATCAAACCAAATTTAACAAATACAAAATTTTAATAATCTCTATAAATTAGACTTCTTGAATGTTTATCACTCTCATACAGATTCTCTAAGACCTTTCAAACACCTGTATTTCACTCTCTAAATCCCAAAAACTCATTTTTTCACACTTTCCATACTTCCACAGTGACCGACATCAACTATATATAATCGACATCGGTAGCTGCCCCAATCGACATTAGTAATAAGTGACCGACATCGATGACTATAAAAATTTTTAATTTACTGTCCACCTTAAACAACTTCACATAGCCTTTTAAACTTTCTCTAAACATCATTTACCTTTAACCCAACCTTAACATAGTGTATTCAGACTATTAGTGTATTCTTTTGCATAGTTTTAACATGAAGCCAAGCAAAGACACTTGTTGATTGTGCAAGTCATCAACCACTTCCACCTTCCCCTTCTATTTCAAAATCCACAATGGAAAAAGATATGGAAAGAATGCCCAGCCCCAATCAAATTCCCATTATAGTTGCAGGTGATCAAGATTTCACTCAATTTATTGATCGTTATGTAACCACCCTACAACATTACCTTGCTACAAGCCAAACTTGAACCTCTTGGGGTGGCCCACTTATTAAAATGCCAACATCATTGATGGTATCAAATCTAGTTTTGGTTTGACCTTCCATGGTTACCTAAACCATCACATCAACTAATAACCCAAGTGTGCATGATATTCTAAGTGCGGCATTACCCACCATTCAATCTAATCTCTGCCCTGTCATAACTTGCTTACCTTCATAAGCACAAGGGGTGAAATCTATTTCAATCCTATTTTATAACTTGTTGGTACCCATCCCATCAATTCTTACACCCATTAATACTTGAATCATAACTCACCCCTCACCAAGTGTAAATATGCCTTGCACTCAACCCATAACCATAAATCAAACCATTACCCTTACTTCAATTGGGCAAGCCCCATTTCTTTTAGGTTATGGAGCTAAAAGCTTCACAGGTATGCAAATGGAGGAGGTTGCTCAGTGTGACAGCAACCAACGTTGGTCTGATCAACTGACGTCAGTCATATCTAGTTACAGAGCAACCGACATTAGTCATGGATCAGCTGACATCGGTTATATCTAAACAGAAAGGAACCGACATCGATCACCTGTGTGTGCATGCATGGTTGCATGCATTTCCAAAATTAGACTTGGTCTATTCTAGGAGGACCAAGTGTTTGCATGTGAAGACTAATTTAAGTCTTGAGTCTGTGTTTCTAATTATTGTTTATATGGGATCTATTTAAGAGACCCATGGGCATGTATGGTAATCAAGGACAAGGAAGAGATCCTTCCAATTATAAGATCAGTTGATCTGTAGGTTGTTGCAAGATCAGGAGAGATCTACATGGTAAGTAAGATCAATTGATTTGCAAGTTGTTGCAAGATCAAGGGATATCTACTTGGAGTACTTTGAGTACTTGGTGGACTGGCAATATTGTTACTAACTGGTGGAGGGAACAACTTGGTTATTGAGTTGTGGTTGTAATTGGTGGTGAGATTGAACTCTTGAGGGAGAATTATTGTATGCCCTAGAGGTGTGGGAGCCCTAGAGGTGTGGGAAGAAGAGTGTGACTTCTTCATTGTATTTCCTTCTGGTAGAGTAATAATACAAGGTTGTATTGTCTCTCATATTCTGTGTTATTTTTGAATTCTAGTTACATATTACTTCTAGTTAAATTCTGTGTTTAGTTGCTTATACAAGGTAATCAATTGTGATCCTTAATCTTAACAAGTGGTATCAGAGCCTGGTTCAGAGCAGGTTAGTGTTTGTTGATTATAGGTCACTTACAGGGGTTTCTGTTTGAGTGGGAGTAAATCAATGGCAAAAGAAGGTAAGCTAAGAATGGAGAAATTTAATGGCAAGAATTACCAATTATGGAGGATGCAGATAGAAGATTATTTGTATCAGAAAGATCTATACTTACCGTTGGGTGGGGTTGCATGCAAGCCCATAGATATGAAAGATCAAGAATGGAATGTTCTTGATTGGAAGGCTCTGGGATCTATAAGGTTGAGCCTGGCTTCATCTGTGATTTTCAACTTATCACAGGCAAAGACAATGGTAGAGTTAATAGAATCTTTGGCAAATTTATATGAAAAACCCTAAGCTTCGAATAAGGTATTTCTTATGAAGCAATTATTTAATTTGTAAATGTTGGAAGGTGGATCTGTACATAGTCATCTTAGTGATTTCCATGATTTGGTAAACCAGTTAAATTTAGTCAATATTGTTTTTGATGATAAAATTAAGGCTCTCTTAATCTTATGCTCTTTACCTGAAAGTTGGGATAGCTTGGTAATGGCAGTAAGTAATACTACATCTGCTTCAAATATCTTTAAAGTTGATAATGTTGTTAGTGTAATCTTGAATGAATAAATTCATAGGAAAATCACAAGGGAATCATCAGGGAATGCTTTAAGTGTTGAAATCAAGGGAAAGCAGAGAAAAAAAATTGAGCAAGGGAGATCAAGGTCAAAGATAGGTAGGAGATCCAGATCTAGAAATGGCAGTGTAATCTACTGGAATTGTGGAAAGAAAGGGCACATAAAGAAATATTATTGGGTGAAAGAAGATCAGCATGAAGGAAATGAAGAAGTAGATGTTGTTTTAGGTATTGTTGCATAGGATGCTCTTGTATGTTCCTTGGATAAAGTAGAATCTTGGGTTTTAGATTCTGGTGCCTCTTTTCATGCAACCCCAAATAGGGAATTTTTTCATGATTATGTCCATAGAGACTTTGAAAAGATTTATTTAGGGGATGGTAAGCCTTGTCAAATGGTTGGCAAAGGGAAAGTGCAGCTAAAATTGTAGACGAGAAACACATGGGTGTTGAAGGAGGTCATGCATGTCCCAGTCTTGAAGCGGAATTTGATTTCTTTAGGAAAGTTGGGTGATGAGGGATGCACAGTAACTCTCACAACAGAATCTTGGAAAGTTTCCAAGGGTGCATTTATTTTGGCAAGAGGTAAGAAAGTAGGTACTCTTTATCTATCTACTTGTATTATTGATTCTCCTTCTGGTTTATCTACTTCAGATGTAGATGTGAAGATGTGGCTCTGTAGGCTTGGTCACATGAGTAAGAAGGGGATGCATGTTCTTGAGTCAAAAGGTAAGAGTTCAAATTTGGAAAGCATAGATCAAGATTTATGTAAGCAACAGAAGAAACTGAGGTTTCTTGAAACTCATGCTACAAGAAAAGATCAGGGTTATTGCATAAAGAGGAAATCTGATGTTTCTGACAAGAACAGGAAAGCCTTGGTTTTTAAGGAGAAGATGACAGATAGAGATCAGCTCAAGGGGTTGAATAATTTTGAGCAAGCAAGTTTGGACAAGGTTATGATTCAAAGTGAGCTCATAGGTAAAAACTCATCACTCACAGGAAAACATAGTTACCAACATCGGTTAGGTGGAACCAACGTCGAACAGGTAGGTACCAATGTCAGTCATGTGTAGACTAGAGTCGATGGTGTTGAGTAGGTGGACACTGATGTCAATCAAAGAACTAGCATTGGTGATCAGGTGGACACTGACGTCGGTCAGTGAACTGACATTAGCAGTCATCTTAGTCGCATGTAATCGACATTGATTGGGTGCAGATTGAGGGGTGACTGAGATCGGTCACTATCAAAATGGATTTTGGGCAGACAACAAGCTGTCAAGAAGTCTCAAATGCCCATGAGGAGGACTGAAAGGGTAAGTAAGCCTCAAATTCATTATTCCCCTTCTTTACACTACTTGTTGCTCACTGATGGTCAAGAACCATGAAGTTTTAAAGAGGCAATGCAAAGCATAGCATGAGAGAGGAATTTGATTCCTTGGAAGAGAACCAAATAGGAGATTTGGTAGAGTTGCTAGCCAGAAAGAAAGCACTAAAAGATGAATGGATTCCTAGGTTAAAGAAAGGAGAGAATGGACACTGAGACAGAAGGCCAGATTATATGGTCTTGAATAGGCTGCAGGAGAATGGTGTTTAAGGTTTGACAGGTGTATGACAAAGCATGGCTTTAGTCAATGTCAATGTGACCATTGTGTTTTCTTTACCAAGTTGGATAATATTAGCTACATTATCCTATTACTATATGTAGTGTATATGCTTGTTACAGGGTCACACATGCAGGAGAATGCTGAGCTAAAGGTAAAGTTAGTTCAGAGGTGTGCCATGAAGGATTTATAAGCAGTAAAGAAATTCTTTGGCATGAGTATTTCTAGAGATAGGGAAAGTCACAGGTTGATGTTGTCTCAAGATGATTATGTGAATAAGGTAGTGGAGAGGTTCAATATGTAGGATGCAGAACTGGTTAGCACACCTATGGATGGGCAGTTCATAGAATAGTGTCCCAAATCACATGATGAGGTTGAGTACATGTGTACTAGACCTGATGTTACCCAAACAGTGGGAGTTATCAGCAAGTTTATGGCCAATTCAGGAAAGGAGCACTAGAAAGCAGTTCAGTGGATTCTCAGGTATTTGAGAGGGACCAGCAGTAGGTTAACATCTTATGCAGGGTCAAGCACTTCTCTACAAGGGTATGTAGATTCGGATATGGCAGGTTACTTGGATGACAGGAGTAGCACCATAAGGTATGTGGTGGTTGGTCTTTAAGATTTAACTTGAAGAGGGATACAAGCCAAGAAACAAAATTAGAGGACATTGTTGTACAGGTATAGGTGTTGTTATTTATCTCCAAGTAGGAGATTGTTAGGTTATGGAGCTAAAAGCTTCATAGGTATGCAAATGGAGGAGGTTACTCAGTGTGATAGCAACTGACGTCAGTCATATATAGTTATAGAGCAACCAACATCGGTCATGGATCGGCCGACATCGGTCATATCCAGATAGATAGGAACTGACGTTGGTCACCTGTGTGTGCGTGCATGGTTGCATGCATTTCTAGAATTAGACTTGGTCTATTCTAGGAGGACTGAGTGTTTGCATGTGAAGACTAATTTAAGTCTTGAGTCTGTGTTTCTAATTATTGTTTATATGGGATCTATTAAAGAGACCCATGGGCATGTATTGTAATCAAGGACAAGGAAGAGATCCTTCCAATTGTAAGATTAGTTGATCTGTAGGTTGTTGAAAGATCAGGAGAGATCTACATGGTAAGTAAGATCAGTTGATTTGCAAGTTATTGAAAGATCAAGGGAGATCTACTTGGAGTACTTTGAGTACTTGGTGGACTGGCAGTATTGTTACTGACAGGTGGAGGGAACAACTCGGTTATTGAGTTGTGGTTGTAATTGGTGGTGAGAGTGAACTCTTGAGGGAGAATTATTGTATGCCCTAGAGGTGTGGGAGCCCTAGAGGTGTGGGAAGAAGAGTGTGACTTCTTCATTTTATTTCCTTCTGGTAGAGTAATAATACAAGGTTGTATTGTCTCTCATATTCTATGTTATTTTTGAATTCTAGTTACATATTACTTCTGGTTAAATTCCGTGTTTAGTTGCTTATACAAGATAATCAATTGTGTTCCTTAATCCTAACAATTTCTTTATATGCCTCAACCTATGACTCACTATCCTTATGTTGTGTCAACACAACCATAACAGATAGTGTCATATATGCCTTCAACTTCTTATTCTCTTCCTTATAATATAGGAGGTGTTTCTCAAGCAAATCCTCCTCCCAACCTCATCAAAATGCTCATGGATAAAATGAGAAACCTTGAGACATTTGTATGTAGATCGAAGATTATTATATCTTATGATCAGACTATAATGAACCCATTCACCCCTCTATACCAATTCATCCATACCCAAACCAATGGGAACTCCCAAAATTTGCCCTTTTTTGGTGCAAAGAAGACCCATAGCAACACTTGTGAGAATTCAGACATGCTTGTTATTTGATAGGACATGATGATGTGCTATTACTTTGCATATTCCCCATGTCTCTTTTAGGAGCTGATTTGGATTGGTACAGTTCCATCATGTGCCATTCACTATACTCCTTCACTCAACTTGCACAACTTTTCCTTGATCACTTCTCCATTAATATCTCCAAAAAGGCTTCCATAACAGACCTTTATTCTATTTGATAATTTGATGACAAAACTATTGTTGATTTTGTTGCCTATTGGAGAGGTATCATAAACCAACTCTCCTTCTGCCTGCCTCAATCTAAGCTCATTGAGATCTTCTCTAGAGCATGTGCAAAACATATTTCATCCACACTCTGGGTGCAAACCTTTCGCACATTCAATGAAGCTTTCATAATGGTGTGAAAGCTTGAAATCTATGCCATAGATGAGGATAGGATCAAATTACATAGTAAAAGTTCTAATTCTAAGGCAAATGATCCTTATTCATCTAAAAATTCCCATCCAAATCAAAAATTTAAAGGGTTTGCAAATGTTGTGGTTATGAAATTTGCTTATTCTACAAACACGACTCAACCCACAACATAATCAACCCAATAAGGCTCTTTCAACAATGGTATGAGCAATGATAATATACTCCTATTAGGGAATTATACACCTCTATTTAGAAAAGCTACTCAAACAAGGAGTTATCAACCTTCCTACCATCAAACCTCCAATCCAATTTGATCCTTCTTGACCCAGATGAATTTTTCAACTATCATCATGCCAAAGGCCACAACATCAATGATTGTAAAACTCTTTAAAATATTGTCTAAAATATATTGGATAGGGGTGATCTTATTTTAGATAATCCAAATACTCCCCCAAACCAGAATATGGACATATTCAAACAACCCTTCCCTAATCACACACCCAACTAAAATATAGTCCACACTACTCCTCAAACTTATTTAGATCATAATATTCATATAGTCAATGTGATATTTCCCTTAACCCAACCATTTCCACAATAAGAGGTGCCTATTTTACATACTCCTACCCCACAAAAGGTAGAATTTGGTTTGACTCTGCATCCTCTTTCGGCAGAAGAACCTATTTCTCCTCTTCTGCTTCCATGTGAGGAAGAGTAACCTTTACCACTCCCATTACCCCATAAGGAGTTACTAATTACCTTTGCACTTACCTCACCTACACTTTCACAAAATATAGATCATGCTTCTCCTACACCTCAAATAAATAGTGAGATAAATCCTTTGTTACTTCTTTTTAAACCCATAGAATAAAGTGACTCATCCACTCCTCTTTCACAAATAGATGAGTTGGATTTCTCCACTTTAACATTTGATGAAGCAACCATTAAACCACCCCCAAAAAAACCCATCTTCTCGATCATCTTACCCATGGAGGATCTTACCATGCATGTTCCTCATCCACATTTTGTAGGAACAATCATACCATTTCTTTATCCCTTTAAGGAGCCCTCATCTCCTCATTCTCCACCTAATGTAGAGGAACATACTTCATCATCTATTACTGAAGAAGATGACACTATTTTGAATCTTTCCCATATTTAGATAGAAATATCAGAGGCAAATAAATCTCATCTCTTTCAATCATCCAAAGATAAACTAGTTGAACCCACACCAATGACATCTAAACCATTTTCACATTTAGTGGAAAATCTTGAATTCCTTGATTCTAAAAAATTAGATCAAGTGGAATTTTGGGATCATCTTAAAATTCCCTATCCAACATAGAGAGTATCTCCCTTCACTATTAATCCTCTCACAACCATTTATCCTAAGGTTTTTGATAAGGTGCATGTTTCTTCACCTAAGATTTTAGAAGCCTCTTCTTCCACTTCAGAGCCCTCCACCTCACATACGTCTGCCACATTGAAATAGATAAGATATTTAGGAAAATAACCAATTTCTAATCTAGTTCATCCACATATGAAGTTAGATTTAACCCCTCAAAAACAAGGGGGTGTTTCTTTCCTTAAACTAAAGAAGAAAGATAAAATCCTAAAACCTCACCGATCTACCCTTCTTTCACCTTCAACCTTACCATCCATTTTGGGTCCACACCCCTTTACCTTGGTGGGAGTGTCACCAACCCATGTAAAACATAAAGTGACATTACCTCCATTATTTCCATTACCACCTCATAAACCTTCAACATCTAGCACCCTCTTACCCAAACTTAAAAAGGTGGAAGTGGAAAATGTGGGTTCACCACCACCTAAAAGGGTGTCACACAAGACTACACCCATCACCACCAAACTTAAAAAGGTGTCCACTCCACCTATGACAACAAGTGTTAACTCATTTTAAGGCTCTCCAATATTCTATCTAAACTAGTGATTTCAAGAATCAACAATAAATCTTCCCTCCATTAAACCATTTGATCCTCTTGGACCAAAACCATTATGGTTTAATGATTCACAAGTTTATTTATATCATTGTTCTCTAGGATATGATATTGAGAGTTGTAAAGCTCTCACAATAATCATTCATCACCATTTTGATACTCTTTTGGGTGTTAAATTAGTTGAAATGCCTAACATTTAACTCTCGACATCTACAATGCCTCACAAAAACCCCTTTCACATTAAACCCAAAGATGTTATTGTACCTTCTCTATCACCTCCTTCACCTATATTTTAGATTAACATGATCAATGTGACTACACGATCATAAAATTAGAAAGACAAAGTAAAGGAAAAGGTCTCTAATCCTTGGGTTGACCCCTTTACAAAGGATGTCCCCTCTTCAAATCCCAATATTTCCATCTTGGGTGTCCCACAACAGTCATCATCGAGAGTTATCCAAAAATCTATGGTGAAGCAACTTCACCAATCCATGGTGAAGATCTCTCTATATGATTGAATTCAAAACTCATCCCAACATCAAAAATATCTCATTAGTGTCTTACAAGTGGTTAAAGTTCAACCCAAAGACCCTCAACCCCTTGTATCCTTCATCAATTCTCTCAACATCATTTTTATTATCTTCTTTCATGATTCAGATATCCCCTCTTAGCATCCTAAAGATCAAGATTCTACCCTCTTTATCACTACCTACATTGATGAAACTCATGTCAAGAGAGTTATGATCGATGGGGGAGCCAGCATCAATATTATTTCAACCCATGCTTATAAGAAATTATCACTCCCTGACAATTATTTGTCATAAATAGATGCAGTGTTATGTTATTTTAATGACTCTACTGCTACAACTATTGGCACCATGGTCTTGCACATCTGTGTGGGTCCTCATACCCTTCCTCAGTTATTTTATGTTGTAGAGGGTAAATTTCAATACAACATACTTCGTGAGTGATGATGGATACGTGATATGGCATGTGTACCTTCCACATTGCACTATTGTGTTAATTTTAAATACAATGGTTAAGTTCATGTCATTCCTACCAACCGACCTCCATTCAAGACATGTAATATGTCATATAGCCCAAATGATTTTGTTATTCCTTTCAACACATCATCACCTCCATAACCCACTTTTGAAGCCTCCACAAGTTCTACTACCCCAGACACACCTATACCAACTACACAGGGTCTTGACAAGGATCTCATAGAGGAAACCTTCAAGCGATTATCACTTGGTGAATATCATTTTTTAACTCTCGACATGTTCTATACCTCTCAAGAGTATGGAAAACCTCACATGAGTGCTAACTATGATCCTTGTATTGGTATGATCATCCCATATGGTCCACCCCATCTAAAAACCAACTTCACATATGGGGGAACTGATAAATCTCTTGTCATAGGTAATTCATCCTTTTCACCCCAAAAGTTTAAATATGACTTTTCCTTCTTAAGCAAGCCTAGATTTGCATATACTTATCTCTATAAGTGTGCTTGGAAAGGTTTTGGCCTAGGACATTATGAGCAAGGTGCTTAGATGTCTATTTAATACCCTACCCATCAAACCATTGATAATGCCAAACAAAGGCATGGCATTGGTTATGTTGACCCAACTCAATCCATTAATACTTCTTCTATTCCCATCATTAAAGAACCTATATCTCTTTCCAACTCCTCTTCTCCACCATCACCCACTAAATTGGAGGTATCTATACCTCCTAATTTATTTATTTTCAATAAATGTAATTCACTTGGGCCCCCTTACCCATCTCCAAGGTAGAAAACATGGTCCTTTCCCCTCATACATCCTCACATGATTGATGAGGATTCTCCCTCAATTAACACCATCTCTTGTGCAACTAATGATGACATTCTTACTTATATGGGTACTGATGATTCCTACATCAAATGATCACTCCCTTCTGAGACATAAGTTATGTTAAACAAATCAACCATCGACATTAACTTGCCTTCTCACAATGACCCTCGTATTCTTAAAATAGGCCAATCTCTAGATTATTTTAAACAAACTGACTACACCACATTTCTTTATGACCATAATAAGACTTTTTCTTGGTCCTATAAATACATACCTAGTATTGACCCCTCAATTGTAACCCATAACATTATCACTAATCATGATACTAAGCCAGTTAAGCAAAAGCTTCACAAAATGCATCCTCATATTTCTCTCCTTGTTAAGGATGAGCTCCAATGCCTCCTCTCCATTAACTTCATCCAACTTGTTGATTACCCACAATGGGTTTCTAACATTGTACCTATTATGAAAGAAATAGGGGGAATCAAAATTTATACTAATTACCACGACCTCCACCTTGCTTATCCAAAGGATGACTTTCTTTTGCCAAGTATTGATTAGCTTGTTGATTTAACAGTTATCCATGAGATGTTATCACTTATGGACAGGTGCTTAGGATACAATCAAAGACTAGTTGCCCCTGAAGATCAACACAAAATAACCTTTATCACCCCATGAGGAAAGTTTTGTTATCAGGTTATGCCATTTGGACAGAAAAATGCTGGTGCTACCTATCAGCATGTCATGACTTATATCTTCCATGATCTCTTACATACAATTATGGAGGATTATGTTAATGACCTACTTGAGAAATCTAAACTTTGTCAGGATCACTTGGGGGTCCTTAAAATCATTTTCACTTACCTTATTCAGTATAACATCTGATTCAATCCAAATAAGTGCATCTTTGGTGTTCTTTCCAGAAATCTCTTAGGCTTTATCATCTCTTTTTGAGGTATTGAAGTTGACCCTGCTAAGGTTTCAGCAATCCTCAAAATTCCTCCACTAATCACACTCAAATAACTCCACAGCCTCCAAGGTAAACTCCAATCGATTCATCGCTTTATCTCTTAACTATAGGATTGTTGTCAACCTTTTCATCATCTTCTCAAAAATTAAATTCTTTTCCATTGCGATAAAAATTTTGAGGAAGCATTTGATGCACTCAAATGGTATCTCCTTTCTCCACCTATCCTTATTCTACCTAAAGAGGACCAACCCTTCTATATTTATATTTCTTTAACCAACCATTCTTTAGGAGCTATGATAACACATAGGGATGATCACCACCATGAGTAGGGAGTCTATTACATAAGCTAAATGCTTATTGATTAAAAAACTTTCTACACTCATATCGAGAAGTTATGCTTTGCTTTGGTATTTATAGCTTCTAAACTAGGACATTACCTCATCAACCATAAAACTTATGTCATCACCCACACTAACCCTCTCAAATACATGCACTATAAACCTTACCACAACCAATGCATCACTCGATGGCATATGTTTCTAGCTAAATTCAATTTGGAATTCATCCAACAAAATTCCATTAAAGGGCAAGCCATCACTGACCAATTAGCTACCACTCCTCTCCTTGATAGCCAACCCTCAAATCTCAAATTCCCCGATGAGTCTATTGTCATGCTTTCTACCAATGATATCACCTATCAAATGATGATATTCTTTGATGGGTCTAAATGTAAAAATGGTGGGGGGGGTGGGGGTTATCCTCATCCCTCTTGATGGTGATTCAATGCCGTTATCATTTAAACTAGACTTTGATTGCACCAATAACATGGCAAAATATGAAGCCTTAATTTTAGGGCTTCAAATGGCTATCTTGTAACGAATCAAATCCATAACCATTTTTAGTGACTCATAATTAGTCATCAACTAGGTCAATGGTTTTTATCTATGTAAGAATGATACTCTATAGTGGTACAAACATCGTGTAGATACCTTATTAGAATCATTTGACCATTACCTTTTACAGATCATTCCTCGCTCAACCAACAAGTTTGTAGAGATAATGTCAACAACATGCCAACCTGTTTCACATTCCTAGTCATGCCTTACAAGTTACTAAGGACTTTTGGCCCTTCTCTCAATGGGGTTTAGATTTAATTGGTGAGATTAACCCCCATTCTTCTCTTTGTCACTGATCAATCATAACAGCAATAGAATACTTCACTAAGTGGGTTGAGGCCATTCCTCTCATATCCACTAAGGTTGATAAAGTTGTTGAACTTATTAACCATCATATCATATGTTGTTTTGGTGTACCTTATAAAATCATAACTGATAATGGTAAGTCTTTCAAAAACAATATTGTCCAGCAACTCTATGACGCCTTTGGTATCAAACTCAACTTCTCTTCACCCTATTTCCCACAAGATAATGGGCAAGCTAAAGCCTCTAACAAAACTTTGACCAAAATCCTTATGAAAGTGGTTAACACTACTAGCAAGGATTGGCACATTCACATCCCCTATGCTTTATGGGCTTAGTGTTCTAGAATTCACACTTCTATAGGAGCTATACCTTTCTCCCTGGTCTATGGGATAGAATTTTTTTTGCACCTTGAAGTCCAAATTCCTTCTCTTAGGATTTCACTATAAGACATTCTAACTAATGATGACTTTTTTCCAAGAATGTTTGGCTCAACTTGAGCTTCTTGATGAACACCATCTCGTAGCCCTTAACCATCTCCACATCTACCAAGAGCATATCAAATGTGCCTATGACAAAAACCTTAAAGATCATGATTTCAATATTAGAGATCTCATCTTAAAGGAAAATCAACATGTGACTAACTTGAAAAAGAGAAAATGGGAAAGTTTAATCTTAATTGGATAGGACCCTATATTATAACTCATAAATATGGCTCTGGAGCTTATCACTTGCATTCTCTCAAAGGATGACTAGAACCTGAACCTCTAAATACATTGCATTTATGACCATTTTTTTGTTAATTAAGTGACACTTTACCTTATTTTTAACTTAAGCTCATCCCTTGAGCAAAACCACTATATTCATATTCTTTTCACCTTACCCTTATTCTTCCACACTTAGTTAACCTACAATGTGTTTTGGTTTTGTCCTAAAATATGGAAAACCTATAAGCCTGTATAGACTTGTCCATGACTAAAGTAACAAAAAGACTCAAAAAAAAGCAAAATAAAATAATATGGGATACATCGACTACTCCAAATCATGGCTATATCTTTAAAAAAAATTAGACTACTCCCTTGAAGGATAGCTACATTCAAATAAACTACTCCCTTGAAGGACAGCTATTAAAAATTGGTAAAATAAAAAAAGACTAGGCCATACCCTTGAAGGATGGATAAGTCAAAAAAAACCACTATCAAAGTAAAATATGATTTAGAAGCTTCTCTATTAATTAGCTTCATCCCATTGTGATCTTCTCACATTGATTAGCTTACACAAAAAAAGCAAAAATAAAGAAAAAAGAAAAATGCAACACAATAACTTTATGTCATGGATTTGTCTATAGTCACTCTCAAGCAACCCACAAATTAGGTATGCCATTATTACTCCAAAGGTTATGCTACCTCACTACTCATATTCCTTTTTACACTCTCTTTCCCTCAAAAACACATTTTCAAGGGACTTTGAGCTTACTTAACATAAGGCGATAACCACACTTTTCTAACTAACGAATGGTTAACTAATACGATGCATAAAAAAGGTTAAAACTTTAGAGCCTGTTTATGTTATTATTTTGGTTTGTGCCAATAACGATAACCTTGTATCTCTCTTTTACCTTTCACTTCACATGTTGACTTTTCTTCTATAGATACATTTTCCAATAGAAGAACTCACCATCTCAACTCATAAACATAACAACATCTAAATCCTACACCTACCCCAAAAACCAATGCCTAAAACTAATCATTTATAGTATATACCATCACATCTATGGGACAATGATAAAAATGCAACATGGCCACCATTTTCCTAACTAACAATAAATAGGAATAATGTCATAATGCCAAAAACCATCACTTATGCATACACCATCACATATGGACAATGCAGAAACCAAACAAACATGACCAACACATTCATTTTTAGTATATACCCAATCACATATATGGAAGGTACTAAGAATGCAACTTAACCATCATTTTCCCAAAAACCAATACATAAGAAACAAACCAAGACCAAACTACTCATTTTTAGTATGAAACCAATCACATATATGGTAAATACTAAGAATGCACCTGAACCACAATTTCCTAAATACAAATACATAAGAAATAAACCATGACCAAAATCTATTTTTATTATAAACCTTCACATATGGAGCATGCTAAAAATATAAATTAACCAAGCATATACGATTTCACATATGGAAAGTGCTAAACCTTTTCACAACCATTTCGTTTTATGCATATACCATCACATATGGGAAAGATAAACATGAAAATTTCATCTACTATGCATATACCATCACATACATGGAAGTGTTAGTAAACCAACATCATCATTATAACAATATCATAAACATTCATCCAAAACCATAAACATATACATGAAAATAACATTTACATCATCATCACATCAAATAAAACATCTCATCATTTATATGTGCTGAATCAATATACATCATATACAAATATCAACATCTCTCATCTCTCTCTCATATACATCTCACATCCTCAGCTCATAGGCTGATATATATACAAAAAATGAGTAAATACAAAAATATCTCTCAAAATCATGATCAACACGACCTCCTCAAAATCATGGTTGACATGATGAGGCAGTGTCACTACCACCCTCTCCCTATCTCTGTCTCCACACACTAGAACCTAAGGTCCAAGTCTCTGACCGCTCCTGCTCCCTAAACTCTATAAATCTAGGAATTTGTGGAAACTCATGGATCACCCTCTCATAGTTTACAATCTTGTCTAGTACAATGTTGTATCTTGTAAGAGATATAGTATATGGAAGACCCATGGCACTTGCATGTCTTGCTACCTATATTGTTGCTTGTGGAGGAAGAGGAGGAACAACTACCAATGCCCATGCAGCTAACCTAATTTGATCTCTCTCTACTATCAATGAGGTCACTCATCCCAGTAGACTGGCCACTTGACTCTAAAGATGGCCCACCTAACCATATAACTCCAGGACCTCTATCTGTGAGGAATATTATGAAAGGATTTTAGTATCTCTATCTTATATGGCTATGTCCTTGGTATATAATGTTGTATCCCTCTCTAGATCTATAGCATCTCTAGCTCACATGGCCATATCTCTCACTTGAATAGTGACATTTTTGGCTTGTAATGTTACATCTCTATCTTGAATCATGGTATCCCTTTCCTACACGGCCGTATCCCTCTCTTGTATGGCCATGTCTCTAGCCTTAAAGTAGCATCTCTATCATGTGCCAAGCCTTGAATTTATGGAGCTAGCCTCCTAACTAGTATAACTAGGTGTAGTCTCACCCACCATGCCTGGTATGCACTAGTGCATCCAAAATCAGCCACATTTGTACCAACTGGTATCTCCTTAAAATTAGGTCCATCTGTCTCCATCAGCAAAGGGAGTGGCACCTCGATGTCATCATGCTTATATATAGGGAAAGTAAGTGGCATATCCTGCACAAGTTTGACCTATCTCCTGACCTGTGCCATGAGTATCATCTTGAGCTCCCCTGTTCTCCTACCTTTGACCCATAATGTGCTCTATAGCCCAATGATCTCCTCCTCCTGACCTCTAAAAATTGGATACATCAAATAGGGGTACTAGATAATATCTTTGGTACTTAACCCATCTAGTAACCCTCTATAGTGCATGATATCCTACACAATACCATCAACATGTGTCTATGTCATGGCCTCTCACCATCATCTAAACCTGATTCTAAATCCCACTATAATCATGCATGATATTCCCAGTGGCCATGTAACTATGATATGCTCATATGCCTAACAATGCATTAGGTGCCCAACACATAAAGTATAACATCTATGTAGATGTAAACCCCACAACTCTCTATACAACTGAGTTAAGAATACAGGCCCCCATGCAAAAATTGTCCTCTGCTTTATCATCTGAGCCAAGACCTCTATCAAGGTGATTGGAAATCTACCACCATCTACATCTAGTAGTGCATACACCATGATGTTGATCATCATCAGGATGTTAAGATGATGTTCCTCTTCATCCACCAAAAATAGAGGCTCATAAGCAAATGATGTTGAGTGATATGTAACCTCACTCACATGCTCACTAAACAATGACACCATATAGATGTCATGCTCCTCCCTCATGCATGCAAAAATTAGCTCACCTTGTAGCAATAATCTAAGGATCCTATATACATCCTCTCATCTGATTGTCATCTCACCAGTTGGTAGGTGAAAGGTGTTGGTGGTATGATCCCACCTCTCAATCATCATGATCATCAAGCTGACATCTTGAGTAACTTGACAATACCACTGAACTCTATCAAGACCAACTGCAGCCATGTGGTCCCACTCATCTACTGACACATCTCTCCTGATCCTAGTCAGGAGTGTCAGAAGATAGTCTTTCAAGGTTAACTCATGCCTCATCTGTAACCACAAACACACAAAATTAATCAATAAACCTTTCTAACCACTACCTTAACCATTTACCCTATCCCATGGGATAATTACATTGACTTGAGGCCCTTTTGGGCTATGTAGGCAACACTCAGTAGACATGGGGTGATTTGGGGCTAGCTCAGCCATCTACCCACCTAACTATCTAACCTATCCCTTTTTACCCAAGGCCTTACGACCTCTCCCTTAAACTAGACCTTTTAGCCAATCTCTCACTATTTAGCTAAGCTAAATCTACTCTATACCACATGATTCACCTATTCCTTAAGGCCTCATGGCTTTTCAACTCTTTTTCTCCCCTTTTTTACCCTTTTTACTTTATCAAGGCCATTGATGTCGATCACATATTAATCGACATCAGTGTTTAGACTACCAACATTGGTACATAACACATTGATGTTGGTGCCTTTTCCACTGATGTCAATAAGAAGGCCTTAACCGATGTCATTGGATGGCCATCAATGTTGGTGACTGATTTGGCTTTAGGGCTAAACCCTACCCATTACCAAATTTAACCTTAAACTACCTTAAAAACCACCCAACATGCTTAAACATGCTCCTAACCTCCCCACTACCCACCCACTACTCACTAGCAACCTATTATCCCCCCACTTAACTCAAATCAACAAAAATAACAAAAAAACATAAATTAAAGGTTTAAAATACCTTACCTCATCTCTTCACCTCCACTAAGCTGAGATGACTGGTGCCTCTACTGCCACGCCTCCAGTTGGGTATCCACCTCATCCTACTATTTTCTCAACTTTCTTATATTTTGCTTTCTCTTTGATGAATCAACATGCAAATGACATTGGTTAACCACCTAGCCCCTTTTTGTCATGCTTGGTCATCCATCAACATCAGCCATTTATGTCCTCAGCCATCGATGTTGGTCACTTTACCATCGATGTCAATATTATGTAATAGTATTTTAAATGCTTGTACATCACTTTTTACAGTCCCTTCTTCATTCTCAAGCAACCTTGTACACACCTTGCCTCTACAAACTTGACCATGGGGATCATTTTCATCTCCACTCACACCAACTATTACCCAAACACATGTTTCATTATGTACCCACTCATTACATCTAAGTTTGGTGTCTTGATCATTTATGCTATCTAGTACACATTGATAATACCTTATATGTATGACTATCAGTTGATTCAGATCACCACTAACTGATCCTATCACCTATGACCTATTGTGTTTTTAGGGGCACTTCCTACCTTAGATACTTGGAACAAATTTGACTATTGGAGTTATAATTTTGGTTAATCCTACGTTCTCAGTTATCAGTAACAAGTTGTGCCTTGGTAACTTTAACTAAAATCCTCCATGACCACACCTATTTTCAACTTGTTAACACACCTTTTTAGTAATTTATAACCATGATGTCATCTCTACACTACTAACCCATAACCAACCAATCTCATTTACTCCTTGTCAAATTAATCACCGATTTTGGGTTTTACCAATTTTGAGGGGGAAGATATCACACCCTATGCTTAGACTACTCAACTTTAATTTTTGTCTTATAACTTACTGACACAACTTACCAAGACAAAAAGGGGCAAATGTAGACACCAAAACTATGTTACACAACCGTGATATAATGTGTTGTGTCAAAACCCCCCTTAGACCCCCCTTTGTAACAAGTCTTCCTAACCCATGCCTTTACCCCACATATTTAATTAATTAATTAAGATTAATTGAATATTCCCTATGCCACCCTGCCTAGTAACCTTACCTCAAGACAAATTCTCCCCCTGTGAGTCACCACTAGACTTGGTCTCCCATAAATGACTAATGCTTACCCTATAAACCAATTACCTTATACTCAACCTTGCATATTGATCATTTCTTAATGGTTGTCACACACTTGGCATGGAGAAATAGAATAAAGGAGCTAAAAATATCCCTTTTAACCTATTCTTATGCCACCAAACACTGGTCAACCCCTTGATCAATGTCAGTCAACCTGAGACCGATGTTGGTGAGATCATCGACATCGGTTGCTTAAGAAACATTCTAAACTCATTTTGCTACCCCATAAAACATTCTCTCTCTCAAGAAGAAACTCACTCAAGAGATTCAAATCACTCTTAAAAATCTTTTGGTGATTATCCGACCTGTAACCAGGCTCACAACTTCTCTATACCAGTCAAATCTTGAATTAGAGTTGATCCATTGTGTAAAGATCTTGAAATATGATGAACAGGTAGGACACACTCATCTCCATTCAGTTAGTCACCTTCATAAAGCTCTATCAAGAGTATTCTTTAGGTACTTATATCATGTTAAACATCTCTATATTCTATGATTTCTAATTATTTCTTATTAGCATTTACACAAGTCCCATCCATCCCTGAGGAGGACTTGCAAAACTCCTTCATCTCCATACCTCTACCTTAACCAAACCAAACTCCTCATTTAGACTTCTTACCATCTCTCTAAACCCCCTCATAGGACTCTTTCCCCAACCCCATTAACCTATCAAATATCCTTCCCTACACTTAGGAAAGCTTTATGTGAATTTTTGACTCTATTTCCCCTACCGATGTCAGTCACATTGCCACTATTGACATCAGTTACCCTACCAATTTTGGTGACTACCCTTTTACTAAAATCACCCTGAACCAGCCTAAACAACCCTCTAACAAACCAAAATTATATTTTTCTTGCTCTATGATATTGACTTGCTACACATAGGTTATAGAAAATGTACATGCATCTCTCTCTCTCTCTCTCTCTCTCTCTCTCTCTCATCTCTCTCTTCTCTCTCTCTCTCTCTCTCTCTCATCTCTCTCTCTCTCTCTCTCTCCTCTACTTTACTTTGTCATTTCATTTTTAACTCTTTATATGAAACAGTGGATTTTCATCCCCCAAAAAGTCTGTCACTTCCTAGAACAAGTAAGTTCTTACTTGCAGGTGGTCCTCGCCCTAGACAAAGAGGAGTTCTCAACTTTATCTAGATATGGTGTGCACCAATCTAGGTACATATAATCACTAACCCCCAACCTTTCTTTCTCTATTTATCACTTTTTTAAATTTAATCAAAAAATAATTGAAACATCACTTTTTATAGTCCTTTCTTTCATTCTAGGGCAACCTTGCACACACCCTACATTTACCAAACTTGACCATGGGGATCATTTTCATCTCTACTCATGCAAACTATTACTCAAAACACACATTTCATTACGTACCCCACTCATTACATTTGAGTTTGGTGTCTTGATTGTTCATGTTATCTAGTACACAGTGACAATACCTTACATATATGACTATCAGTTGATTTGGATCACCACTAACTTGATCCTATCACCTATGACCTGTTGTGTTTTTAGGGGCACTTCTTACCTTGGATACTTGCAAAAAATTTGACCATCAAAGTTATATTTTTGGTTAATCCTACCTTCTCAAATATCACTAACAAGTTGTGCCTTGGTAACTTTAACCAAAATCCTCCATGACCACACCTATTTTCAAACCTGTCAACATACCTTTTTAGTACTTTATGACTATGATGTCATCTCTACATTACTAACCCATAACCAACCAATCTCATTTACTCCTTGTCAAATTGGTCATCGATTTTGGGTTTTTCCTAATCAATTCCCATTTTGAGGGGGAGGATATCACACCCCATGCTTAGACACTCAACTTTCATTTTTGTCTTGCAACTTATTGGCACAACTTACCAAGACAAAAAGGGGCAAATGTAGACACCCAAAATTACATTACATAAATATGTAATGTGTTATGTCAAAGCTTCCTAAG
>JARHVA010009372.1:0-105000 GCA_037957365.1 Torreya grandis
AATTAACCTTATTAGGGGTGAAATTTAGAGTGATAACACTTCAAACATTGATAAGATATTTTCTCATTTGCCAGATGTCCTGAAAAAGGTCCCATTGAACCATTCCCTATTAGGACCCTTTCATATTAGTGTTCTTATCTATTTCCATTTTAATTATTGACTATTTTATGTCCTTTTTAATTTTCCTATTCTTAATGAACAAGCCTTTTATGATGTCTAATTACATGTTGAGTGCCTTCTCTAATTTAAAAATCCTTAAAATCTAGTCTCCCTCAACTGTAATATCCTCCATTATTTTAGTATTGGGAATGGATCCACATGAACAAAAAAATACCATCATCCTTAAAATTAAGGTCCTTAAAGTGAGAAGGATGAATATCATGTAATGGATTAGGGTTATCATCTTAGATGTCGATGATGTGTTCTTTAATTTCCTTATAGGTAGAAACCTTCTCCTCCTGCTTGTTAGATTCATGACATTTGTTCTTCTGTAAGGATGACTCTAATTTTTGGAACTAGTATTTGCCTAAGATTTTTTTATGCTTAGCCAACTTACAAAATTTGGTAGACACTCCTTTTCCCACCCCTCACACACTTCCTCATTTCAAGTAAATTGGCTAATGGGATTTTGATAGTGATTGACCTAGGTCTTTATTTAGGCTGTGTTCCTCCCTTCATATGAGGTATGGCTAGAGTATTATCTTTTCCCCATCCAATAACTCATGTAAAAATGGACTAGGGATAGTTTCCTTCAAGACAATGGTAGGTGTGGCCACTTAAAATATAATAAAAATAAGTGCTTAATGTAAACAAAAGAAATAAGATATATTTACAAATTATCTTACTTAGTAATATCCAAGCACAAAGAAGGTAATCAAATAAAAATCTACTTAGCAATGATTTATTATATCAGGGTCATGACCAATTATGGATCTGCTAAACCTAACTAAGGGATCTCTTATTACATAATGGAAAAGGAGAGGCTTCTAATACCTCCATTAAAATGTCATCATTTAATAACCATTTTAATGTCTTATAATGTGGACAAATGGAACATAGATAATTTACTAAACTAATATACAAGTTAATATAGTATATAAACATGCAAGTTAATAAAGTGCTCACTAGAGCTTGTGGCACAAATGGGGAAGATAATAAACAAGCAAAGATAATTATATTCAATATAATATATAAGTAATCTAAGTAAGGAGAGATATAATTAAATCCATTAGTTATACAAAATCTACTTAGCCAAATTATGTAGGGCTAGGAGTATACTTACCTTGTTGAAGTGAACTCATCATGCCTTAATCTCTCCATTGGCCAATGGTGATTTGTAAGAGGTTACAGCTTGTAAGGATAATAATGATAGATCAACTCTATACTGCAAGACTTCTCTTATTGATCCAATACCTCCACAAGAAAAGTGATACTAATCCAAGGTAAAAACATAAGCAATGAAACCTCTAAATTATAAGATAAGTAGATTTATGAGTTGTGATGATGTGCAATTTATTGATCCTCTATTTATAAATGAAGTTAAGGGGTTATTTATAGCCAAGTATGGAACTTAAAACCTCATAAGAAGTTAGATTACAAGGTCATCTAGTTTGACCTTGCTTGGTCAAAAATGCAGTCATTAGGCCTCAAACTAGGTTGGCTTGGGCTGATAATTCCATAATGTATACTAAATTCCCAATAAGGTTGATCGTGTCAATGTAGTAGAAAAAATGAGTAAAATGGGTATTTAATTATGTAAGGTATATTCTATATGGTGAATTTATTGGAGTGGTTTTAGGTAATGGTATAGGGGCCAATAATACTATGAAGCACCAAAGATCTACCAACCCTTTCCTGGTGTACCCTTTAAGGCATGAAATCAAAGAGATTAAAATTCATTGGGTTATTGCAAGACATAACACGTTATTAAGTGATACAGATTAAATTAAGGAAATAAAGGTTAATATAGGTCTCTATTAAAACATTAAATAAACATCATTCTAGTATTTAAAGTGGTGACTAAATAAATATCGGTGATGGCATTAGCTCTCTCGGTAATGGTGATGGAGTAGGGTTTAGGCTTAGATACTATGATGATAGAAACTTTATAGGAAATTTTAGTTATAAATAGGCTTTATAATTCCATATTTTAGTCCTAATAGGTTATCATAGAGTGGTAATATCATCTCTTAAGAGGCATGGGCAAACAGGGAATGGCAAGGTGGAACCTTTTGAGATTGAGTCTTTAGGGCTAACGTCAGGTAAAAATATGATGACATTAAGTAAGATTTCATCTTGGAATTTCATTTATGATAAATGTAAAAATAGGTCAAACCCATTCCATGCCTATGCAATTTTTTATAAATCCTCCATTCTTCAAGATCATCCTAACATTAATCCCCAACTAGTTTTTAGATATCATATACCCGCTTCAGAGCCTTACATGGTTGAGGCTAAGGATTTGATCAGAAAGAAAGGAAGTGTGGAAAAGGATTTCATAAGAATAAATAGGTGGATCTAACTTTATTTGGGGATATTCCTCCAGTATTTTCTAATGATCCACTTATTCTTTAGGTCTCATATGAATATTATCAACCATTGGTCTTGAAACTGGGTGTAAAACCCTCATTGGCAGATGCATTGGTAAAAGACCTTTATGGGATGAGCTTTCATGTTGGATTAAATTTTCCTAGACTTTATTCACACAAATTTCTCTTTTGTTGTTCCCAAATGGTTTTTTCATGTTTATCTTTAATTATGAGGAAGATAGAATTTGTTTGGAATAATGGACCTTGGTTTTTTGGGAAGCTAAGGTTGTTTTTGTGCCCTTTTACTCCCTTTTTTTATTTATATGGAGTGGTTATTTTGAATTCTTTGATCTGAATTAGGATCTATAATCTTCCTCTATCATTTCTAGATTCTGGGCTACTTCAAAGACTGATAAATAAAATTGGTGTTTTTATTAAATATGATCTAAGTTGGAAGGAATATCCACAATATGTGTGGGTTTGTGTTATGGTGAACTTTTATAAACCGCTCCATCATTCCATTAATATTTATTCCTCTCATGGATTTAAGACTCAGTTTATCAATTTTTAAGGGTTACCTTATAGGTGTTTCAAGTGTAATCAGGTTGGGCATAAATTTATGGTTTGTCCTCATAATTATGGAAAAAGAACAAATTCATCTTTTTTGAAGAAATGGGTTCAAAAGATTGGTTGTCCAAACCATGATTTGGTGAATAGACTAAATTTACCCTTGGAGCCATATTCAATCATCATGGATTCCCCTTTTGCTTCTTCAGGGGGATATAAGGGTTTTTCCTTTAATGGAGATGATATGGAAGTGGTTTAGGGTGTCTTGGGAACTAGTTTAGAGAAGCCTTCTTCTCTTAGGAAAAAGGGAGAAGAGGTTGGTCAAAATCTTGAGGGTGTGTTTTCTTAAGATCAATATATTCCTAAGGTAGAGGAATGTCTACATCCAAAAGATGTAGTTGAGGGTGGAGTAGATTATGACGAAGAAGAAGAAGAAGAGGAAATTATCTCCAGAGAGATATTGTCTATATTTCAACATCATATCCTTCATTCTAAACTTGATTATGGTAAGAAAGGTAAAAGAGGTAGGAATATTGAAGGAGAAAGGTTGAAATTATATGCCTTGCATTCTATTGATAGGGGTATTTAGTGGACTATGAAGGCATTGATTTCCATCTGAGATAGATTCACTCTCATGATAAAAGGTTTATTTGATGATTTATAGGTAGGGGGACTATACGTTTTATATGATCATAGTTCAGTCTTTTCATTTTTGGTTAGTAGAATGTTTAGCTCTCTTTTATTGGTGAGGATCCTTATGTGTTTTTATTGAGGATCCTTATGTGGTGTGGATTTTTACTATTCCTATTTGGTTGAATAAACTTTGGTTTTGGGTATCTATTTTTTGGTAATTTAGCATTTTTTTTCCTTGTAGGGACTAGGGCACCTATTACACATTAGACCTAGTTAAAACTTTAATAAAAAGCTAGTATTTATTTAAAAAAAGTGATATAGATTAAAAATATTGTGTGAATACATATGCCCCACTCTAAGTTCATCACTTATCACAATAGTGTAACATGGGATGGTGCTTCGATAAATAACATAGGAAGATCTAAACGAAATTGAAATACTAAAATGAATTCTAAAACAAAATGAGAGTAACTAATATTACCATATACATACTTTGACTTACCTTATTTATAAATGACTACATGCAAATAACATGATTAACAATAGAAGCAATGTGTGGCATATGTAGGATGTCAAAATAGAAATGAATAACTCTTAAAAATAATTAAATTACTTAGAAAAATTGGCAAGAAGGATTGTTAAGGCTAATTTAGAACCAAAATACCAAACATGTAAATGAAAAAATGAATACAAATGAATGTAGGACATACTAAATCATGCTGGGAAGCATGTAAAACATTGTAAGTAAATTAAATATTAATGCAAGAAAACTATAATAGAGATACGTAATCAAGTGAAATATAACCTCATGTAAGATAAGCATCTTGAATACAACATAAATAAATCATAAATGATTGAAAATAAAATTTAATTCAAGATGCAAGAGAAGCATGTCAAATGAAACATGAAGAAAGCATAAATGACTAAAAATGAGAATGTAAATCAATATTTAAAACAAGCATGTCAAGTTAAACATAAATAAAAACATGTAATAAGGTCAAATGTTCTATGTAAGATAAGTGAAGTCCACAAAAATCAAATAAGAATATGATGGACAAATTAAAATCAAAATCTCTAAAGGATGACAACTAAAACATAGTGCTTATTCTAAAATTTGATGTAAGAAAAAACAACACCACCTAATGACATGACTAGGATGACAATGAGTTGGTGTGGAAAGTAGATGGTGAAGAGATGTTTGTGAGGAAAAATTGGTCCTATCTGAGGTATTATAATATATCTCATAAACTATAAACCAAAATTCATAAGTTGGTATATGTGATCAACTAAAATCAATAATGAATTTGAGGTGCCACATGGGTTATTTGAACATCCTTAACAAGAATGAGACACACTAGGTAAGTGAGCAAGGCTAGAAACTATCAACACCAAGGACTTAGGACACTCTAATTATTGAACACAATGATTGGGATAACAAGTGAAGCACATAGACCATCCCATGAAGGATATATGCATGAAAATTAAAATGGACCCTACCTTGGACCACAACATGTTCCTTACTCCTCAAGACCCCTTATAGAGCCATTAGTCTACTATGAAGATTGGGTACTTGTGTGAGAAATTAGGTGCCACTATAAGTAAATGATATAATGAGACCTCCTACCCCAGTATAAAATCCTACCACACCCTAATGGACCTCAACTCTATCATGAGGCCAAGTATGGAGTTTGAGCTTTGACTAAGATAGGAGATATGCCAAATAAAGATCATGTCTTTTGGTATGGTCTAACTTTTAATATTATTTTTCCTTTTGATCATTGCCTCTTATTTATTTTATTATTTATATTTTAACTCTTTTGGATTTTAATATTCTTCCTCTATATGGATTTGGAGAACCAATCATGAGTGAAATAGGTGATGAACACAAGAGAGCTTACACTTGGTCGCTATGAAAAAGGATGTAAATACCATGGTAGATAAATACTCCTACACTTACCCACAAGTAAGTGTGTAATCTCAAAACTGACCTATGTGTGCCTCAAATGAAAGGAAATAAGGGAAATATGGAGATCATGAGAGATTTGTCCATGTAATATTGATACAATGATGAATATGCTTGTATATGATCATAAGGAGGTAAAAATAGTGCTATGAAAGGGATGGGGCTATGCTTATGATAATCATGTCACTAAAAATTTATACTAATTGACAAGGTATTTATCACAATCACTAATGAAAGTAGTAGTCATCCAAAAAGAGGGGGAAGGTAAATGGTCATCCCAAAAAAGGGATAAATTAAATAAGGGTAAAATAATCATAAATATACCAAGGAAAATAATGACATAAATAATTAAAGTAATACCTAAGAACCATAAGGGAAACTAAGGTCAAAATAAATGTGAAATAAAACCAAATAACCTAAAGGAAATAATGGTGTAAGTAAAGTGAAAATGATAAAAATAAAAAACATAAAAACAAATAAACATGAGTAAAAAATAACAAGTAAAATCTATGCTAATATCTATATCAAATATGAGCATATGAAATACAAGCCTATGTGTCTCAAAAGGTTTCTTGAAGTTGAATTTGTTTATTATGTAATTTAGAAGAAGAGTGGGCATTGTAGGATGACCTAATAGGTAATATGATGTAGAGATGGGCATCACAAAATTCCCTAAATTATGGAATGAGATGTGGATGGGCATCATAAGATGCCTCAACATGTGATATGGAATGAGGTGAAATTGAACAGTTAGAATGAACCTCATTTAGCTTTCTAATGTAGCTAGAGATAGGTAAATGTGTTGAGATTTTGGATTTTGAGGATGTCAACATTGACATAGGATGTGTAGGAAAGTTATAAATAGGTCTATAAGGTTAAGGAGTACCGTGTATGATGCACTTTGGAGTAGGCATGTGAACTAGGTTATCTTTGGGTTTGCATGACCTAAGAGGTTGATGTTTGACAGATGTAACCACCTATTTGAATTTGTGCATGTTATCTATCCTTTACTTATTGGTTTATAAATAAGGATCAACTATGGTTTGGAAAACATTAGTGGATGAGGTGGAGGTATGGGGTAATTATTTTTTATCATTAGGTAGGTGATGTTGATGTGATTATGATTATTTGGATTGGGTTTGGAGGCTTGAAGATAGTCTTGATAAAGTTCTTGTGTAAGAGTATCAAGATTAAAATATGGACCAAACAAAGAATTAAGAAGAAATAAGTGAAGATCATGATAAATCTCATGATAATGACCTATCATAGCATTCCACCAGTAAAACTTATCAGGATTGTACCATTTTGGATATGGTTTAGAAGGATCAAAACTCATAGGTTTAGAGGGTGACAGTTTCATATTAAATTCTTCTAGACTCAAGGGAGCATGTATTGGGTTAAAATTGGTCAAATGGGATGCTTTCTTTTGAGGTTGGGGAGATTTAGATGAATCAATGCCATGAGAAAATGATTGGAAAGGTTCCTTAGTAGTTATTTGGTGTGATTAAAATTGATTCATAAGTAATTCTTATCTTTTTTTCTTGGTCTAAGGCTTATTCTAAAGTTTTAGGGGAAAACATACAAAATTTATATTAAATACAAGCTTTAGGAGTGGTAAAAAATAATTTTAAAGAGTATCATCATTCATGTTATGGTCCACTTTTTGAGCTAGATACTTTCATCATTTGATGAAAGTGTGAGAAGATTCATTAAGAATTTGCTTGGGATTGATGAAATGGCCAAGATAATTTTCAAGAAGGTCATTATGTTAGAATTCCTTTACTAGAGAAGTGACTAAATCCACTAGTTACATAATTGAATGTCTATGAAGTTGATTATACCATTCAAGTGCATCACCAACAAAGGTTTTGGCTAGGATCATAGTGGTATCAAAGGTGCTAGTTTGGACCCATTCTTTATATATATTGTTAAAAATTTTGAGAAATACAGTGGGGTCCTTAGTCCCATCATACATAATAGTTGAAAAAATGTTTCCAATATCTAAAGGTTCATTTTGAATATTTTGAATAATTTTTTTTATGCAAATGGGGTTGAGGGATGATATTCCCATTGGCATATCTAAGATGAGAAGAGATAAAATTCTGATTTGATTAAGCCATGATGACTTGAGGTGGTTGACTAGCCATTTTCAAGATATGATATTGCATTTGATTCATTTAGAAATTGTTAGTTATTTTCATAACATTCATTTGTTGAAACATTTGAGAAATAATTTGAGTTATATCAATGGGAGGAGTAATATTGTTATTGGTAGGAATGTTAGTGTTGGTAGGAGGAGCATTCCCTATACTGGTAGTAGGGGAGGGATTTTTGGGTGGAGGATTCCAAAAATTTGTAAGGAGGACTAAGGGGCATAGCCTCAACAATATTACATGATGTAGTAATTGGTTTGGTATTAGGAAGACATGAAGGAAGAAATTTGATAGTTTCATCTGAAGTGATAATATATGTGAGGTTTTGATATAAATCCTTGATTATGAAGTGTTATTAAATAATTAGAATCCACCTATTAAACTAGGTCAGCCACCTACTGAATTATGCATTTATTAGGTTACTAAACTAGGTAAGACACCTACTAAAATAGGTCAGCCACCTATTGAATTAGGTTGGACACCTACTAAATTAGGTTGGCCTCCTATTGAAACTAAGTCAACCACCTACTCAATTATGTCTAAAAGTAGAGGCAAAACAAACTAGGTTAGCCACCTACTAAACTAAGTCAGCCAGCTACTGAACTAAGTTGGCCACCTATTAAAGGTGTCTAAGATTAGAGGAAAAACAAACTAGGTTGGACACCTATCGAGTTGTGTTTAAAAATAGAGGCAAAACAAACTAGGTCAGCCACCTACTGAACTAAGTTGGTAACCTACTCAATTGACTAGGTTGATCTAATTAATTTTTGGGAAGAAAAATAGTAAGATGAAATTATACTAGGTCATCTAAGTCCTACTGAATTGGCCAAGTTGATCTAGTTGAATTTTGGGAAGAAAATTAGCAACCTTAAAAAAAGGATAGAACAAATTATGTTTACCAACTTGATCTAGTTGAATTCTGTAAAATTCTAAAATAAACTAGGTTTAGTAGTTTGATCAAGTTGATTATTTATATAATTTTAACAAAACTAAAAAAATAGCAAAAATAAAATAGAAATTTGAAGTATTGATTAATTTTACTGAGAAATAGAAATGAGAAATTAAGATAATTTACAAAATTGAACTACTAGGTTGGTAAGACTGAACCTTGAAGATAAAACAAGATCCACTAGGTCAATTTAGTAATTTATTTTGAGAGTGTTAAATTGTAGTTTGACTAGGTTATCTAGATGAGTTTTTTATCCTGCACATAGAATACATAATTAGGTCAACAATATTGACATGGTTGAAAACCTACACACACAAAATAAAACTAGGTCGATAGGCTCAACCTACTTGAAAACCTACACACAAAATATAGAACTAGGTTGTTAGGCTCAACCTAGTTGAAAACCTATGCATAAAAAAATAGAACTAGGTCAATAAGTTCAACCTAATTGAAAACTTGTGCACATAATACAAAACTAGGTCGATAGGCTCAACCTATTTGAAAACCTACACACAAAATATAAAATTGGATTGACAGGGTTGAACCAATTGACTATAAATGAAAATAAAAAAATGTAAGGGTTATATTCTCATCGAGTTCACCAAAATGTATGCAAGTGAGATAATAAAGATCTACAACTTATCTTACTTAGTAATATCTAAACTTGAAGAAGGTAATTAACTAAAAATTTACTTATTTATACTTTTTTATATCAGGCTCATGACCAATTATGGATACACTAAACCTAAATTAAGGATCTATTATTACATAATGGTAAAGGACATGTTTCCAAGACCTCTAGTCAAATTCCATCACGTAAAAACCCTAGCTAGGTATTAAAATGTGATAAATGGAAATTTAACTAATCTACTAAACAAAGATACAAGCTAATCTAGTAAATAAACATACAAGTTAATCTAGTGTTTACCAAAGCTTGTGGCACAAATGGGGAAGAAGTAAACAAGCAAAGATAATTATATTCATGATAATATAAAATTGATCTAAACAAGGAGGGTAAAAATTCAATCCATTATTTATATAACATCTACTTAAACAAAATATGAATGGCTAGGAGTATACGTTCCTTGTCCAAGTGAACCTGTCATGCCTCAATCTCTCCCTTGGCCAATGGTGCTTTGAAAGGGTTCATTTTGGCTTGTAAAGATCACAAGGATAGATTATATCTAGGATACAATACTTATCCTATGTATCTAATACCTCCACAAGATAAGTTCTACTATTCCAAGGTAAAAACCTGAGTAATGAAACCTCCAAATGATAGTATAAGTAGATTTACGAGCTATAATGATGTGCAATTGAATGATTCTCTCTTTAAAAATTAATTTAAGGGGGTATTTATAATAAAAAGGATTTATCTTAAACCCTCCTTGTAATTTAGCTGACAAGGTTGTCCATGTCAACCTTGTTTCTTAGGAAACATAGTTGTTAGGCCCCAAACTAGGTTGGCTCAAGTCGATGGAGTTTCATAACATGAAAAAAACTCCCAAAAATGTTGATTGAGTCAATATAGTAATAAAAATGAGTAAAAGGGGTGTTTGCTCAGGTAGGGGATAATTTAGATGGTGAACTACTTGTAGTGGTTTTAAGTAATGATATAGTGTCCAACAATCATGTGAAATACCAAAGGTCTGCCAACCCCTTTCTTAGTGCACCCTTTAAGGTGTGCACTCAAAGAGATTAAAACTTGATATGCTCTTGAAAGATATAAAATGTTAGTAAGTGATATAGATTAAAAACATTGTGTGTATACACTTAGTAGATGGGCATGCCATTTTTCTCAATTTAGAAGTCTAGGATAGAGTTTTCCAATGACATGAGCAAAAATAAGGGAATGTTCATTAACCTACTATGTCTAAAATGATTTAACATGAGAAGTTGTAGGAATAGAGATTCCTATACCTACCTTAAAAGGTAACATAATTCATGATGTGCATTCAACCTTCTAACCAAGGATTAGACAATGAGGTTATGAGAATCATGTGTTTCAGCTCATGGACTCTTTAATTTTACTTAAAGAACATATTAATCTCCTAGTTTTTACTCCTTGTATCTTTAAATATATTTTATTCCATTTGTATACATGTCAATATCCCTATCTATGCTATATTTTAAGACCTCTATAGTTACCCCTCTCATGGTAACACTTATATCCTTCCAAGCCCTGATGAATCTAATTGATAATCCTAGATCATGACCTTTGATCTATTCAATATAACTTACCATCCTACCTCTTTTCAAAATATGCCACACATGGGTGTTTCTTTTTTCTCATTTATTGGAGGAGGGTTGAACTCTAAGATGATCGCCTCCCATGGCCCTTTCAATTATTAAAAAATCCTTTCCTTATTCACAATGTTTACTTGTTTTAATTGAGTGTTGTTAGAAGATAATATCTTCTATTTAAATCAATTAGTATTTCATTTGGCTTAGAAAATGTTCTATTATTTTATTACATAAAATTGTTGTATTATTAAATTTTTTATAAGATTAATAAGAGAATAAATTCTCACCCATAGTACAACTAAATTATTTTTTAAATTATCGCTAAAATCCTATCAATACCTTAAAAAAATACATTGACCTTAAATATATATATATATATATACACACACTAAACATCTTAATATTATTTATATTATTATAATTTTTAATAATATTTTATTTTAATTTTTTTTAAACAAAATACATTTTCTTCATAAACTATTAGGTTTTGTAAATTAATTTAATTGTTATTATTAGTCTCTAAGGGAGACTATAGGATCCATTTGTGCTTAACCTATAATTATTTTAAGGTGTATCAGCTAGTAAAAATGCATCATTTTTTGTGAAGAGAATATATTTAGGTGTTTGGTAAAGTTAACTAGCAAGAAAGTTAATGGATGGCATTAAAAAATAATATTTGGTGGAATCTAATTGGGTAGAAAATTTGAGATGATATTATCAACATCATTTATTTTGAGGCACAACATTGATATCTTTGTAGGTAGACCCTGCTCTATTTTTAAATTTTTTCTACAATTTTTTTACTATTATTATTTGGCATGGATAATCACCTGGCTATAGATAGAATTAAATGCATAAATGTGCACATATCTCTCCAAATATAAAATTAAATCAAGCCACAATTAATGACACTCAATATCAATAGGTACGACCAGTACATGGATTAATGGTGGACACTTTATCAAATAAATGATGAAATAAAAGTGCTAGGCTTGCCTCGCACAAAAATCCATCAAGATCTAAAGAAAAAATGTATTTAATTGGCTCCCTAAAGTACATTTGTGTCTTTGCCTAATTTGTGCAAATGGTTAAAACATTGAAATAATTTAAGACGTAGAAGACTTATGCATTTACAACTTTCAAGGCAGTGGTGAAGATTTGTTTGTGCATTGGTGTGTGCTTCATTTACATATGTTGGGTACTAGCTTTGGTAGGTTTATATCGTACATGTTTGAGCTAATTTTTCCTTGAGAAACCTTAAATTTTATTGTAATATATAACACTATTGATAATATTATCTTTATTTTGTAGAGATTGATAATGTCCAACTTTATGGAACTTTATCAAGTAATTGAATATGTCTTTGCCAATTTTGTTGGAAACATTTCTACTAAAAAATAATTTTCATTTTGAACCTTTCAAAATGTATTCTATTATTTATCTCATCATTTTCTTTATTTTATTACATTTTTGGGTATTTTTTCCATGGTTTGACCCCATTTTTAGGTAAGTAGGTTACTTTTTTGTTAAAATATTAAAATAATTTTCCCAGTCTTCAATCCCCCAAATTGATAGATTGTAATCAATTATAAATATGTTTTGATGGTTTTTTTACTGTGGGTTTGATTATGAGAAATGAGTAAGAAAAGAATTATCCTCGGTGAATAGGTGTAATTGGACATAGTGGAATCTCCCCAATGCAATAGATGGATATCAATTTTAGCAGATGATTTTCTAGAGGACGTCGGTTTGCCTGCTAATTCAATCTTTTGGCCCATCAATGACCATCAAAACTGTAGATAGGCCTAAAATTCTTCATTTTTTTATCATTTTATTTTTGAGTGAATGGTGGTTTAGCATAGCCAAATTCTATTTGTGTGGATCATTTTATGTTTCATATTTTAGTTTCAATGATATTTATTAGGAAAGAATGATTTTTATTCTTTTTGTATCCCTTGCATTGGAGGGGATGGTGATTAACTTAACTAATTTATGTTTGTGGGTATTGCTCATTTTGGTTTTATTTTTATAATTTAAATTTTAGTTTTTGACTTTCAGTTGGTTTTTTAACATTTGTGCATTTAAAAATTGCATGGTATAAATTGTAATAATTAATGTATTTGATATGTTTTAGAAGAAAGAGTTTACTTGAATTTTTTTTTTAATGAAACACCATCTAATAACTAGATTTGAATTTTATCTATTTATTTTATTCTTTCAGTTAATATTATTGTACCAGAAATGGGATCTAGCTCAGGGTATGGCTTGATTTTGACAAATAACCATCCTATAAATACTTTTTTTGGATTGGTTGATTAATTAGAATTGGAAGTTCAATGGATACATGAAGTAAATAATATAAATGTCTAAAAAAAATAATGGTTTTATTATAGGATCTACCATTATTTTACTTGCAAGGTGGGTTTATTATTCCATTAGGTCTTTGCAATCAACATATAGGTGAAGCAAAGCCCATTTACACCCTCATACTCCTTGTGGCTTTAAATGAGCAAGGTAATTCTAGGTTGTCTTTGATTGCACTCAAAATGGGGTATTTTCTCTTCTAGACATGACTTAAAGTTTCTGCTACATATTAGAATTACTATTATCTACACACATCTCATGGCTTCATGTGAAGATTACTAAAACTTTTTTTCCCTTATTAAAGTTGTATCCTAAGTTGGTAAAACTAATATGAAATGTGGAAGAAATATAATATCCAAATCTAAGACCACTCAAAACTATGGTTTGGTAGATTTGTTTTTCTATATAAACTATGTCGAAGCTAGCATGCTTTTGTCCAATATGAAACCCCTCAAAAGTATGCTTTTCTCTATCCACATTTCCATCTGTAAGTTAAAAAGTTCATTTTATTTCCACATTATTGCACCTAAAATTTAAATTTAAGCATTATCTGTGGTATATACCCATGCATCACAAAGAATTATTGTATCCTCCGTGTAAATATGTTGCAACCCATAATACAAAGAATTAATCCTTCATAGTGAGGTTTGTAACTTTTCAAAACTATAGAAAATTAGTATTACATTATGGAACTTAAATTGTCAGTTTGTCATTGGTATTTTTGACCTTGAATTTAATTAGATTATTATTATTATTTTAAAATAGGATATATGATTTGGTTTTAATTAAGTTAATGGGAGATTTTAAGGTATTATATGCACATTAGCCATAAATGTTTAATGGATACTTTCCATTATCATTGATGGATTAGGAAAGACTCTAAATCCTATTTTTCCATTATATTAATGCAATAAATGAATCCATGCCCTTTGTTTTGATATGGTATTAATGCTTATGGTTTATATTTTTTGGGTTTAGATTTCAAATTATTCTTTTTGATCGAGTGGAGCATAACCATGTAGATAATGTGACCATGAATGATAATTTTTTCCCTAGACATTTCCCAAAGAGACCAATTATGCTAGGAGTTATTATGGTTGAGATTGTTTTTATTGTTTGTTTGCTTAGTTTGAATGCTTGCATATTTCACGTGAATAATCACTGTATTATTTTCTTTCTAGCCAACAAGTTGAAGTCTATGGCATAGCATAGACATTAGTAAGTGGAAAACGTATAAGGCCCCACTAATTTAGAAAGTAGTACATTGTATTTCAGTTATTCTTTATAAAATTTTATGTTTTAAAGCATTCTCATTTTTCTTGCAACACAACCAATTGATATTACTAATCTATCATGGGCTATATAACATTATTGCATTAAGTTTACCACTATAACACATATAGAGTTATATTTAGAATATATTCTTGTATGGTTTCTTTATAGATTATATAAAGATAAGCAAACTATTATGTAAACCTGTCCAAATAGAAATTGTTATGTAAACATTTCCAGAGAATTTTTGAGATTATGTAGATATATCTCACGTGTAATAAATAAACTAGTAAAGGAAATATCAAGTTGTTTATTAACTTTTAAACCATATATTTATTAGCCTAAGACCAAGTATAGAAATAGGGAGATTACCATGGTCAATAGTAGGAAAAGAATTTATTTACTTTCTACCACTGAACATAATTTATTTGTTATTAGAGTTGAAATTTAACATAAACTATAAATACTATATAATTGAACATTTGAAAAATCATCTATAGTGTTATGACAATCAATATATGATATCTATGAAATACTCATGGGAAAGGTGGTTAAATGAATCTTAATGTTGAACTTAGTTCAAAGGAATAGAGCATCACTTTGGTCAATGGTTGGTTGTAAATTTTAGTTACTTTGTGAATAGAAAATGGTGAACATGGCCTATAGGGCAATAAGTTTTGCATAAACTAGATTTCTAGTTGGTTAAATGTTTCAATATGTGTTTGGTCATTGAAAACCAAAAAAAAAAGTACTTGCACTTTAATGATAACTTGCAGTCAACTCCATATTGCATTCTCTTCCATGATTAATCAAAATCACTTCGTGCTTTAGGTATTTGACATTGATCTTCCTTTTCTTAAACAGTCTTGAGAGCTTTTCTATTGACTAATGATGTTTAATTATAACTAATGATGTTATGTTTTGACTAATCATGGCATCGAGATGAAATATTTTGGGGATGATACATTGACAAGAGCAACAACAATAGTATGACCGTGTACACTCAGTAATTGTTAGTTATAGGTAACATTTTTGATATCTTACCAAACATGTGAGCTATTTGCTTTTGAAAATGTTAATATGTCTTCCCATGTTTGTAAATGTTAATATGTCTTTCCATGTTTGTATGCAACATTTAACAAAAGAGTTAAGCCATTGTCATTATTTTTTGAGAGGGTTACAATGGAATTTTCCTACTTGGTTCTAGATTTGGTTTATTGTGTATTGATATTTTTGTTTGCGAAGAATATTAGAGTAAAAATGCAAGAATGGATATGCAATATACAATTGTTACTAAGTATTTTGTTTGAAAATAATTTTATCCCATTGCTATTCTCTTTGTAGAAAGATATTGGTAATACAATATGGATAAAGTTCAATACGAATTTTCTAAGTAATGCAAATAATGATAAGGGCTTTTATGGTTCTAGTTCATAAAAATATTTTTAGGACCTATGTTTCTAAACTCAATTTTGAGATGAAGGATTTTGAAGATAATACACTGACATTAATTTGATTTTGAAAATAAGTTAGATGTTTGGGTTGCTACACCTAACTCTCTATTTTTGCTTTTACATTCCCAAGATAGATTTTCTTAATCACATTTCTGTAAGAGGGATTTTATATTATGACTAATTTAATTATAAAAATAAGCTTAAAGAGAAAAAATGTGAATCTATTTTGATGAGGACATAAAGTGTGTCCCAAAACATCGATTCAAAAAATTTATACTTAATACAGGGCATATGATATGGCTTATTATTATTATTATTATTATTATTATTATTATTATTATTATTATTATTATTATTATTATTATTATTGTCATCATCATCATCATCATCTTTTTTCTTGGGATTGTTGATATGCTTTGCATTGGCAAATTTCTAGACAAAGATTTCATTACATGTGTGTTAGTTATTTTTAGTGTTTTTTTTTTATTACACACTTGGACAAGAAGTTATACCAAATTCTCCTCATTGTAAAAACCACGTACAAAATAGGTTATTTTAAAAAGTGGTTGTGTGCAATTTACCAAGCTAAACTTTAAAAGGTTATGCTATGTAAATTAAGTAGCAAGATTGGAAATTTGCATAGTGTTATTGGTATCTTAGTTTTATTATTACTTGTCAATGCAACCAATAACAATAGTAGTTGAAGCTTTTATTGAAGTCTAGGAACATAGCTTGAGAGCTTGTGAAGAAGCTTGCAAAATATGGATGCAAGTAAGAGATGTTTTTTAAATGGAATTTCACAGCCTTTCAATACATTCTCTTTCATCTATTGAGATATTCTTAAGAAAAGTTTATTTACTATTTGCTACCTAATTTATTTATTTTACAAGTGATTGAATTAAAGCACTATAGATATTTTGTAATAAAACCTTTAAGAACAATTCATAGATGGAATTATTGGCTTTAAGAGATAAAAAGTTATAAATAGGGTAAAGAACAATTTGTTCATAATAAAAAATACAAATCCTCAAATGTTTTCGGTATTTTTCTCTGTGTGATTATTTTACCCGACATTTTCATTCCCTCTCGAAGACTTTCAAAAATTCAAAGCATTGAAAGACATTCATGTACTATTTAGTATTTTGGTTGCATAATTGCTATTGGGTGCAAATAATCAACCTTCTTCAACGTATTGCTAAGGATTCTCGTATAATTCTATAATTTAAATTCACTTCACCATTTTTTAAAAATGCTCATATTAAATAGATTAATGAACTTACTCTTACGACATCTTTGCCAACAATTGTTTACTTTTGTAGATATTGATTGCTATTAATACTCTTGACAGAGATCGCCTATACTGTGTTCTATTTGCTTATGTTGTGTACGATCATGTTATTATGTTTCGTGCATAGAAGGATTTTCATATTTATGGAATTGCATTGAACAATATGAGGCTTTTGAATCTAGAACCATTGGAAAAACATAGCACCATGAGAGTCATGCCTTTTTATATAGCATAATTTAAAATACCAAACTTTATTGACAATAAAGTCAACACAATAGTCAAAGTCCACAAAATGCCCTTTCCTAATATTGGAATATTTTCTAGTCAAAGAAAATAATTTTGCACTAAATGATTTCATTAATAAAGTTCACATAAAATCGATATCCCCATAATAATGTTAGCAATGCCTCCTTTATCGAAATTTACTTTGTACTTAGACTTTCTTCCAATAGATTTAATACATAGTTAATTGTTTCTTTTCAGCATGAAAGCCTATAGGAGGCCATAGTATATATCATTCTCATTACAAGTTATTTTACCTTTAAGAATAACTATTGAACTTGATATGTATAATTGATTTTAAGAAGTTTGATTGTGATAAGTAATGCTTTGCTTTTTGGCATATGCATTGGAATTATAGTGCATTTAAAAAAGACGTGCCATACTTATATTATCATCAATCATTTTGCGTCAAACATTACATCTGGAAAAATGTGCCTTTCAATAATGTAATTGATATACTACTCATATTTGTTGATCTTTGCATAGTTTTATGTCGTAAAATCAAAGACAAAAATAGTGACAAAGTGCTTTTAGATTGGAAAGCAACAATTCTATAAACCTTGTTTGCAATACCACTCTTTCACTATATAATGCTTATAGAATACTTTGAACCTTTGTAATTGATAAAATTGAATTAGTAAATATTCAGTATATTAATACCATGATTATTGTTACTATGTCAATATTCACCTTTATAACAATTTTTCTTACATAAAAACTTTAATTATGTTCATGTATTCAATATCATTCTAACTCTCGTAAGAACTTAGTGCTTAACACTTTTGTTATACTTATCATCATCATCATCATCCTCAACATTATGATTATACTTATCCTCGTCATTATCTTCTTTAAAAGTATTAATTTAGAAGAAGGGAAAGAGATTATCGATATAAAGGTTAAACTAATTTGTTAATATTAATATAACATTTTTTTTCCTTTGGGTAGTTTTATACTGCAAGAATTACTATTAAAAAAACAAATAAAATAAATCATGGGAAGATATTTAGGCCAAGTCAATATCATAATTGTTTTAACGATGGTAGTAAAAGTCAAATTTTGATGAGCATGGTAAGTGTATAGTTGAAATGTGTTTGATAGCCCCCACATGTATATTATAATATTTTTGGTTTGGGGCTAGTGATGGGAGATCTGGTAGGCCTGTAACTTTATTCGTCCAATTCCAATTCCATATCGGATGGAATGAATTAAAAAGTCTCCCCTGCACACAGCTGGTCTAAATTATGAATGAATTTAGCAGAGTTGAGTTGAGTTATTTACACAGGGCCACGTTGTCCTGCAGAAAATTGGCTGCTTTTAAAAGGACACAAACATAGAATAGAAAACAGAAAACTTAACTTCACTTGCTAAAGTTCCACAGATCTATTTCACAGCCAAAGTCGTGAGGGTTAAGTTTAGTCATGCGAAGCGCTGCTGTAAGCTCTCCGGAAGCCTCCACATATCTGATTTCCTTGCAGGGGGGTTGGGGCTCTTCTTCTTCTTCTTCTTGGTTCAGATGCGAGGCTACCAACCTGTCCAGCGCACTCCACTCGTTCATATTCATATTCACATTCACATTCACATTCAAACTCTCTACTGCTTCTGACCTCAACTCATAATTTGCTGTCGTTGCTTCCAATTCTGTCATGTCTAGAGACATCGGCGGTGGATAACATGTCCGTTTCGAGACATTCTCAGTGACTCTTTCAGGAAAGAAGCGCTTCATAGCAGAGGAGGGAGGAGGAGGAGGAGGAAGAGGAACAGGGCAACCGAATTTAGGGCTCTCTAAATGAGGCAGCTGCATGAAATGGTATTGGAGATCCATCTCTTGCTTCATACACATCTGCTCCACCGTAGGATTCTCGGTGTTGAGACAATCCAAGTTTGACAGAATTTTATTCTTTCTCAAGTTGGAAGGAGCCAATTCTGCGGATTCGTTGCCCTTGAAATGGTTTCGCTTCTTGAAAACCCGGCATACTACCCATCCTTCTTCCTGTAACTCGTTCAATGCCTGTGATTTGTCAAACAAACAATTTCAGTTTTCATTAATATGCGCTGAGCCCACGATTCCTGTGACCTCCCTCATTTATCCTCATCCGATTAAAATTAGTCACCATAAAAATAAGGAAGAACTAAACGCAGTTATGAAGAAATTTTTTTTAACCGGCTACGATTGTTAAAATTTGACTTGGAATGGTGGTTTACATTAGCATTAGGCTGAGAATTTTCGTTGTCGTCGAGGCGATATTCGTGCATGATCCAGTCGGTCTTCTGGCCGTGAGGCGCTCGGCCTCTGTAGAACACCAGCGTTTTTCTCATTCCAATTCTTTTGAAATCCATGTGAATGGCTTTGTCCCGTCCGGTGGCTTTCCAGAAACCCGCTGCTGTGGCTCTGTTTGTGCGAGTACCTGTTGGGTACTTCTTGTCTTTGTGGCTGAAGAAGTACCAGTCGTTCTGTGGAGTGGATCCAATTTTGCATCTCTCTGCGGGATAATAATAATAATAATAATAATTCAAACACATTAACATTAACATTAGATTAGCAACAAGGAGAGAGGTAAGAGGATGAGGATGAATATTGTACCCTGAATATCCCAGGGTTCAAGCTTGTTTAAATCAACATCGCGAATAACATCCAGATCAATCTTTTCGAATGAAACTTTCTTCTTGAGGTAGTAATATAACAGCTCCTCCTCTGTCGGATGGAAGCGAAACCCTGGTGGCACGCGGGACTGCCCGTTTACTGACAAACTCATCCCTGCAAAACACATACAGAGCCACAGTGCCACAATATTACCAATCACCAATCACTGTATAAATGAAAACACACAAACCAATCATCAAGTTTGCAGCTGTTGGTTTTAATGTTGAGAGGCCAAACGCAATCCTATCAGAAATGGAAATACCAAAGGGTATGAAATATATGTTTACCTGAAAACTCAATAATAATAATAATGATGATGATGATGATGATGATGTGGAATTCTGGAACGTCCGAGATAGAAGCAAGCCTTTTAAGTATTGGGCATTGACGCAGGCGTCACGAGCATTTTAGGCGGAAGGGGAAGCAAAACCAGAGCAGAGTTTGAGCTTGATTCCCTCACCTCTTGTCACACCCTGGAGATTTGAAGTTTTGACTTTGGCAGGCGTTCAGAGATTTGGGACCTCCTAGCAAAAATATTGTGATGCAACCAAATTTGTGAATGGGAAGAAAAGAAGTGGGAAATTGAAGCAATTTTCTCTTTGCTTTTGCTAAAAAAGCGCGTACACAAGGGCGGTGTGAAACAGCACTCCTAATTTTTGTTCTGAATCCCACACGCTTCGCTTAGTCACATGAAAGCAAGCATGTGGGTTGTGCATGGATTGTGGAAGGCGAAAGTATTTAAATACGAGGAGGGCAGTGCCACCGTGCCACCGCCTGGGTTTGATTTTCAGATTCAAATTCATCTCTCTTTTGGGGTTGACTTTGGCACTACTAACCCCCACATGATGACAAATGACAAAGATTAGTAGTAAATCGCCTTCATCTTTAGTAGGGTGGGGGGAGTTGAGGTGAGGTGGAGGGTATTGTCATGATGGCAAGCCAAGGGAAAAACTTAGTCTGTTGTTGAAGGTGGCAAACCAGTTGGTGGATGTGGATGTGGATGTGGATGTGGATGGGGATGGAGATGGAGATGGGCCTTCATACATATTATTATGCATTATGCTTTATGCTATGCCACGGAGGGTGGCCCTAATCCCTCACATTTACTTGACAACCCACCTTTAATTACAAAAACAATTTCTTTTTCATCAATAAACTAAACAACTCTCATCTATATTAGATGAAACGACAAAAATGTGAGCATTTTTGGTTAAATATCTAGCATCTATCAATAACAAATATATTCTTTTATTTTATTATTCAAGTTTTTTATATTAATTTAATTTAATTATTTTTATTAAAAAAGTTTTCGCATTTATTTATAAAAAATATATTCTTTAATAGTATTAATTATAAATATTTTATTATTTTTTATTAAAAAATATATTTCATATATTAAAAATGTATTATATTGTGAAAATTAATTATACCAAAAATAAAAATAAAAAAAGAGTGGATTGAATCACACTCTTGAAATAGTCATATTGGTTAAAGTAGAAGCTTTAACAAGTTAATGTACAATAAAATTTTCATCGAACAATAGGTATATAAACAATTAACTAAAGCCATTTTAAGGCAACAACAAATCAAATAAAAATACTATGCAATGGAAGCCCAATGTGAACCAAACATGTGCCAATTGAAAGCCCTTGGTAGCCCAATATGAACCAAACGTGTGTCAATTGAAAGCCCTTGGTGAAGAATACACCAGAGGAAGTGGGTTTGTTGGGGTTCCATAATAACATCCCACATATTCAAACCTTCTCTTCCAAGCATGTTATTTGGAGTTAACTTTCCACTTGACATTGAGAGTATCAACTTGGAGATGTTGTGAAAAGAGGAATTCATAATCTAATTCGGCTCTATACTAGTGGAAAGGTGTCTCAACAAGTTGCTTTCAATCAATCCACCATCTTGAAGGAGATTGAACACCTATCTTAACAAGATGCACATCTGGGATGGAATTTTGAATTTCCAAAATAGACTCTTGGTTAGTAGCCTATAGTTAATTATTGAACCTTAGAACTTGCCAAGCCACCCAATCCCTAGTTTGATTACAAAAGAGATCAGAGATGACCTTGATACTTTTTTTTGAATATTCAAAGACTTTTAATTCAAGGTACAAGAACAAAGGGCACTTCATGAAAGGTAAGAATGGGAGACCACTACAGAGAGTGGGAATTAGGAGAGAACCCAGATCTAAAACCATATCCATCTCATTGAAGGCATCATTTGAGAAGTTCCCAAGCCTTCCAAATACTCTTAGCCATAAAAGTGCCAACAATGGTGGCGCAAACCTACATGATGATGAGAGATTAAAAATTTAAACCTTTCCATGCTCTTTTCCCATAAGACCTCTTTGTGTGACATAATTCCTAAGCATAATTTCCCATGCTTCATCATCATCCAAGGCATGGATGATCCACTTAGCACGTCAGGTACATCCTTGGATTTTGATATCCATGAGACCAAGGTCTCTAAGGGATCTTTACTTGCAAAAACTATCCTAAACAACTAGATGAAATCCTTTAATGCCTTCAGAATTGGCCCAAGAGAAGTTCCTTAAAATTCTCTTGAGTTTGGAAAATATAGCTTTAGAAGGTGGCCAACAAGAAGAATAATAGACATGAGTAATAACCAACACCTTAGAGCAAATTTGAAACTTTTATGCTAAAGAGAGAGGTTTAGATATGTAAATTCCAACCTTTTTCTCGACCCTTTGAATCAAGATCTAAGGGAGTGGCTTGACAAGAAAATTGAATGCCCATAAACTTAATTTTTTCACCCAACTGAATCCAAAGCCACTTGTACTACAAAAGCCAGTTAGGTAAAGGGAAAATAGATGCTCTATAGCATTGAGTCTTCCTCCATTGAATGAAAGAACCAAAAGCTAAAAAGAAAATATCTAGACATTCCATGGCATTTGAAATAGAAGTCTCATCTTCAATAAAAGTGAGAAAGGAGTCATCAATAAAGTGTTCATTAACCATTTTCTTATGAGATTGGCGAAGAGAGATGCATTTTACCAAACCTCTAGAATAGTAATCAACTAGTAGATAATTAACTCCCTAAAAAACAAACACATAAATACAATGCACTAGAGGACACCATTGATGAATAGAATAAAAAATCCCAAACATTTTAGATTGGATACTGTTGATTGTGATATAGGCACTTGCATATTGGAACAACAATTTAACATTGTTGACAAACCTAGAACCAAATCGTAGCCCTTGAAGCACAACTAAGATGAAATGCCATTTAATTTTATAATAGGTTTTTTTGTAATCAATTTTGATAAATAATTCCTTCTATTGAGATTTCATAGCCCATTTCATTCCCTCCTAAATATAAATAATGTTTTCAAGGATATATTTATTATGAATAAATATAATATTCTCAAGGTGAATAATAAGGGTAGAAAATACAGAACCCTAAGAGTAAGAACTTTAAAAATTATTTTATAGGGTACATTGAGAAGGGTAATGGGATTCAAATTTATAATACGCTCTATATCCACAAACTTGAGAATGAATTTGATATTACCTTGATGGTAAGTTCACCAAGAGAGTTGGTTTAAACAACTTCTAGGTAGACTCTGTGCAAATTCAAACCTATTGTATATGATAAATCCTTGTAAAACTCACAAGGAAACCCATCAATGCCATGAGGTTTATCAATAGCCATTTGTATATCCTCAATGGATTTAAGTTTATCACATGCCACTCTTTTTATTTCAGTGAGCTTGTAGGGAATTAATTGGAGGCATCTGAATAATGCACGTTTTGATTACAGTGAGGAAGGTTGAGCAGAAAACACACCATGAAAATGAGAAATAAAAGCTTTCAAGATATTAGGAAGGCATGTAAGACGGGATCCAACTTTTTAAATAATTTTAACATGATCAATTGCTTGCATGGAATGTATGAGAGTGAATAATTATTTAAAATCTATATTCTTAATTTTTAACTAGTGCATTTATGCTTATATATGCTCTCTGAGCTTGATAATTTTCCTCGACCTTGAGTTTATTTTATGATATGATAAATTTATTTTTAAAAACCTCATTGAAATGAGATATCTCAAAATCCTATGAAACTGTAATGAATTCATGATGTGAAGCCTCATGGTCATTATGATGGACAACAACTGCTTGTCTACCACAAATGCAAATAAAGGCAATTGTCCAATCAATGGAATTTTCCTACCATTCTATCCATCTTTAAGCTATGGAAGGATTGGAAGTAATGTTCTAGATTCTAACAAATACTTCTTGTTCTAAATATGATATAGGTGTAATGTAACTAGAGAGGGGTATACTAGTAGAATAACTAGTAGAAATAGTAGCATGTAATAGTAACAAATAGTAATGCATTAGAAGAATAATCCCACATGCATTAGAATGAGGAGTGGGGTAGATGAGAACTAGTATAAATAAATGGGTATAGGATAGTGTAAGGCATCCAAGAAAATTTGTAATTGAGCCTTGCTCAAAGGAGGTGGCCCCCTCGAAGTGGCCCATGATACAGATTTCTTCCTTCCATAAAAGGAATATGTTGTTGCAATAAAGTGTTTCAGATCAATATATGCATGATTTGTTGTCATTTAATTAGTTTTAGGAACAAGTTTCTTATCATTTTTATCATAGATCTTTCTAGGGCCATTTCCGTATATTTTTTAAGTAAGAGTTTATGCAATTAGGTGTTTTTAGTTTTATTCACTATATGCTCTCACCTTGCCTTAATGCGAACCTGGTGATCAAAAAGTGGATAAAAATTATTTTTACTTCTTGTTTTAAGAGAAGAGATTTGGTTTAATTTCATGGTTTGGGTATAAACACCAATTTGGATAGTTGTAGGAAGGGTTGTATATAAGAGTGATCTCACATTTGTGTAAGCGATTTTAGAGTGATATTTTAGAGTGGTATTATTTTGTAGAGTTGAGAGATGTATTTTTGTGGATATATTGGGCAATTATATTTTTCAAAATACATGTTTTGAAGAGATAGCTACCAATTCAAAGTGAAAATTTCCATTTAAAAAAAAAAAAAACCTAACTGTTCTTTTGTATACTGCTCTCACATAGTAACGAATCATGCCAAACATTTTCTAGGTTTTGTGTGCCTATGTCTCATATTTTCAGAACATTTTCAAGTTTTAAATTTTATTAATTATTATAGAAATTATCATAATTTTAGTAACTACCTCTATTGTAATTTTTTTTTTAAATAAGAAAAAAGTAAAGAAAAGAGGTCACTGGATGTCTTTGTGTAAGGATACATTTTTGATTGAATCCAACATCTAATTAATTATAATCATGGGTCTTCATAAGTTATCTAAACCATTGATGCACCTTCATCAAACTAGCACAGTTAGAGAATATCAGATAGAGTTTGATAAACTCATCAATCCACTTGATGACCTATCTAATGATTTCTACCTAAGATGCTTCATCAATACGATTCAAGATGAGATTAAAGTAGAGATTATAATGTTCCAAACCCAATGTCTGCTAGAAGTACAAGGCTTAGATTTTCTCATAGAAGATCATATCACTTGGCATTATCATCTTCAAACACTTGATGAGTACAAATAGGCCCTAGAAGCACCCCTTTAAACTCCCAAGGAACTTGAGTTGGCAACACCAACACCTAAGTTGGCATATAAAGTACTAGAACAAGCACCTAACATGTCTAAAAAGGAAACAAAATCACCTAAGAAACAACTTTTAGATCTTGAGAAAATAATCGATGTGCCTAAGTAATATTTTGATGAACACATTCAGGGTACCACCATAATCGAGCAGACCCCCAATGATCCTAATTTGATAATCATAGAGCCCAAACAAGGAACCAAGGCTTCAAATGCTTACCAAAAAAATTGTTTTGTGCACCCTTGTTCTAACTTTGAGGTGTTGATTGTCAAGTTTCAACTTTTAGTGCTTGACTCCAACCTCATGTTTCAAGCTAAGGTTACTCCATCCATAGATCTCTTTGCATTTCACCCTCATGTTGTAGTGTTTGATTTCATATTTTTGTTTTACATGCTCGCATCCCATCCCCAGAAGAAGAAGCGGAAGCCAAAATGAATGCATGGTCAGGCCTCCATTTGGTTAGCATCCTATTTTATTATGTAATTCTTATCATGTTTTGAGGGCAAAACATTTGTAAGGGGGATGAAATGTAATGTACCTAGAGAGGGGTATAATAGTAGAATGACTAGTAGAAATAGTAGCATGTAATAGTAATAAATATTAATGCATTAGAAGAATAATCCCACATGCATTAGAAAGAGGAGTGGGGTAGATGAGAACTAGTATAAATAAAGGGGTATAATGTAGTGTAAGGCATCCAATAAGTTATTTTGTAATTGATCCTTGCTCAAAGGAGGTATCCCCCTTGAAGTGGCCCATGATACAGAGTTCTTCCTTCCATAAAATGAATATGGTGTTGTAATAAAATGTTTTGGATCAATATATGCATGATTTTTTTTCATTTAATTAGTTTTAGGAATGAGGTTCTTATTAATAGGTGATAAGTATTAAGTTAAAATTTTGACTTGATAATCATTATAGGGGGAGAAATCCATTAAATCTCAAACTTAAAGGAAGGTGGTCTAAAAACAAAGCATCCAGAATGAAAGCCATAGGGTAGTCATAATTTTTGTCAAAGGAAAAAATAATTTTCTCTATCGACATAGCTTGATACATCCTCTTTGTGACCTGGTCACATCTTTTTCATAAATTAGACCATGTAAACCATGGTGAGGTGGTATAAAGGTAGATGTGGTGATTAAGGTCAAAGAGTGTGAGTTTATTTATCATGTAAAACCATGCCTCTCATTCTCTAGTGCACTACTGCATTAGGAGTAACCTCTCATTATCTTCTCAATATGAAATCATATTAAATTTTATAAATATGATCCAATTTGATTTGTTAAGTGAGTCATCCAATTGATTCCATCATTTCAACAATGTCATTGGACATATAAATGTTGGAAATATTGAGGGTATGATCATTAAATTCAAATAGATTCCAAACCCCTTGATGAGGAGGTTATGAATCTGAATTGACAATATGATGTAAAAGAGGGGGAAATAAAAGTGACAACTCCCCCACATCCATTCTCATGGTTTGACATCTGGTAGATGTTTGATCAAAATTTAGGAATTAAGACAAACTGATGTGTAAAATTAGAATCTACATATATGTAATAAATGACACATATTGATTTAGAACTTGATAAATTTAAAAATATTATAAAAGGGGAAAGAACATGGACAAATTAATTATCTATAAATTGATAATGTAGGACTATGTATGCGATTATAGATCTTATTGTGTGACTTTTATGATTGATTGTGAATCAAAAATAGGTCTTCTCTAGATCTCTAGAGAAGGCCACACTAATCAAACAAGGTTGGATTTATTTTTAGTCTATAGCCAAAATCTAGTAAGGGTTTTTCAATCTACAAAAATTTGGGTCTATGCATCATCACTTGTTTTTACCATGTATGTGTTACTTGATGAGTGATATGCTAAAAAAACCATTGTGTACCTTTTTGGTCATCGAAAACCCTAACTCGATGAAACAATATGATCAATGCAATCATGGGGTGAAAAAGGGTTAACAATTGAAGTTGTGTTTTATCTCAATAGCCCCTATGTTGAGAACTACCTACATACCAATAATCTGAAGAGGAATCAAACTCCATATAGTTATCCCATGCTACCATGGTGTGTGTGAAATACTAGTAAAAAATGATAAATATTGGTGCAATCCTAGTACCATTAAGTGCTTCAACAATGACCTATGAACTTGGAGGTGTATTTAGACTTAGTTGAGGGTTATTATGGTTGTGTGGACTTTGAATTGGAGGAAATGGTTATTTTTATCTAAATGTGTAACTAGATATTATGGCGATTTTTAATAATATGAGCCTTGAGTGAATAATGGCTTGAAAATGTGTCTTTATAGTGATAATTTTAGAATTCCTTCAGGTAGAGCTTATGAAATATGTGAGATGACCAATTTAGAAAATTTAATTTGAAAAAAATAGTTGTTATCTGGTAGGAGGATGTAATTGGTAGAATTGGACAATATCAGGGAGTGGAATAATGCAAAAAGAGTGACTTTATCTAAAGATCAGAGATAACTAAAATGGAAGTGTGGATCAATCTAAAAGTGATTTAAGGTTATTTAGGATGCTGGATAGGGATATTTAAAATTAGAATTTACTTAAGAGACAAGGTTCATTTTCATAAAAAGTGAAGGAAGGCCAGACAAGGACCATGGAATCAAACATATGATCTAAATGTGTAAAAGGAGTAGTTACAAGTGCATTATTTTAGAAATAAATGCTAATTTATGTGTCTATATTTTACCCCTTTTATTTTATTAATGTATAAAGTGAAAGTATTAGAGTAAAAGAAAAATATTATATCTGAACTTATCCATGAAGAAAAATAATTAATGTAGACCACACACTGAATTGTGCCTCATGCAAACCTATAATAAAACACATAAAGTAGTCCTCACTTAAGATGAAAATTTGAAATTAAAGACAATAAATTTATAGATCAAATAAAAATAAATAAATACACTTGATTGAGTATGTAAACTATTGTGTTTTTTGGTGCAAAACTAGTGACTGTAGAAGCTAGGACCCTTGGAGATTTCCATCTTTACTGAAACACTTGGATTAGACTGTGCATGACCCATTCCTCATTAATATAAGAATGTGCTTAATAACTCAAGGTGTGCTAGTCTCCATCATTGCATACCCAAATTAGTAGAGTAACCTATAAACCTTATATGAATTCCAATAGTTCATTATGGTGCAAAAATGTGAATCATTCACTACAGATGGAATACAATTCATTTATGGTGAAAAACTAGCACAAAATTGATGCAAAAAATTGGTTAAAATATAACATAATCTAAGTTTAGTGTATACAACATAGACAATGACATGACTTGTCATTATTTATGTTAAATAGGAACAAAAATTAGCAAGAAGGTGGTCATTTGCCATGCAAATACCCCCAATATAATATATAGATGCATATGGATTCTGAAATTGAGTAATATCATGTGATTTTTTGAGTAACATATTTTCAAAAACTCTTAAACACATGTTGGGCATGATGTCCCCATTTTGAGAAAAATCTAAGTATTTATTTGAAAAAAAAATGTATATTTACTATAAATTTTTTTGTGACTATATGTGAATCTTAAGAATTTATGAAAAATATTATTTTCTATGTAGAGTGATAACAATGCATTGTTTTAGAAATTTCAAACATGTGCCCTTGTCCAAATGGAGTGTTATTGTTTAAAATTTATTTCTCAATAATTTCTATAATCAAATGAATAAAGCATGCCTTTTCTTGTTTGTGCAATGTGTTATTGCAACTTAGTCTCTAAGATAAGCCACTATGTATGCCCCATATTTTGAGGTTATATGTGAATCATGTGCAATAACTTATCTTAAAAATGTAAAGTTATGCAAATGATGTTACATATAAATTTAAAATTTAGAATAGTAATGTTAACATTGGAGATCATGGCATCATCATAAATATATAATAAATGTAATAACATAAGATGCATGTAGAACCAAATATACATATTTTACTATTTAGATATATATTAATAATGGGAAACATGATGAGAAATGATCATATATTTATCATATTAACTAAATATAAAAACTTGATTATGATGCATGATATCCATTATGGCATCAGAAACTAATAAAATCCAGTGTCATGGCCATGGTGCATACACACGAAGAGAACATGAAAATCACACAAATTATATAATAAATTTCATTTGGAAACATACAAGGGACATGTTTAAATGTCACTCACATACATAGAAACACAAAATGAAGGTTTAGAGCAAAAAATAAAGACATGCTAAAATCTATACAATCCAAACAAGATGAATACACACAAAACATGAAGAAAAGAAGAAAACATGAAAATAATGCATGAATACATGAAGTTAATACACATTGAAACTTGTAACATTAATATATTCAATAGCTTAGGTATCTAGTAATCTAGCAATGTGAAAGTAAGTGAACCAATAATCACATAATGTAATGTACTAAAGTATGAACAATAGGGATAGTCATAAAATGATAAAAACTATGTAATAAGATGCTCATAATGAAAATTTTATGATATATGAAAGTTTTATAAGTATTTTGACTAGTTTAATTTAGAAAATTAGTGCATGTGTTCACTAGGACAAGTCTGTTTTAATTGGACAAGCAAGCATTGCATTACTATTTATATATTTTTGGGTCTGAGATAGTATCACCACATACAATTACATATAAAAATGACAAATTGTATGTTTATAAAATAACTCAAATACACTTTTGAATCATATTCAATACAAAATTAGATATAAAAATTACTACATATAATGAGTATAAATAAACTAATGTATAAGAACTAAACAATGCATGCATAGGTCTTGGATTTTTTTTTTTTTTTTTTAAATATATATTTTATTTGTATTTTTGTTTATGTGAAACATATGAATTTTTTAAGTATGAAAATTCCATATATGCATAATTTTAATTATATTATTTAATGTCTTTCTTCAAGTGAAGAAGATCGATAAACTTTGGTGCTCAACTTTTCTATGATCATATATGGACCCAACCAATTTGTCTTGAAATTGTCCTTGGTTTCCTATTTTTCATTGAAATTTCATAGATTTTTATTCAAAACCAAGTCACTAATATCAAACTCTTGGATGTGAATAATTTTTTATTTTCCTTTTGAATGCAATTTTAAAATATCCTGATATGTTTTATTTCCTATATGTGCATACTATCCATTTGTTCCAATTAATGTAAACACATTTCTCTATATTGATCATCTATGATAATCCATTTTAGGTATCCTCATAAATATGGAATATATAAATGTAGTGAAATTAAAAATTTTGTCTCATAAAGCAATGAATATGGACTGATCCTAGTGGGTATTCATTATTTGTGTGATAATCCCATAGTACATAAACAATTTGATTAAGCCAATCATCACCAAATATACTAACTATCTTACTCAATAGTTTTTTTAGTCTTTTTTGTATCTTATGCATTTCCATTTCCTTGAGGGTAATAAGAGGTAGATAATATGTGTCAAATATTATATTTAGTGCATTTTTGTTTACAAATTTATTCTTGAAATATGAATAGTTGTGTATAATAATAACTACATGAAGCCTAAAGTGAGAGATGATTTGTGTCATTAAGAAATGATATATGTCCTCTCCTATAGTATATTATAAAGGTATAAATTCAACCTCCTTGGTGAGATATTCAATAGATGTAATTATAAATTTATGCACACCTATTGATTTAGTATTTATTTTTCCTACTAAATAAAACCCCTAATGCGTAAATTCCAAGAAAAAATAATTAGTTGTAATTCATGTGAAGTAAAATCATTTAAATTAATGTATTTGGAAAATTTCACATAAATTTGAATTCTTGACATTCATATTCCATTGTAGGTCAATAATAACCTAGTCAGAGTAACTTATATGACATTACTTTTCCACAGAAGTGTCCATCGCATTCACTATCATGTAATTTTTGTATGGATAACTTAGATTAATCAATCTTTGGGTATCAAAGTAATTATAATTCAAAATATTATTAGAGTGGGCCATAATTGAGGATCAGAATTGGATATCTACAAATGCATGAATAAAAAACCTATTGTATAAGCAAAATCAAACATGAACTGATATAAACTTATCTTCAACAATAAAATATTGTATTATGATCATTAGTTAAATAGATTTAGGAAAGGTAAATTATATACAAAATCAAAATACAACAAAAAATTAGAAAATAGGGTTAATCCATATTTTCCCTAATGACTTAATATGACACCTAAGTGACACTTAAGCAAGCTAAACAATATATGTAGGTAAAAACTATTAAATGGAATAAAAACCCACACTAACATCCCCCCTTAAGCATAAATTATGAGGGTAGTATAAATGGATCTTGACATAAGGCCTAATTAAGTACCCAAGTACATATAAATTTCTCTTAAAGGAGGATGATGGATCTACTTGAACCCAAAGAAGAGCTTGAAAATAAAGGTACTTGCTCTTTGTGAAAGGTTTGGTAAATATATATAAAAAAAATTATCCATAGTTTGGATGTAGTGGAGGTCAATGACTTGATCATGGATAAGTTCCTAAATGAAATACATGTGAATCTCAATATGGTTAGTCCATTGATGGAGGACCAAATTTTTACAAATCTAGATTGTGCTTTGATTATCACAAAAGATGATTGTAAGTTGCTAAAAATTGATACGAAAATTAATCAAAATCACATGAAGCCAAATAGACTCAATGATAGTATTTATAAATCTTCTATAATCTAACTCTATAGAAGATAAAAAAATAACAATCGATTTCTTTCTTGACCAACTAATTGGTCCTGAATCAAGGGAGAACTATAGCCTGAAGTGGACTTACGATTGTGAATATCACCATCTCAATATAAATCTCTATAACCAATCAAATAAAAATTAATACTACTAAATATTAAATACCAAAACTATGAGTACCTTGAATGTAGTGGATAATCCACTTATCTACTTTCTAGTGCAGCTTATGTGGTTTTTGCAAAAATATAGATACCATGCCCACTATTTATGAAATGTCAGGTCTAGTTTACATGAGATAGATGAGACTGCCAACAAGTTGTTGATATGAGGTAGCATTAACCAAAGGAAAAGGATAATTAGCCTCATGCTTCTTACTAGATAGAAAGGGAGTTAGAGATAGCTTACATTTAGCCATGTTAAACCATGTAATTGAATCGAGATCATATTTAAATTGTGTAATAGTGGTCCTAAAGTTAAACTAATAAATTTTAATCTCAAGAAAGTAATGCAACAAGCCCAAGTTAGTCATTAAGAACCTAGAAGATAAATAATTTTTCACTACTACAATGGTAGATGAAGAGATCCCTTTGTTAAATAGGTCATCCACATAGAAAACCAAAATAAAAAATGAATCATTCTACCATAAAATATAGATATTTGGATTAGAATGTTATATAGTAAACCCAACTGAAAGAAGAAAAGATTCCATCATATAATACCAAGATTTAGGAGCTTGTTTGAGGCCATATATATATTTATGAAGTTTACAAACTAAGGAAGAATCCTCCAAAAATATTTTTGGTTTCTTCATGTATATTTCCTATTTGAGGTATCCATGAATAAAATCACTCTCACATGCATTTGATGAACATACAAACAATGTGATACAACCATGGCAATAGTGAGTTAGGTTTAGTTCATTTTGTAAACTAGAGAAAACATCTTGGAGTGGTTAATGCTAGGTACCTGATAAAAACCCTTTACTACCAAACATGCTTTGAACTTGTATATAGACCCATATACTATAAATTTTCCTTATTATATCCATCTACATTTAACAAGTTTTCTTCCCTTAGGAAGAGTGATTGAATCCTAAGTGTTGTTCCTCAGAAAGGAACCATACTCCTCTTCTATAATAGTATCCACTCAAGAGTGCCTAATGCCTCATGAAATGACTATAGATCAGAAACTAATGCAATGGAGAAAGTAACTATGAACATGTTCTCCTAGTTTCTAATGGAATTCCAACCCAAAAAGGACTAGAAGTTAGAGAGACTAGAGGATATTCCTCATCCTCTAAAGATATTTTTAGAGAAGAAGGATGTGAGTCCCCATCACTACTCTCATCAACACAACTAGAATAAGAATCTAGATCATTAGGAAGCTTCTCAGGTGGATTTAAATCATCATAATTTTGATCAAATATTAGTGCATCTATGGAAGAAGGAGAAATGTAAAGTGTGGAGTATGTATGACCCTATTAAAAATCAACACTTCTCTCAATAAACAACTCATGAGTGGTGGGATAGAGAAACATATATCCATTAACACCATTAGGATATCAGATGAAGATGCAATGCCCAATCTAATGTTCCATTACCTTACAATTATTTATAGGAATGTGGGCCATATCATGAGACCTAAACACTTGAAAGTACTTAACTATGGGTTTCTGACTACTTCATGCTTTAAATGTAGTGACTCTTTTTCAATACTTAATGAGGAACTTGGTTCTGAACATAATAAACATAGTTGATGGCCTTGACCAATAATGAGGTGCAAGAGAATTGGAGTGTAGCATATAATTGGATGTTTCATTCAAGGACCAATTCTTTCACTCTACAACACCAATATAATGAGGACTATATAGAACTATATATTGTAGTTTAATCCCCTCTAAAGTATAAAATTTCTAAAAATGATTACTAACATGCACATAACCATTATCTATGTGAAAAATATTGATGGATTTACCTAACTAATTTTCTAAAAGCACCTTGAAATCCTAAAAATGATCAAAGACCTCATATTTTTGCTTAAGAAATTATAGCCAAGTATACCTCAAAAAGTCATGAATGAAGGTGAGCATGTATTTATTCCTATTGAATAGAGCTAGAAATGGACTGTAAATGTCATTGTGAATTATCTCCATTATCTTTGTATCTCTCCATGATTTTATTTTGTCATACTTCTCTATTCTTACCAAGTATGCAACCCTAGCAAACTCTATTAGAAAAATGAACATGTGGCAACCCTAAACCAAGTCATTATGACTAAGTTGCTCTAAGTAGTGATAGTTTATATGTATGGCTCATGCCATGATTTACTCACCCCATATGTATGAGGGAGTAGTGAAGTAAAAGGTTGAATAGGAATACAATGTGAGAAAGTATACAATTGTGATTGGTGATCCACTTTTCCAACTGGAACTGTAGAGTCACTATGTATATCTCTAATATTCATAAAATTAGGTGTGAACTCAACTCTCTTTCTTGAAATGATATGAGTGATTTTTAAATATATAGGATATTAGTGGAAAATGAGGGAACAAATAAAACATCCTAAAATGTCTCATCATTCACTTCAACTAATCCTCTTCCACTATCTTTTGCTAAAGTATTGTCACCCAACAAAATGGAAGCCATATAACAAGGATCTCAATAAAAGGTCCTATGGTGAATCCATGTCATATGAGGAATCATAATTAATTAACCATGTGGAAGGCTTGGATGAAATTATAATAATTTTTTTCCCTTACCTTTTCCCTTACTATTGTCTTTAGCCTTAAAATACTCATGTACTGATGAAATCTGATTGGCTGAATCAGGGACACTGATATTATGCTTTTTAAGCATCTTTATCAATTGGTCAGTTTACTTCCTCATGAATTTAGTTTTATCATGCCATGTTTTATTATAGTAGGCACATATGAGTCTTTATTTTTTTGGTATACCACCTAAAGAGGAGGACTTAGTTGATGCTTTGGACTTAGCATCAAATTTATAACCCTTTATTTGATTTGGGTCCTTCTTATTCTATTTATTCTCCTTCTTACTAGAATCATTATATTTTTATTGACTCAAAATTAAGGCATGTGATTTATAGGAATTAATTGCACCCATTTAAATAATCTTATCTTGTTTTTGAGATAATTTAGTAATAAAATCATCTAAGGACGACATGGTCCATGTTTCAGCAAGGGGACACTTGGTGGTGTGGAAGGTAAAAATAAATATAAAATAACATGAACCTAATTTTATAAGGATAAAAATAATAAATTGATATTTTTTTTAATTCTACATAGTTTTAACTACAATCTAAGTATTTAAATTTGGTGAATAAGTCATGTATAATGTTAAAATTACCTAGGCTCAAACTAATGATCTCATTTTCTAGTTCATGATCTCTCATTATGCCCTTCTTCCCAAAACGTTTTTTTAGTGAGGTCCAAAAATCATTAGGAGTAGTTTCATATTCAATGTGAAAGAGCAAATCGAGAGACATAGACATGCATACTAGACCTTAGGATTTGTCACTTATGTTAAACCACTTGACCTTATTCACATCAAGTTTTATTTTTTTAGTACCCATTATGATTTTATGTAAAACTTTACTCCTCAAGAGTATTTTAAATTTGGTTTCACCCTTATGATAGTTGAATGGTATAAGAAGAAGAACCATATTCTAATCCATGGTGAAAAAAAGAAGTATATGTTAAACTAATAGTGCTAGAAAGATAAGTATATATAACCCCCTATGAACTATAAACATTAAATTTTACAAGGATCAATAATATAAATAATGTGTAGAGCTTGATAAAACTTACTCTTTCAAAAAAAATGGCACATGAAAAAGAGCTATAGGCTGAAAATTATGTGAGTTTGAAATTCTTGCTCATAAAAGAAATCTCCACTTTACATAGATTTTGAATTTACAAATAGTTTGACTCAAATTTTCATGGAAAAGTTAAGCTTCCTTGGGTTGGTTATGACCAAGGGATAAATTTTATTATGACTTGTTGGGTGAATATTTTGTCACCAGTTGATTGATGGTAAAATGGTTACATCAACTTCAACATAAGGAGATTTATGTGGCAAAATGGGTGTGGTGACCATAGCCAGAATGAGATAAATCTCTCCTCTTAGCAAGGGGAGGTTCCCTATAATCTATAGTATATATAAAATCTGAAAATACACTTAGGGGTGAAATCATACCATCCATCTCTCTTTTTTCAGAGATGATGTTCACAAAAAAGGGGAGAATTCCTGGGTAATTGTTGAAGGCATTTCTCTTCTTTCAGAAATGATGTTCAGAAAACCAGAGGAAGACTTCCTAGGTAGTAGCTATAACCACAAGAAACCCATGAAAACACAAAGTCTTTTGTTGCTTCTCTCACTGATTAGGATGAAGGACACTGTAGGATTAAGCACAACCCAAAGTCACGACCTAAAACTACAATAGAGTAAAGGATTACGAAGGATAAAGAGAGCTCAAAGTCTCTCTAGTATCATTTACACAAAACACAGACTAAAGACAATTATGGTAGCACAAAGTCTCCCACAGTCAGCTTCAAGACATCTTCCAGCTTATTTCTACTTGTTATGCTTGTTTGATTAAATGGACAAGACTGTATTTAGGAAAAAGACATAAGAACAATTTCCTAAATGACACAAGCTATTTCAACACAAAGTTTGAAAGGTCACTTGCTTTCTCATTCACTTAATAAAATATGATTAACAGTCTAAACTCAAAGTCTCAAGAATGCCTTTCAATTTGGGCAGAGCTTCACTTCTGATAACAGAGAGATCTCCCTTATACAAAATGAGAGATTAAAATATATAACATTACAAGAAAGACTCGAGTGCTTGTTTTCATGAAAATGGCCCATGCTGAATTGAATGCATTGAATATCTATGAAAAGGCCATGCTAGAACAAGTCATCAACCTTGAATTTGGTGTTCTGAATCATCTTAAATGTCTCCTCCTAAGCAAGGGTTGTTTGGTCTTCTTTATGATGCTTACACGGCTATCTATTCACCTTTACTTAATGCAAAAAAATAGGACATGCCTTTGAATGTTTGATCTTTCTAATGTCCACCTGGTGGACTATTCCACCTATTGGAATAACTCTTTTGTATATATTTCTAGACTTTTTCACTTTACATTAGCTCCTTCAGATCCTTTCTGGGTTGGTCTCTGAGCTTGTTCTCAGGTCTTTTGAAAATCAACAGTTATTCCATCACCCTGAATTTGACATCTGTGGGGACGTCACCAGTCACTTGAACCTCTTTGAACCTTGAACCTTGAATTCTTTTGGTTCAAAGGTTCAATGGTTCAAAGGTTCAATGGCTTGGTGATTGAATTTTTTGTAAAGGGCCGCGTTTGTTCTCTTTTTCTTCTTCGGTTGAACCATTTCTTTGAACCATTTGGTTGAACTTCTTTTTGGAATATTTTGCTTCCTTCATTCACTCGAAGATTCCTTTCAAACTTTGAATTATTTGAACCCTTTTAACCTTTGAACCATCTCAGTTCAAGGTTCAAAGGTTCATCGGTTCATTCTATTTCTTTGAATCCTTTGAAGCTTCAAAATTTCTAGATCCTTTCATTCTCTAAGTCCATCAAACTTATTGAACTCGTTGAACCTTTGAAATCTTTTGGTTCAAGGTTCAATGGTTCAATGGTTCAATATTCACTCTTCTAATCCTTTTATTCTCTAAGTCTTTTGAAGTTATTAAACTCATTGAACCTTTGAACCTTTTAGAGTTCAAGGTTTAATGGTTCAATGATTCATTGTTTAACTCTTCGAAGCCTTCTTTTATTTAAGTCTTCTAAAGTCATTAAACCTTTGAACTCCTTGAACCTTTGAACCTTGCAAAGATGGGGTTTAATGGTTTAGTGGTTCAAAGTGGTTCATTCTAATTGTTTGAAGCCCGTTGTTAAGTCTTTTGATTGAACCTTTGCATTGAACCATCCTCAAAACACTAAGGAAAAGCCTTAAGTGTTTTAAACTTGATTTGAAGAAAGCCTACCTATTGAACCTATGACTTCCTTAGCTGAAAAGGCTTGAATATTTGAAAAACTTAACTGTTCAAAAAAATTTTGAGAAAGAAAAGAGAGAATTTTAGTCTGTAGGACCAAAATGGTCGGTATGTTATCCACAAAAGCAAGTGATGGATTTTGGGAACAACATGACTATGGGTTAAGACCTAGGATGAGTGCCCCCTTCATGATGTCACCTTGGGGGAATTTTGTGATGTCATCATGATAGACCCTAATTCCAAATGAATAGTACCACTTTTGACTTGATTAAATTTGATGTTTGCATGCACGCCACTATGTCAAGGAGAGATAGAAATGCATTTGGTTATAATTATGAGGTCTATAAATAGAGATAGGTAGAAACATGGGTATATGAGAATATAGGAGGTCAAAAATAGGTAGACAGAAAATGGAGGAGATCAAGAATAAGATCTCATTGAAATAGGGGTGTCCAAGAATATGTGCTCAAAAAGAATAAGAATGGTTGGGAATATGAGACTCCTTATGTAAGGGTCAAATTTTGATCAATGTTTAGGTAGGCCTTAGGTTCTACTTTGTCCTGGGGTAGGCCTCAGATTATGATGCATATCTAAGCAAGGCTCAAGTTTCACTGAGTGTCTAGATGTGGGTTAAATTTCATTGAGTATTTGCATAATCATTGGACTCTATTGGATGTTTGAGCAAGGGATGGATTCTACTACTAGTTTGTGTGAGGGTGGGATTCTACTACTTATTTGGGTGAAGGCCAGATTTATTCCAAATATTTATCAGGGTGTTAGGATCTATCATATGTCCTAATGAGGGTCTAGATTTGATAATGCCTATGCAGGGGCATAATTTCACCAAGTCTAAAAAACTTCTAAAATATTTAGATTTGATGCTACAAATGTAAAAAATAGTGAAGACCCACTAAGGTTCTTGAGAAACCCTAATTTTTTTTTCCAACAAGTCTCTCATCATAAAAATTTTAGTAGATTCTAAGAAAATGCCTTCAAACCATCTAAAATTGGCTAAAATTAGCTGTAATGAAACTAGGTCATATTTACAACTGATCCTATGGTTTTGAAACTTTTTGAATTCAATAGCATAATATATTTTTTGAAAAAAAAATAGAAACTAATAGATAACTTGAAAAAAATACTTTTCCGTTATTCTTTTTTTGAATTTGAATCAACAAGGGATCCTAAAAGGAGAGAAAAATATGAGAAATGGTGAATCTATAATATGAAAGGTCATAAAATATCAGATCTATGACATGAAATCTAAAATCATAAGATTTTACAATAGTATCTATGGAATTTAGTTACCATAATCAACTTTCATACCATTCAGAGTGGGCCACAATCGAGGATCGGGACTGGATAGTTACAAAAGAATGAATTAAAAACCTATTGTAGAATTGAAATCAAACATGAGTAGAAATAAACTTATCTTATATAATAAAATATTTTATAATGATCATTATATAAATAGCTTTAGGAAAGGTACATTAATACAGAAGCAAAAAGTAACTCAAAATTAGAAAATAGGGTTAAGCCAAATTTTCTCTAATAACCTAATATGACACCTAAGCAAGCTAAACATGTGTAGTGAAAAACCATTAAATGGGATAAAATCCAACACTAGTAAGGACCTAAATCACCCTCGATGATTAACTATCAAAGCGTGTCTCTCTATAATTTATGTTTATCATTTATAGTGAAAGTATATAGTGTAACTAATTTGTTCAAACATTATATATATTAATAAGAAATTATGACCATTTTTTCACTACATGTAGTAGCCAAGACTAAAAAGGCTACCAAATTTGTGTCTGATACTAATGGTTTATATAAATGGCATATAGTGAAGATTTATTGATCATAATTTATGTTAATTGGTACTAAAGAAGCTACACTAGCATTGCATCTACATGACAATTATCTTTTCATGGGATATTATCAATTGAAAAATTATAAAAATGCACATGTAAACACTATACCATATTTTTATACGGGATTAGCCTTTATTATTTTATTTGGCAAACATCTGTAACTTGAATAACAACTAATTGTTAATCCTCATAAATATTAATAGTTATGATCTTTAAGACATGAGAAAAATACAATCCCAAAATCAATATCTCATATTATATGATATTCTATATACAATAAAAAACCAATCTATATGCAAATGACATAGGTTCTCCTTATGGGGTAGTAAGAATTTTTTTTCACCAACACCTAATGCATATTTTTAGCCATCAAAAAACATTGTCCATGTATCCTCAAAAATATTATATGCCATGAAATCATCCCAAAAAGTATCTTTGAGTGACATTATATCTTGTAACGGTGTGGAAACTAACTAGTCTATGATAACTTAGCCTTTTACCAATTTTTGAGATATAATATTCAAATAAAATTCCATGAGTAACATTACCAATTTTGTTATGCATCCTAAAAAATGAGGTCTTGACATGAGAAAATTTAATAGATCAGCCTTGGTAATAACTTGAGTCTCATTATTAATCATATAGTGTTGAAGTTTCGACATAGTAAATACAAGAGGATTTTCCATTATGGTTTAATTATTCTCATAATAAACAAGTGTGTGACTAATATAATATATGGTGTGTTCTCTATGATCATCATCATATTATGATAGTAAAACACCTAGTTCATGATCTATAGCAAAATTATATAATAAGAGTGGTCTATCTGGTATCAGAGGGATGTGAATGGGTTGATTCAAATGATATTATTTGAATACCTCTAAAATTTGTGAACATTTTATGTCCCATTCAAAATTTGTATATTTATTGAGTATTCTTATGAAGTGTTATGTCTTAGCTCCTAAATGATCTATAAATTAATGTATCACCTAAATTTTACCCTATAAATATTAGATTTATTTTAATCTTTGAGGTGGAGGTATATCAATAATAGCTTTGACCTTTTTAGGATCAACTTCAATACCTTATTATGATATAATAAAACCTAAAAATCTTATCGATGTTATGACAAATTTTGAATTTAAGCATACACTATATTATCATAGATGCTCAAATGTCTGTTATAAATCAATTACATGATATTGTATCTGATTTAATTTTGTAAATCACCCACATAATCCTCTATTATCTCTTGAATGAGATCATGACAAATATGTTTCATGGCTCATTGATATGCAACCCTATAATTTTTTATTCCTAAAGACATCACTATATAACAAAATGTGCCCCATGGTGTGATAAATGATGTTTTCTCTTGATATTCATGATTTTTTTTGATTTGATTATAACTAGTGAATCCATCCATGATTGATAGCATCTCATATTTAGTAGTGGAATCCACAATCATATCAATGTTGGGTAATGGGAAGTCATCTTTAGGACAATATTTATTAAATCTCTAGAGTATTAAAAACATTAAATTGTCCTATTAGGTCTTTTTACTAATATAATATTAGACACCCATTCTATATAAGATAAAAGTAGAATGAAACTTGCGTAGAGTAATCTTTGAATCTTTTTCTTAACTAAAAATGCAAGTTTTGGAATAATTTTGTGTATTTTTTGCTTGAATGGTCTTGCATTTGGGTAAAGTGTTATCTAATGTACTACAACCAAAATGTCAGTGCTTGGAATATCAGAGTATGCCTAAGAAAATGTCTCAAAAAAATCATGTAATGCTTTCCTTATTTATTTATCACAATTATTTTTAAGTACAACAACCAAAAGTATGATTATTGGATGCGTATCTATTCCATAATTAAATTGAACCATCTCTTCATTTATAAGTGTGGATCTATCTTTGATATAAGGTATAGTAGGAATTATATTAGAACCATCATCTTGTGAATATATAGTCTCACAAAAATATGCATTACCATTTTTGGAATGAGGAAACCTATTATTATGATACAAGAGAGGGAGATACTCATATGCTATTAAATATACTATTAGAGATTTATATTTATAAAATTCATCCAATGTTAAGAGTTATGATGAGAAAAAATCATTTAGTAAGATTTGGATATACAACATATAATATGGATACATTATTTCTTAACTATCTAGCTTGTTGAATATATTTGAATATATATATATATATATATATATATATATATATATATATATATATATATATATATATATATAGAGAGAGAGAGAGAGAGAGAGAGAGAGAGAGAGATGTAATTAAGATCAAATTACATGAATGATCTATATAACCAAGGCCTTGTTTGACCTTATAAGTGGATATCTTAATAGGATGAAGGATGCCCAATGCAGTTTTCCATAGTCCTTGTCATATAAAACCCATATTTTGAAAATACCTTAAATCCAAAGTCACAGTGTTGTTCATTTTCATCATTAGGTGAGATGGCTTCCTATGAAACTATAGGAATCACTATAAAACTATGAATAGTAGGTTGTACCATCATCTGAGTAGAAAAATACACATGGGGAAAATAATTATGTGTATATTCATTTAATTGATAATACTTCAATGGTTCATGATCCATGGGACATACATATATATACCCTTGATAATTAAACTTTAAATATGCATGCAAAGTTGAAGGGATGGCCTACATATCATGGATCTAAGGTATTCCAAGAAAGCTATTATAATTAAGATCATTGGGAATGACTTGGAATGTTATAGTAATATTTATAGGGCCTAATGTGAAGTTAAAATTTATATGTTTCAATACTTTTCAAGGAATATTATCAAATCCTCTAATATTCATATCTAAATGGTCAGAATTTTCAGCATGTATTTTTTTTTATAAAGGTAAACCCATATAATTTTAGCATAGTAAGATGTGTGATATTTGAATCAAGTGTGTAACATAAGAATCAAAGCCTATATAAATGTATCAATGAATATCATAATAATAGATACTATAACTAGTATATTAGTGCTAGTTGTGCATGATATGGATCATATCACTTATCAAACTTAATAATCTCAATAAAAACACAAGCATAATGATAGAAACATAAAAAAAAAAGGACCAAGGGCTACACATAAAGGACATGTTCAAATATTTCAAAGATAATAAAAATTGCACAAACAAGGACATGGATGATGTCAAAAATAAGGTACATGTTCAAATTTCACATGCAACATAGGGCCAAGGGCCAAAGTAAATATAAATTTTGAAATTTTGAACATATATAAACAAGATCTCATGGAGATTTATAAAAAAATTTTCACACACAAAGTCTAAGGGCCACAAAAAATAGATAAATAAAATGTAATCTATTGTGTACAAGTAAAAAATATCAATGAAACATAGACCTAGGAATGTTGTCTAAATCATACATATGTAATGTTTTCATATCCTATAAAATAACATATCCATGCACATAATTGTAAATAAATAAGTTAAAAATATATTTGTAAGGATTATATAAAATTATGTATACATATGACTGATTACACATCAATTTTTCATCAAATTTACACTTGTAAAAGTTTGCATCATGTATAATCAATATAGCATTGAAAGAAATATTTTACATGATTAAACACTAATTTTCATACTAAAACTAATTTAAAAAGATGGAAAGTAGATGAATTAATGTTTTGTGCGCTATATTTATATTTTAAAGTGAAAATTAAGGACATCAATGTAAAACTAGGCTAAGTAATGGTATAATTTATAGACCTCTACTTCATGTTTCTAATCTTGGAAAAAACTTAATATTTTACAATTTAGACTATGAGGAATGGGAAATACATGGTAAAAATGGAAAAAAAAAATATTGTTTATATATGGGAGGTAAAAAATAAGAGGCAAGAGACTATAAATTCTGCAAGTGCCAAGGACTTAGAATATTTGATTGAATGATTGAATTTGCAAGTAAAAGTAGAATATGATGCAATAATCAAGAAGCTACATAAAATTATTTAAATAAACAATCATCTAGTAAATCATATTCATCAAGGTTGAATTTATTAGAGTTTTATAAGTACATAACATATTATTCTTCTCCATCCATATCTTAGTCATTGTTACCATCAGGTGGTATGTGGATTTTTCATCCTCCATGTGATAATATAATTCCTTGTTGAATAGAATATTTTGTGGCTTGAATTTTTTTTAACCATAATCCTTTTGATGTAAATGGTTGTTGATGTGTATGAGGCATAAACCATACCTTTTTATTGATAATTTTAGGCTCACACGTAATTGGGTGTATAGTATTACCTAGGGTTTCTTTCAAATGTGTACTTTGATGTAAATCAACAATAATTTACCCAATTTATGATAATTATGTCACACTAAAAATAAATTAATTTATATTAGGATCAATGTAATTATTACTGAAATAATCCCATTGCATATATATTTCGATGGTTAACTTATTTTTTTCTTGTTATAACTATAGGTATTACTTTTTGAGTCTCTTTAGTAGTATATATTTATTGATTATGTATTAATTTTATAATGACATCATGCTTATACATTTTAACTTTATCTTGAATGTATTATAATGATCTATATCATATATTTTGATTATATTATAAGCACAAAATGATTTACCTTCGGTATGCAAAAGATGTGTTGTAAATAGATATCTAGTAGTGGTTAATGTTATAATCTTATTTTACAATAATTTTTTTAAATTAGTGTGGGTATATCTTGATGTGGCATGATTTTTTAAAACTATAAAATTTTTGTATCTTGTGTTTACATGTTTTTCATCAAGTTTCTCACAAGTGTTAATATAAGATCTATTATTTAAAAAATTACTCACATTATCCACTTTAGTCATATCTAATATTTGCTTACCTTTTGAATACGATTGATCAATATTGATTTTAATTGAGTCATATAGGTAAACCCATGGGATGATAGGTGTGAAAATTTTATGAGATAAATATTAATTTAAAGGATTGAAATTTAATTGATATATTTGATCATATATAATATTAACCATGTTGGATTCATTATCATTGCTATCATTATAATTGTAGACATAACCATCATGTACTTATGAATTTATAAATAAAGGGAGAGTAGGATTATAATTTTATTGTTCCTTAATGTTTTGATTTTCTATTTGTATATATTTTATTTATATTTATATCATTATTTTTCTATTGTAACTTGTCTTGCTCATGTTATTTTGATTTTACCTTATGATGTTGTAAGTGTTGTTTTTATACATATTTTTTATTCAATATTTCATTTAATTTTTCTAGGTTTGAAGTTATTTTTATATATATTCATGTGTCAATTTTAATTTCTCAAATTATTTTTTGTATTGAAATAATTAATATTGATCCATTTGTAATTATTCTTGATATATTTAATTATTGTTATTAATTAACTCTCCAATTTTATATGTGAAATTTTTATTCAAATAAATTATTTTTGAAGGATAAATAATAGTTACCTCATCTAATTGAGATGATTAAATTTTAAATAATTGAAAAATATGATCATCTATTACAAATTTATATCAATATCCATCATATAATAATCTAAGGCACCTATGTAATGTAGATCCAAGATCCCCCTAATAAAAAAATGAAATACAATTTATTGGGCATAACATGAAATAAATTAGAAATTATTTTTGGTCCCAATGTTACGTCTAAAGAAATAATTCCTAAAAATTATCTTGAAGAATCATATAATCATTTGATACTTTGATCTATTTGTTGCATATTTTTTTATGATAATACCCAATTGTTGTAAGAAATTATCACTAAAAATTTTTACCCTCAACCTTCACCAATCAAAACTTGATTGATTCCTTTATTTTGTATTGTTATTTGAATATAAAATCAAATATTTTGAGTGATTATGTATTGTGTTGTAAATAATTTATTTTTGAAAGTAATCACCTTATTAATATCTTCAAAAGTGTTCATGTTTTAAGTAAAATCAATAGGTTGTGTGTTACTAGGAAAAGTATTGCCCCTTAATTTAACATATAAAATGTCTTTATAGAATGTTGAAATATTTAGTAACTCTAAAATTGAAATCCTTTCATGGGAATTTTTTAATTAATCCATGATATCATACCCTTTAAATTGGTTTATTTTCCTTGTAATAGGGGTAAGGTGTTCATGAGAAACATGTTGACTACCTCGATGATGTGGTAGCACACCTAATCAGTTATCAACAACATGCATTATAGAATATAATATAAGGTATGGGTGAATAATCACATCAGGATGGTAACTTATAGAATCTTAAGGTCTAGGAGGAGGAGAAATGAAAGGAGTCATACATGTCATTTGTCTTCTAGTGGTAACTAGTAAGATTTCTAATTAAATAATGAAACAATAATAATCTAATGGCAATGGATATTATTGATATGTAAAATTTATAGTATTCCTACTTTATAATGCTCTTTTTCATATGACATGCTTATTTTTTTTATTAAAAATATTTGCATCTTATACTTTGATTTAATTATTTTGTGAAAAATTGTAAGTAAATAATGTTTATCTAATATAGCCATATATTTTTGAAAAGCAAAAAGCATTGAAATACAATGTGAAATGATAAAAGTAAGGATATTGTACACAAGAACATGGAAAATATGTAGATAATGACATAAAATGAAATGGCCAAAATATTGAAACTGTAGCACATTAAAACCTTAAGGGAAAATTTAGATGTACATAAGAAATAATTAATAATTACAAGATATTTGTTAGGTATTTTTACAATATGATATAGGTTTTTTAAATTTAAATCATAAATTATATGAAAATATCAAACTAATTTGAAAATATGTACCCCTTTCATCCCTTAATCCAAAATTTACTAACAAAAATAAATTGAAAATTATGAAAAATCCATATAATATTTTTGTAAACAAAAATAGGTTTCTAATTATATCCATGTGCCTAGAAAAAACATCTAATTTTTTGGAATAGAGGTATCATGGATCAAATATGATCTAAAAAAGGTATAATGAAATAAAAATTTATGAAGATAAACCCTTAAAATAAGATTTGGGTAAAACCTTAGGGAAAATTAAAGGTAATTCTTATTTTCACAAAAAATAAGGGCAGTTTAGATATCAGATCTGCAACCATAAGAAAAAATTTAAGAATCTTGGAAATTAAGTTGGAACCTAGTTTAAATTTTATGGTATTATGGAATGTAAACCCTAAGTTGTTAAAGGGTATGATTATAGTAAATTAGGGGAGATATATGCAATAAATACATCCATTTATTTACACAAGAATTGAACTAATATAATACTTCTAAAAATAGTAAAAAATGACATAAATAAGTACTTAGCTAGAAACTGATCGAGACAAATGATCTAAAGGCTAAAAATTGGCATAAAAGTTGATCAGGGTGTTGTGAATAGGATTTAGGTGTCATAAATCCTCCTAGATAGTATAATAATACCTTGGATAGTAACACATTATGCTAGTGTTCTCCTATTCCACACTAATGTCCTTGTGCAGGGACTAATGTAAAAATTTGAGAGAAGTTGTGTTTGAGTCTGATAGGCCTATTCCTATGTAGATGAAAACTAATTAACTATATGGTGACCTATTTTTGATATATTTTTTATGCAATACCTATATCTCCATATTGTTAGGGTATTTGAGAAGCGTAATTAACAAAAGTGTGATGTTAGCTAGGTAGGCTAGATGTTCTCAACACACCGCCATGTTGAGAGTTGCCTACATACTAATACATTGATAGGGGATAAATATTAATTTAGTTATCCCAATCTAAGTGATAGTTTAAGTAAAAGTGATTGATAGTATGAGTGTTGACTTGAGTGATTTGAGTGAGGATTGAGACTAGAAATATATGTATTTTGAGCTTAAGAAGTCAAGGCTATATACATAAGTAGGGAAGAGTAGGGATTAATGAATTTGATTGTGTACTACTTATTCTAAGCTTGTTTGTGGGTATTTGCATCTAATTTACATATAGTGGATACAAAGATAAAAGACATATATTTGTAATGATTTGGTGCTTGTGTGGAGTGTGAAATAGGTCTGTGTTGACCCTAGGTGTATTAAAAATTGAAAACATATATTTTGGGGTTGAAACTAGGTAAGGGACATTAGCATGGTCCCTTGGTTACTAGCATAATGCACTAGTGTTCCAAAAACCATACTATTGTCCAGGTGGCAGAACTTGGGGCACTAGGGCATGGATTCCAAGCAAAAGGTTTGGGACTAATTTTGGGATGTCTAGGGATTTGTAATACCTGTATAAAAGCTAGATAAGGGTTGAAAGAGGCCTTAATATAGGCCAATAGATAATATAGGTATGAGTGGCCTCAATTGACACTCTTTACACTCAATTGACATTTTAGGTATGGGTGGCCTCAAGTGACATTCATTACACTCAAGTGAAATTTTATATGACTACATTCCCACCCCAATTTAGTCTAGAAATGAAGCAAAGTGAAATGACTAAGATAAAGGAAAAAAATGTACTAGGACTTACGTGTGAGGTGAATCTCATGAATCTAGGTTTGAATGTGTGAAGCATGCTCCATTGTGTATCCTATAAATTAAACATGTATAAATCAATCCTTACATAAGTAGTATAAAAAATAAATATAGAAATGAGTAAATAGATAAGAAAGAGGAAAATAATGAATACACCTCATTTATTATGTAAAATAATGCAAAATTATAGTGACATCCTCTCTATGTGTGTAACTAGTGATAAAATTAGTGAATAAATTGGATTGAGTTGCTCAACCCCCATGTGTGGGTGGATCAAGATATCAATCTAGTTTTGAATCCATCATTTCCTAGCTTTGCTCAGTGGATCATACATTATAAATAACTTGGATTGGATTGATGGCTTGCAGATCCCTCTTATGTAGGTGGATTAAGAGCTCAAGTAAGCTATGATTCCATCATTTCCCAACCATGTGTATTAGATTCATCTATGATTTAAACTATATGATGTAATTAAAACTATGTAGGATGGCTCTAGGGCCACTCAAAAACTCTGAAATATAAAATGACCAAGGGGCCTTTCATGCACTCAAGAATTTAGCTCAAGGACTACATGGAAATGTCAACCAATATAAGTGAAATAAGCATAAATTTGGTGTAAATGGTGTTTGAAGTATACAACATGAAAAAGACATGGAGTTGTCATTCCATTTGAGATGAGTTGGTTTAAAACTGATCATGTGGAAATAATGTGCCACACACATGCCCCCAATTCTAATATCTATGCAAATGGATTCTAGATTGAATCATATCAATCTATGTATAAGTTTATCTAAAACTAAAATAGAAGTGATCTTGTTATATATGATGCTCCCAATCTAAGCAAACTTAGTATGACTCTATGCAAAATTGAGCATAAACTGATCAAATTTGATAACCTATGACTAAAAGAATACAAATATAAATTATAACTACTATGTTCTTTTATATAATCTAGATTTTAATATTTCTAGGGCTACTTGATAGTAGCATAGTTACTTGGACAATATCACACTGTGTTGGTACCCTCTATGCCATGCTAGTGTCCTTTGTGATATTTTTATACCAAATTGACCCTAATCTCTATCTGACTATTTTATATTGTGTTTTTATAATTTTGAGCTCTATAATTTTGTTTATGTGCTAAAAAACATACTCTAAGTGCACTTAATGGACTAATCTCTATGATAAATCACTATGAATGCCCCTCATTTTGAGGGGCATTATTGTACATGTGAAATAAATGCCTTAAAATAAAATATTTGTATTATGTGTGTTAGTCTAAAAACATATATGATATCTACATAATAAACCAATATTACGTATATACATGACATCAAAATGTAAGATAATCTGAGCATAAGTTGGTAATGTATGATCTATGTTAGATCTAGAATTCAAATGGTTGTCAATATAGATATAATAATGTAAGCATGTATATGAACTTCATAATATGATAATAATCTAAGTGACTACCCAGGGGGATGTGGTATGATGTCCATCAAGGCACCCAAAGATGAAGGGGAGATGCATAAGGTCCCTCATGGCATTCAAAACTAGGTGTAAGTGAAAAAAAAAGAGAGATAGGTGTCATGGACATGACACATACATGAAAGCATACATAAAAACACATGAGGCATGAAAATTATGGAAAGGGTCCATAATATAAGGGACATGGGAACATGACACTACATATGAGAAAATAAATACATACAATAATATGTTCAAATGTCCACATACATAAATAACAAGTAGGTTGGCTTAGAGACACATGGAAGGACATGTTAAAATGTCCACATACACAATAAATAAGGAAAACACAAGGACATGGGAAAATTTCCAAAGCATACATACAATGAAAGGAATCGGCATAAAGTCATAGAATAATGACATATTTAAATGCTCTCAAATAGATGTAGAAATAGGGAGATGCAATCAAATCTAAACTAGGAAAGCTAGAAATGAAAGTATGAATGAACATGTGCTATAAATATGTATAAGAGAAAATATGTACATAATTTGAGTTTATATTAATGGTAGTCAACAAAAAATATGAGTAGTATAGGATGATTAATATCAAGATATAAATAATGCTAAATCTGTGATATAGAGTATAGAAAGGTGTAACCTCTAAAACCATAATTTGTGTATGTGATTACCCTAATGGGTGAATGTATCAATGATGAATATGTATATGTGCCCTCTATGGGTATATATTATCAACTCTATATTTGTGTGATGTTCTTGAGTCCTTAAATAATATATAAACATTCAAAAAAAAAAAAGTGAAGCATATATGTATGATAAAACTGATTATACTAAGATAGATAGCATATGTAGTACCTAAAAAGTATAAGTAATGTAAACATGGATATGAAAAAAATATAAATTTTATAGTTTTGATTAATATCTAAATGTTTTTATGTTTTCTAAGTATATAATCTATGTACAATAAATCATGAAAATGAAATTAGGTACAAGGAGCAAGATAAAGGAAACTATGTATAAGAAATATGATAAATGAAACTATATACAAGGAAACTGAGGGTAAATGAAACTATGTACAAGTAGGTTGGAAATGAGTGAAACTATGTACAAGGAGAGTGATATGGAAAATAATATATGTGTTGATAAGGAATGGTGTGAGAATCCTAACATGTCATCAATGAGATTCCTTTGTGTAACATAGGTGGCATCTTCACTTTCTGAATGGTCTATATCATAATAATCTAGGTTATTCCAATCATCTTCTTCGTTTTATAATCATTTTTTATATTATTTATTGGGATATTTCCATCTAAAACTGTATCGATTATAGGTATACCTTGATTTTGAAGACTCTATTATTGATGGTTGTTTACTTAGCCTTATTCTAAATGTACAACTTAGGTTATGTCTCTTTTTATAACATTACCTATGTATCTAGATATTTTGCCTTGATAAAATATATTTGTGAATGTTTTTCCTTAGTATATTTGATAAATCCCAATCCTTATTAACCAACATTAACAACTTCTAGAATATGAGCAGTGATGCCTTGGGCATGTTTGCCCAACCTTTGACCTTGATAATCAAATGTTTTAGATATTTTTGACCAAACCCATACTATTTTTTAAGTGGGACCTCATTTTGGAGAGGTATGTTTATATCTTTCACTTGATTTACCTATGCTTGTATTATTTCTTGTTGTAATTTTGCTTTATGACCCTTTTATTGTTTTGAGTTATGTTTTGGTAAACACTTTTGTATTATTTTTTAATTTGGACCTTCTTGAATATGTTCTTGTATCACTATGGATTACTTAATTTATTTATCTTATATAGGTTCCTCATTGGAAATGATGTGTTGTATATGATTTTTCAATGCCAAACATGAATTTGTGTAATGACCATGCATTCTATGGTATGCACAATAATATCTATATCTACTCACTATATGTAGAGGAGGTAGGTTAATCAAATTAACTTTAGTAATTTGCCTTAAAATCTCACTTTAGATTATATTTTATATTTGAGTATTTGTGAATCACCAGTTGTATATGCAATTTATTTTGATTTCTTGTTTTGATATGTAACATTGTTTACCATAAATTGACGAGGTGAAGATGCATATACATGATTGATGTTAGTGTACCCCAAAGGATTTTGTTTTATAATAAAAATTTCCAATACTATAATATTTTCATGTAATATTTGATTCTAATTTTGAAATTCTAAATTAGATTTCTCATATTGATAATTTTATCCCTTAGAGTCTCATAAATGTAAACCCCCTAGTTGCTTCTAATTTAACATGCAAGCACACATACTAGATGAGAGATATGGGAGTGGAAGGGTTTAAAATATGGATAGGATAAGTTAGAAATTTGAAATAGTAGTATATGCTAACTCACCTCTTAGAGGAGTAATAACATGAACCTGGATAGAGGGAAGTAGCTATCACCCTCTTGGGGATGAGGAGTAGGAGAAGGATCTTCTTTATCCATTAAATTTGGTAACATAACTTGGAAGAGGGATGATAGGGTAGAATATATTAGGTCTAAAAAACCCTAACATATCGAATAAAAATATGAAATAAAAGGATATAAACCTTAATAACATATAGGGATAGGGTTTGGGTTGTATTGAATGTAAGTTGGGTTCACCAAATGATTTAACTTTTAAGGCATTATGGAATGTAAACCCTAGGTTGTTAAAGGGTATGAGTACAATAAATTAGGGGAGAGATATTTAATAAATATATATGATATTTTCAAAAATAGTAATAATTTACACAAATAAGCACTTAGTTGGAAACTGATTGAGACAGAAGATCTAGAGGCTAAAAACTAGCACAAAAGATGATCAAGGTGTTATAAATAGGATATAGATGTCCAAAACCCTCTTGGATAGTAGTGCATTACCTTAGATAGTAGGGCATTATGCTAGTTTCTCCCTTTTTCATGTTAGTGTCCTTATGTAGGGACTAATGTGAAATTTTAGGAGTAGTTGTGTTTAAGTCTAATAAACCTATTCCTATGTAGATGAAACATGTTTTTATATTTGTTACTTGTTTTGGACTGATTTTGTATGCAAACCCTAGATCTCCATGCTACTAGGGTATTTGATAAGCACATGTAGTAAAAGTGTGATGTTAGCTAGGTAGGTTGGATGTCCTTAAAACCACACTATGTTGAGAGTTTCCTACATACCAATACCTTGAGAGGGGATAAATCCTAATGTAGTTATCCCAATCTATGTGTTGTTGCAAGTTCAAGTGAATGTTAATATGAGTGTCAACTTAAGTTTTTTCAGTGATTCTTGAGACTGGAAATCTATGTATTCTAAGCTTAGGATGTCTATAGATGAATTTTTGTAGAAGTAATGTAGAATATGGATCAATGACCTTGATTGTAAATTACTTTTTCTGAGCTTAGTTTTGGGTATTTGCATTTGATTTGTATCTAGTGGATAAAGGGATAAAATTCATGTATTTTTATTGATTTGGTGATTTTATAGAGTGTGAAATAGGTTTAGGCAAACCATAAGTGTATTTATAAATGAAAATATATCTGTTGGGGTTTAAATTAGGAAATGGACACTAGTGTGGTCCCTTGGTCACTATCCTAGTGCATTAGTGTTCATAGTACCACACTAGTGTTTAGGTGGTAAAAATTGGGGCACTAGGGGATTGGATCCATGGGGGAAGGTCTAAGAATAGTTTTGGGATGTCTATAGATGTGTAATACCCATATAAAATATAGATAAGGTTATAAAGAGGCCCTAAGACAGGTCTAGGGATAAGCTAGGTATGGGTATTCTCAAGTGATACTCATTACACCCAAGTGACATTTTATATGACTAAAAAACCCTAAAGAAACCTAAGGTTTGGAAATGTTAAAAATATAATATGGGTACACAAATTTTTTAATCTTAATTTAAATTAATTATGGAAATTATCCCTAATTATGATAAAGGAAATATAGTAAATAAAAGTGCTAAAAATCAATTTTAAATAATAGATTGAAATTAATGCCTAAAATAAATGAAAAATACAATGATTTAAAAAAATGTTAAAATTAAACTAAATGAAATATTTATTATTTTTTATTCACTTATTTATTATGTTTGGTTAATAAAATATTGTAAAAATAAAAGTAGGTACAATGCCTAAAAAAACCCATAAATTAAAACTAGTAGATGATCAAGGTTAAAACCATCCAACATAGGCCAAGACCATTTATTAATTACGAATCAAACCTAATTTTTTTACCCTCTATATAAAATATGTAAATTAGGTAAAAATCATGTGTGATATATGTATTTAGGTATGTTTTCACAAATTTAAAATTTAGTCATGTGTATAATACTTTCAAATAGATTTTTATATATTGTAACTGTTGTTTGCTAATTATGCTAGTACAAAAAATAAACAACTTAGAAATTATTATAATTTTTTTGAGGTAGGACCACATCCATAGAAATATGGAGGCCCTAGCCAAAATGCCAAGCCTTTATCCATATGAAGACATGAGATGCAACATTTTTTGAGTCCATGTCTGTACGTCTTTGGGGGACTATCAGTTAGACCTTCAGGCCCTCAGTTGTGGTGTTTTTCACATCTGTGCCCACTTGAAGCTAGGGGACCATCAATTGGACCTTCAGGCCTTTGGGCACATGGAGATGTGAAATATGGTGAAAGCCATGTCTACATCTATGCATCTCTAAGGGACCCTCATTCGGATCATTAGTCTTCACCAAATTTGCATAATTAGAGACCAACATACACAAAATGGAAAATAAAAAGATTTATATTCTCATTTCTAGATCCTTTTCCTTCATTATTTATCTACCCCTACCCCTCAAGAGTGAAACTCTACAATTTTTTTTAGAATTACTATAATATGTATCTCACCAGTGGCTCTCTCATCTCTATCTTATTTTGAGGATCCCTTCTAAAAAAAAATTAAAAATTTCCTTATGTCTACCACCCTACACTTATTTCAACCAATCTAGTATTTTATACCTCTTGACCCATTATATATCCTTGCACTTTCTTACCAAGAAGTTATTAGCCAATCTAGAGCTGACAAGATGAAATCTAAATACATGGGATATGAATCATTGATAGTGTTAGATTGAGACACACCCACGATTTTTTATTCTTAGATTAGGCACGTGGACCTATCTTACTTCCACAAAATATTAAATTATGAAAGTTCAATAATGCTGATCCAACACTTAATAGATAGCAGTATTTCATAGGCAAGTGCCTTTCCCACTTTGGTGCAATGTTCATATTTAATAATCACTTGTGCCAAATAATATAATTCATATAATAGGTAAATCAAGTCCAAATATGGACAACTCATGGCAAAGATGGATGGAATGATGATAAGCATGACATTAAGAATTATCTTCCATGAGGAATTAGTCAGTATCAATGTAAGTGAAGGAGAAGCATGTTAGAATAGAGACCTTACCAAGAGTTTGAAAACTATCAATAATTCCTAGTTGAAACATAAAAAGGAGAAGATCTCTAAGGTTCCTAAGACCTTCTACATAGTAGATTTAAAATAAGAACTTTTAGATATGATTACCCTACTAAATTAGATAGTAGGTAATGAAGACACCAGACCTTTCCATCATTGTATGTTCCTCCCAATGCAAATAATTTGTCATGGAAATAAATTTATGGATTAGGGTGAATTTATTAGTGATTCCATACATAATAAGTTATTAAATATGTAAATATCAAGTCAATATTTCATGAAATATTATCTGGTATACTCCTTGTCCCTCTAGATGGCATACTTGGGGTTATCTTGACGTGTAACTATCACTCAATTGACACAAATGTTTGAGTGTTTTCCATAAATCACCTTGAAAAAAATAAACAAACACTATACTAGGGTCAATGATGTATTCACAATGAGAGTAGTGCAGTTGCTTGAATAAGATTGGGGAATGAGAATCTCTACCAAAGTAGCCAAATTGGTTAACCAATATGGTAAATACTATATTCAATTCCAAAAACTTACATATATTAGAGATAAAGGTTATGAAGGTAATCCTTTAAGACTCCCAATGTTGTCTAATGACAAGACAATATCATCCTCATTGATCTCTTTAGGCAATTGCCAACCATTCACAAATGATGTAGAGATAAACATGTGCTTGATGTTTCATTCTCCATTGCATTAGGCCATTTTATCTATAAGTCTAAAGTAAATGATCATGACATAGTACTATCCATATGTGAGTTCACTATCTAAAACTATGTTGGTGGAGCCTCAATGGATAGGAAGGGGTATGTGAAGTGAAATCTAGGTATAGGGTTTGCATATGAATGTAAACCTCATTTTGAAGACTAATAGATTGATTATGCAAATGAATTTGAGGTTATTCAAAGATATTGGAGTCAAATGACCCTAGATCAAATAAATTTATTCATAGATGAGTGGGTTCTTGAAGGGATGATAGATGATCAGTCATATCTACTTGATCCAAAACATGTAAACATAATTGTGAATGCACCTATGCCAACTATTAATTAATCAATTAGAGAACCAACTAACTTGAAATGGAGGATGCAAAGAGTATGGATTTGTATAAAGAAATGGTTAGATAACAAATTAGTTGGAGTAACTATGGGTGGATCAAAAAGAGGAAAAGATTCATCTGCCTCAAAGTAAGATCCCCCATCAATTCCCAAGAAAATTATTTCTAAGGTCATTATTGAATCTTCAAGGTCCTCTAGTTCAAGTGATGGTGGAGATGAGGATCCTAATCCCAAGAAGTCATTGGGAAATAAATGTGAATAAAATATAGTACTAGGGAAAAATAATCAAGCCAAGAAATTGGTAAGACCACAGTCTTTAATTAAAACCTTGGGTGATCCAAAGTTGTTCATCTTAAATATCACATAGCAATACAAAGCCTCATCTACCAAAATGGAATAATGAAAAAGGGTTAAAGAAGATAACCAACATTCCCCATATGGATCCCTGCAAGCTCCTCTTCCTTCAAATCAACCTACTCCTTTTCCACCAGATACTCAAGTAGTTACCTTCAAAGTCCTTTAATTTTAGGGGATGCAAACTATTCTCTATAAAAAAAAAGGTGGTTGAAGGTGGATTACCAAATTTTGATGTGGTAGCTAATCTCTGAAAGACTCCTGCACCAAATACAAAAGGAACATCTCTAGGTTGGTATCAGATTCTTTAAGAGCATATTTTTTGGATATTGTTAAACCAAATGTTGAGAAGGATATTATAAAAATGATGGTAGGACATTATAATCTAAAAATGATATCAATCAGAGAATAAAAATGATAATGTGAAATTCATAATATTTAAGAAAATACTGAGAGGATCATTAAAATTTCTCAACAAGATGAGTTTATTGAAGATCAACCTATAGGAAAAATCAAACAACTAGTAAGCTATGTTAATTATCTACTCCATCTAGTGGAAATAATTACAATATTGCTAGTTGATACCCTCACACAATTACTAGGAATAAACAAGGATATTGTTACCATGATCATCAAATACAACACCTATCGTAAAAATATCAAGGATTATAACATTAGACCTTGAAGTGCCCTATTTTTAATGCTCTTATCCTTTCACCAAATGAAATATAGATCTAGGTTCATGACATTGTCCAAATCCTACATAGCTAGTTTTAGCCTCTATCTCATCTATCTCAGTCTAGTTTTAAGCTAAGTTGAATTTCTCCTTATTTATCACTATTTTTAGAAAGGTTTAAAAGGCACAATAAATTATAAAAAGTAGTATTATAATTATTTCAATATTATTTATTGATTTATTATTATAGACCCTTACCTAAATTAGGACTAAGACTCCAATATTCCCAAAATAGGTAAATCATTTGGTAAACCTGACTTATTTCATTTACACATAAAAACCTTAAAAACCCTAAGGTAAATTCCTTGTTAATTTTTCCAATTTTTTTCTTATTTTTCCTGAATATTCATATAAAAATTTACATTTAATTTTTAAATTTACCTTAGTAATTTTAAAACTAATTTCATTTAAACCCTAGTTGCCTATACTAGGTCCCAATATTTTTCCATTTTTTTTTAAATTTTTTCCAGCATTTTTAAATAAAAAAATCACATTTTATTTTTAAATTTACCTTAGTAATTTTAAAAATAATTTCATTCAAACCCCAGTTTCACTATACTAGGACCTATTATTTTTTGAGGTATTACCTTACATGTTTGTGAGCTTTGTATCCTTTTTATGCATATTTTAGTTTGATGTTTTTAGGAATTTACATTTAATTTATTTATTTCTTTCCTTTCCTTTCATTTTTATTATTATAACTTATTACAAAAAAATTCAACCTATTTTCAATTTGTTTTCCTACATTAATAATGACCCATTGTACCAGTTTTGACAAAATTGATAAGAGGGAACTTCAAGACCTTTTAACTAAACATATTGATATGAAAGATGACATAATTAAAATATTACAAGAAGAACAACACAAAGTGAACAATGGTCAATCTTCTCAAACCATAGAGCAACCAATTGAAACTAACACTATGGGGGAAACTATGTCTCAACAACTGCCTATAGTAGCCCAACCTTCCTATGAGGTACCATTAGTTATGGATAGTACATCTTTGTCTCTTGATGTGGCTACTCTTGTAAAATAGATAAAATATCTTCAATCCAAGGTGGTACATCTCGAGCAAGGTGACTCTAGACCTACAATGGCCTTGGATTCTTTTGCTCTACTTCATACACCATTGGCATGTCATATTGATTATACACCCTTAAAATTAGGTTTTTCTCAACCCAAACTCACTCTATATGATGGTAAGGGTGATCTAGAGACACACTTGAAATATTTTCACACATCATGCTTGGTTTATGTGCCAAATTACTGGTTATTAACCAAGCTATTTCCTTGAAGTCTAAAGGATTATGATTTACAATGGTTTTATAGTCTACTGAATCAATCAGTCAATGTATTTAATCCTTTAGCTGACATGTTCCTAGCTCATTTCAACATTAACATTGGTGACAAGGTTTCTTATTCCCAAGTTACATAATAGAAATAAAGGTCAAATGAGCATCTCACAGATTATGTTCTCTGCTATAAGACTATCTTGGCTAAAATGACTAGCCCCATGGCTGATCAAGAATTACAAGATCTGTTCAAAAAGAATCTTTTACCAGCTTTATATGAGTCAATAATGTTCAAAATGTTCTCTTCCTTCACTCAATTATGTCATAAACTAAAGGAAAGACAAGTCAAATTAATTTCAATGGGCAAACTCAAGTACACAAACATATTAAAAAAACCAAATAAGAGTAACAATAAAGTCCCATACAAAGTAAAAGTTAATGATAACAAGAGTCAAAATCAACCTATAGTTAATGTGTCTTTAGATCCCCCTCAACAAGTGGTTTTATCAACACCTCCTTGGTGAACCTTTACCAATATACCAGTATCTCCAGTTAGAGTTTTTCAACATCTTTTGGAATGTAATATCATATCTATCCCTATTATTTGGGAAGTTGATCCAACAAAGCCTCTTCCATGGGGATATGATCAAAATAAATTTTATGATTTTCATAAGGTACTAGGCCACACAAAAAATAGATGCATCTATTTGAAATAACAAGATACATGAATTTATAAATGAAAACATTATTGATCTTGGCACTCTAGTTGAGCCTCCTTAGGCCAAACAAACACAAGACAAAGCATTGAAAATTTTCTCAAATCCTTTCCCACAAAATTATAAATAAGAGACAGGGGATACATTAGGTCTTCACCATGAATATCATGCACATCCTCCACCAACTACATACCAGGCACTTTCAGTTGAGTTACACCCTTTGATCAACATGATTGGTGTGTATAATTCTAGAGTTCCTTCTAGACCGTCCATCTCCTTCTCAGAGTAGGAGATTTTTGAGGATGATTCAAATTACCATGTACTCTTTATTAGATCCTACATTAATCATCATCCCATTCATATTATTCTCATTGACAATGAATCTAGTGTGAACATGTGAACTATGACATTACTATAACATTTGGGATATTTAGAGTAAGATATTATGCTGATAGACATAATTATCAGTGGATTCAGTGGGCACATATAGAGTTCATTAGGCAAGATTTTAATTCCTCTATAGGTTGGTCCAACACATTTGGCAACACCATTTACTATTGTTCTTAGTACATGAGTTTTTGATATGTTGCTTGGCTAATCATGCATTTAGAAACTATGAACAATAACTTTTATAGTTCATAGATGCATGAAATTCATTTACGCTAATCAGGTTATTATAGTTGGTTGAGTTCCATATGAGTTACCACTCCCCACTTTAGAGCAATCTTCTACTTTGTAGTCACAAATTTTAGATTTTCCACTTGTTACAATTCTTCTTGTAGTTCAGATCTAGACATTATTGAGGCCTTCCTTACCAGCATAAAGAAGTTGTACACTTCCATGGAGGCCTCTTTTAGATCAACCATATTTTCAAAACTTTAGATAGCTTTTAGCTATAGTGTTCACACCCAGGGTAGTATCATTGAGGTCTCATGCCTATACACATAGATCACATGTTCAAAGTGATTATCTTACCACTAGATGGGTCCCTAAGAGCCTTACAATTTCATCCACTTCTCAAATTTATAGGGGGAACCCATAGTTAGTTTCCACTATAGATATTTTAGAGTGTTTATAACATACATAACCTTCAAATCCATAGTCTCAGCCCTTCCATCATGCTTCATGTTCATGCACGATCCCTCTCCTTGATATAGGACACTATGATAGGGAGTCTCCCATGAAAATCATCAGTTAGTATCGTCTCTTCTCAACCTTACTTGTACATAGTTTATTTTTGGTTACTTGTATATAGCTTCCTTTTAATTACTTGTAAATAGTTTCTTTTTGCTTATTTGTACATAGTTTCTCAGTATTTATTTTACATAGTCTCCTTATGATTGATTATACATAACTTATACCAAAAAGAACAAAAACATTCAAATAAATCAAAATACTAAAAATAATAAAAAAATTCAAAATCCAAAAACATTCAAATAATTAAAAAACACACAAACATTTCAATTATATGCATTATCCATGCTTTAAATTTCTACTACCATGGTAGACTTACATTTTCTATTATATGCTATTGTTTATTGATTTATCTACATTACCATGCTTTAATTTATTTTCTTTAAGTGTGTGTAGTGACATCCAAATCCTTGATTACTTTACTCTACCCATTTAGGGGGCATCATACTCCTACATTTGAGACATACATCGACATATCTACCCATTGAGGACATCTTCTACATGACACACCATCTAGGTTATGCCATTCCTACACCACACACTCTAGTTATCATGATGATGTACATTACTTACTAGCTTACATAGATTAATCTATCAACATTCACTAGTATATAACACTTATGTATTTCTTAGAATTTACCTAGTCTTGTATGACATGTTTTGCATATTTTCACTTCTTGATTTGATTAGTTAGATGTGATTGTATTTACATCATATTAAATGTTTTCCTTCCTTGCTTTATGTAGCTAGATGTGATTGCATTTTTCAATTCCTATTTTATCTCTTGTATGTGCATTATGTCATTTGCCAATGTCCTTTGATTCTATTCTTCTATGTGCCTTAGGACATTTGCCAATGTCATTTGTTTTTACTCTTCTATGTGCCTGTCGCCCTCATGCCAACCTTATTTATTTTCAGTTTTATGTGTATGTGGCATTTGAACATGCCTTGTATGCTTGATTTCTAAGTTTGAGTGACATGTGCCCATGTCCCTTTTTTTTTGGCCTATTGGCTGCTCTTGTATGCTTCTTGCTTCTTGCCTTGTGTTCTTGTTACTTGTTTGATTCTCATTATGTGTAATTCCATGATCCATATCATACATTATCTTGATTTTTTGGATGCCATGATAGACATCATGCTCCATCTCTTCTTGATAGCTACAAATTATAACTAACAACTAACATTTCGAATTTCAATTTAGTATACTGCACATGCCATTACATTGTTATATCTATCTAGGCATACCACTATTGATCTTATAATATCTAATACAAACTATGCTTATCTTGAGACATCATTTCAATTATCATTACTATATCATATAATTATAGCATAACACACTTGTATGGATATTTATTTTGAGGGAAGTCATTATAGGTTTTCATTCCTACCCTCAGAAGAGGGGGAAATAAACAAGGTTTTTGTCATAGAGATCAGAGCCCCTATTGGTTAAAAACTAGTTTTTAGAATAATCAAAACAATAATCAGAACACAAACTAGGTAGAATAAACCAAAAAAATAGTGATAATTATAGAACAATGATTAGATTTAGTAAAGGATAATAGTGCCAAAATTGAACAATAATGCCAGATAACAAGTTTTCCTATTTTTAGTGCTGCTATCCAAATAATAAAAAACCTAGGTTTTCTAGAAATAGGTAGAAAGGTAAGTTCAGTTATAGTTTTGTTAGCAACAGTTCAGTTCAAAATCAATAGTTTGAGTAAAATTTTTATTAGAGAATCTAGATATTGGGGGAATCATGCATGACATATTGGCTCTTTCTTCTAGTTTTAGATTGGGTAGTTGGTATAAATTCCATATCAGAATCCATGTTACAGACACCAATGATAGGGGGCAATGTGCATGACACATTAGCTTTCTTTTCTTTCCAAGTTTAGTACATTGCCTAGGCATTATTAGTAGTTGGATGTCTTATTCTATTTTTAGGTGTTTGTCATCATTTCATAGTGGTTTTCATATAGGCCTAACCTACACATTCCCAAGTGGCTTCCACATAATCCTAGTTCCTAGTTTCATAGTGGATTTTATACAAGCCTAATCTCCACCTTTAAGAATAGCCAAGATTGGCCTAGTTTCAATTACACATTTAGATATCCACACCACATTGTCAAATTTTACAGAATTCTTGGGCTTCAGGAGCCATCTCATATGACACACATTCATACTGGTATCAATTCATAGCTTCACTTATTAGGTAATGATTGAGCCAAATGACTAGTTAGCCTTTGTATTCTTGAGCCACTTACTTAGAGGGATTGGACATACAGTCCAAACATTGATTAACACATGCATGATCACATAGATTCACTTAGTATACATTGATGGAGTCAAAGGTCCAACCTTTGCATTCTTGAGCTACTCTTAAGGAATTGAGCACTCAACTCCATTCATGATATTAATTTTGGTACAACACATACCCAACATTATCCATCATCACTCAATAGCATAAAAAGTTTTGTATTAGTCTACATACCTGATGAGGTGTATTCATTCCTCTCTCTCTTACCTAGATTTTGTATGTTCTTATTTTAGATATAACATATCTAACAAGAACTAATCTACTATTTGTTTTCTCTTAAAAATTTACACTTCATAATGTGCTCTCTCTATGCACACTCAACATCACATAGCTTCATGGGCTTCACCCTTATAGGTAAGTTTAGGTATGATTTCTACTTTCCTTTATATACTATTTCACTTTATTATATCACTAGAATAAAGGGGGGACAAATGTAGTCACATAAAATATCCAAATTGGTAGCTTTAGTGTGGATTGTGATACCCAATCCATAAGACCTTTGTGAATTCTCTCATAACCCTTTTAGACACCTTTTTTATTATAACCAATCATCTGTAGACTTTTCAAACCTAATTATAGCTCAATCAGGTTGCATTTCTTAGGCTAATTCTATCTCCCTAGGTCTCAAGCTTGTAGGATAGGAGCATTATACTTGGACTATAGTGTTGAACCTTAGGGTGTCTTATTTTTGATGCTCCTATCCAATCACATTTTCAGCCCAAATGACCATTTCTATTTGATTTATATTATTCATTATGATGGCCTAGCATGAATACATTAAACCCATGACCAATAGATCTCTATAAAAGTCCATTCAAAGTTTATTTATAAGGGAGGTGATAAATATTATAAAGAAAGAATAAAAGTAAAACACTAAAGCAAATTTCCCTATTCTCTACACACAGTCACCCAACATAGTTTAAAACATATTCAAAATCTCACACTAGTCCTTAGCCACTTCAAGCACTCTCAATTTGGCATTTTTTCATCCTCATTACACTATTGCACAAATCAAATCAAGTGCAAGAACTACATATGGCTTGATCCCTATTTAGAGTATTGGTATGTAGGTAACATGCCTACACAAGGGGTGTGGATACACATTTAGTACATCTTACACACACTAACCACCCCTATTTCTCAAGTTTTATCAAGAATAATGAAGGTATAGGGTTTAAATATTGAATCAACTTTACAAAGAGCTATGTCAACATTCAAGACTTGAAATTTCATAGGTAGGCTCACACAAGGATAGTGGACAAAACCCAAAAACTCAAATCTTTGTGACTAGTTTGGAAAATAGTGGTAGGACATGGACTCTAGCACTAGAACCTGAAGTGTCTTCTTTTTAGCACTCCTATCCTTTCACTAAGCAAAAACTATATCTAGGTTCATGACATTATCATAGTCCTACATAGCTAGTTTTAGTCTCTATCTCAGCTATCTCATTTTAGTTTTAAGTTAAATTTCATTTCTCCTTATTTATTTTTATTTTTAAAAAGTTTTAAAAGGTACAATAAATTATACAAATTAGTACTATAATTATTGCAATATTATTTATTGATTTATTATTCTAGACCCTTAACTAAATTACGAATAAGACTCCAATATTTTCAAAATAATTAAATAAGTATATAGTTATATCAATCAATAATAATAGGATATTTATGTAGAAATTAAATCCCACACCTCCACCTTGAAGTTCTGGGAAAAAGTGATCGAGGATGTGAAAGAAATGATCATGATGGAGGATAAAGTAATGGTAGAAGGAGGAGTGTTCAAGAAAAAAGAGGATGACACATATTGAAAATGGGTAGAATGTATACTTTAGAAGATGGAAATCCTAAACAAGACCATAGAATAAATAAATGATAATAGAGATATGAGTGAAGATAAAATCAAACTAATCACTAGCAATCTAGATGAGACCCATTACTATTTATATAAAGAAGATGGGACTATGACACATACTATAGATGAATTTAAAGTTCAATTCCAAATTTTAGTTAAATAAGATATTTTAAATGAAGGTAAATTCAATAAATATTCAATGAAAACTCTCTATGAAATTCACATTTCACTAGAAGTGTTAAACACCTAGATAAAAAATTTGGTTAAATCATTATGTTCTTTGAAAATTAATTCCCAAAGATGGTTCACACATTGCTAACATGTTATGATTCTAAAAATCAACAAAATTATTGAAATGGTCAAGAGATTCCATAAATTCAAGGAAACATGTGATAAATATTAGGCCAAAGAAGATTCAAAAAAATTCAATCGATCCACTAGTGTTTTCAGTTGATATAAAGCTTCCTAGTGAAATTTGTTCTCATCTCTCTTTCCTATTTTCATCCAAATTATATTTTTTTGAAATTCATATTTTTTTTTTGTAATAAAAAATTTATTAAAATTAGAATGGGATAAGAAATATAATATTAAAGGTCACTTTGGGATGTAAAAGGTGAACCCATTCCCTTTGTTATAAATACAAGAAATGGCAAGTGCAAAAGGGATTTTTGATGTCCAATTTTTTTGAAAATTGAAGAGGAAGAAGGAAACTTTGTGTTCACTCTTTTTCCAAAAATGAGGAGTTACTTGAACTTTGTGACTATTTATTTCCTTAATGAGCATATATTTTTCTTATGTCAATGAATTTCTCATTGTTCCAAGCTTGAATAGTGTCTGATCTCTTAAAGTAAAATTCTCTTTTTAATTTAAATATATTACATAAGTGGGTGAAATATACATTTATTCACTCTCTCGTGACTCTCTATTTCTTCTATTTTTTGTTAGATTGAGTTTATACCGATACCCCCCTTTTATTCAAATTAGAAATATTGTACATTATTGTGTTTTTTGTTATTGATTTGAATAAAGGAACCTTCCTTTATAATATAGGAGATACTATGGTCTCATAAACTATAGTGAAATTGTGATTTGTTATCATATACCAAATATTTCACCAATAGTTTTTGTCACCCACCATGGGTTACATTCTGTACCTTCTTTGCAACCCACTATTTTCCAATTATAGCCATTTGCATGACTTTTAGGAAATATAAACCTAGTCACTCAACCAAATCTTAACTGGACATAAGTTGCATAGTCAATTTTTTATTTTTATTTGTGGTAGTTCACTTGGAAACACCAGGTAGATAATCTCTAATTATAAAGAGTCATAATAATGTTAGATGAATAAGAGAAACAAGCTAATTTTAATCAAAGGATAGTCATGCTTATTAATGAAAAAATAGTAATTAGAGCCTCCTAAATTTTTTTAGCGTCTCGACTGATAAAAGATATACAAGATCTATAAATAAGAGAGGAATCTCTAATTTATTCTTTGACTTCAAAGAACAATACAATTTTAGACTTTCTACAGAAAGAATAAAAGAAGTACAATCTTTGATTAGAAACTTATCTCTACTAGAAATAATCATTTATAGAGTATTCAACCACATAAATATGGATATCACTATACCTTGGGGTGATAGTATACATCCAATAGCTTTAGGTGCTCAACTCCATGAGCTACCAAAGGGTTCAAGGTAGAATTTCCCTAAATTGACTAGAGATGGTAGAAAACATCCCGATGAACATATCAAAGATTTATGTTTTACTTATAGTGTCCTCAATGTTGAACATGAGGACATATCAATTAGATTATTCATGAAAATTGTGGCTGAAGAAAGAGCAAAATAGTTCCATCATTTTCTAATTCCTTCCATCCTAGATTGGCAAATAATGGGAGACAAATATGTGAAGAGGTTCAAACCTATTGAAGATTAACATTCCCTTTTGGAAAAAATATCTCAAATTAAAAAAATATTATCATGAACTCATGAGGGATTTCATAGATCACTTTAATAAATTGGTACATAAATCCATGTAGTTGTGATGCCCAAAGTATAAAATAAAAAATGTTTCTTTTTCAATGCTCAAATACCTAGAGTAAGTTCCTTTTTACGAATAAATCATCTAGAAACATTCATTGAAGTCAAAACCAAAGCCATTGAAATCAAATATGAATTGATCATGGTTGGAAAGATGAAGAAAGAGTTTGTCAAGATCAAAGATCATAATTTAGCTGATCTTCTTATTTATAAGTTAGTAAATGACACTTTGGCTTTGAATAAATAAATTCCCCAATGTCAAAATGTCCATATAAAGAAATACCTAGGAGGCCTTTTGTTATCTATCATGGAATTGTCTAACCTAGATTTCCTTATATAACTCCTCAAATCTCTCTTGAAACAAATCTAGCTATTATTCATTACTCTTGTATTGTTAATGCCACCAATGATCACAATGGTTTAAATTGTGCAAAAATGGAAAGAATGTTACAACTCTACACAATCAAAGAACCAAATAAAAAAGGTGTTTTGGGCACCTATGATCCTAAAATATAGGAACTCAGTGGTGATTCCATTGTGGGTTACTTTATATATGAAATCAGAGGTAATGATTAGGAAAAAAACATTGAAGATATGAACAATCATTCATATGAAGTGTTCACTTGAGCTCAAAATAAAAATATGAAAGATTCACAAAAGAATATAGACATTGATAAACCAAAGGCCAAATAAATTACTATATCTAAAATAGGTCCTAAATTCATTCTCAACAAAGGCACCTCATTTCCAAATTTTTCAAAAGGTAAACAACTAAAAAATTCTAGCAGTTCAAACATTCCTTGTTTGATTGTAAATGAAGAACCCATCATTTCTTCATTAGATATAATTGATCACATGGATAAAAATAAGGTTTAAATTTCTCAAACTAAATATATCAAAAACAATCCTAAATATCTATACATATTAGTAATATTTATAAAAGTAATAGGTCTTAGTACCCATGTTAATGGAGTGCACATTAGGATGGTTGATTCTAATTTGTAAAAAAATGTAGCCATCACCACCCTAGGAAATGAGAGGTTCAATCCTTTCTATGTATCTATTTTCCTAGGTGGCTATAAACTAAACAATTGTATAATCAATTTATGGGATTCTAACAATGTTATGCCAATGAAGGTATCACATGCCTTAGGGCTAACTTATACCAAGATGTTTAGAGAATGATTTAATATGGAAACTAAGAAAGTTATATTGATCAAATTGATAAAATATGCAGAAGTTGATCTATCTACATTTACACAAAAGAGGATGAATATGAATATATTGGTGGTTGACATTCCTCCCAGCTATAAAATGTTATTGTGTAGTTCCTTCTACAAAGATATTGGGGGAGAAATCCAACTTGACTAGACTTAGGTAGTAATTCTAGAAAAAGGAGTTAATGAAAAGTTACTCCCAAATCCAAAAGGCAAACCTCTAGTGCAAAAATGTAATGGTCTAAGATTAGATATATTATATGAAGAAACTAGACCTAGAACTTATATGATGATGTTAGAAAAATATCTAGAACTCCCAAAAATGATTAAAGGTGATTTAATGATGTCTAGACTCTAGAATTTGATGGGAGTTTCTAAACCACTAGTTTAGGAGCTAGTGTGTTGTTAATATATTCATGCAAAGAACCTTTTCCTTTCTCACACAAAATATAGTTTCAATATATGAATAATAGTTAAAAATATGAGGCTTTACTAATAAGATTATAGGTAGTAAAATAAATGGGATCTATAACCTCTTATCCCAAGGTAATGACAAATTAATAATTAATAAGTGTAAGGTGAATATAAAGTTAGAAATGATAGGCTCAAGCATTACCTAAATGAGTTTGGGATTGTATCAACGTATTCTAGGCTTTGTCTACAAATTTTTTTCTTAGAGTATAAAATTCCAAGGTATATGTGGTAGTTGTCTCTACTTATTTGATGAATCTTACATCATAAATTATCTAGGATTGGCATGTTATTAAAATGGTTTACATCCATAATATGCTAGATTATGTCAAACATTGGTAAGTTTTTAATAACTATGAACAAATCATTACCTTCTTGGAGTAGATAGATAATTTCCTAAATTTATTCTTTAATGGAAATCCATCTATATATATAAAATCACCTACCTCATAAGATAAAGGAGAATGAGATTCATCAACACTAGATAAAAAAAGAACCACTTGAAGGCAATGTTATTAAGTTAAAAGGAAATAAGATACCAAAATCTCTCATTTCTTTAGAATAAATGTTTGACAAACATGACATGTATGTTAAATAAAAATCCAAGAACACCCTCAAGGATATCCTAAATATGAGAAACTGAACATTGAAATTGAGGAAGAATTAAGGTTTTTAAACATTGGAAAATATTGTTCCAAGAAGAGCATAGAATATTCATTACTCTTTTTAAATTATACAAAGATGTATTTGCTTAGAATTATGTAGACCTAAAACCCTCCAAAAAAAAAAACATGTGACATGACATTCCACTAAAGCCCATATTAATACATTCAAGAAAAAGTTGAGGCAATATAATCCTAAAATCACTAGCACCATATATGAAGAAATACAAAAAAATGTTAGACACTAGAATTATCTTTATAATTTAGCACTTAATCCAGGTATCCAACATTGTGCCCATTCAAAATATGAAGATAGAAGTTAGGATTTGTGTAGATTTATGCAACCTTAATCAAGACTAACTCAAGGATAATTATCTCTTCCCAATAGTGGATTAAATATTCAAAGCTATCATTGGAGATAAAATGACGTCAATGTTGGATGGCTTCTTTGGGTATAATCAAGTTGAAGTAGCCATGAAATACCAATTCAAGATAAATTTCACTACCCTTGGGGAACTTTTACCTAAAGGAGAATGCCCTTAAACCTCATCAACATGGGAGTAATGTTTTAAAGAGTGATGGATTTAGTATTTAGTAACGTGAAAAATAAAATCTTAGTCATTTAACTAGACTATCCCATAGTTTTCTCAAAAAATATGGAAGATCATTTCAAACACCTAAAAAAGGTTTTTGAAATATGTCATTCTCATGGAATTTCCTTGAATATGAAGAAGTCCATTTTCATGGTAATAGAAGTTAAAATATTAATTCATATGGTATCCAGATAAGGTACTATGATTGATCTAGAAAGGGTGAAATTTATTCAATAGTTGTCCTTACCAACCAATAAACCTAGTACTCATTCATTCTTTGGTAAAGTCAATTTATTTAGAAGATTCATTCTAAACTTTTCCAAACTCAAAAGGCTCATTGTGTAAATTATGAGTGGAAAATATTCTTTCAGATGGAGTAATGATGAGAAGAAATCATTTAATGAAATCAAATAAGTGATCTCTAAAGCACTAGTTTTGACGTGCCCAAACTTAAGTAAAAATTTCATCACCTATTTTTACTCCTCTGATTATACTCTATCATCTATTATAGTATAAAAAAATTATGAAAGAGTTGAGTCCCCCATCACTTTCATGAGTTATGGATTGAAATATCATGAACTCAAATATTATCTACTAGAAAAATGCATATTCCATGGTCAAAATCATAAAACGTTTTAGGTTATATAATCTACACTTTCATATAATTTCCATGTTTCTAGACTTAGTGGCAAAATAAATTATCACTCTGCAAGAACTTGGGTTAAAGAGAGGTGGTTAGATCACCAAAGTATAGGAATATGATCTATAGGTCAAACCTACAAAATTGGTAAGTGGACAAGGCCTTTGCCAATTGATTTTCAAAAGTATTGATTCCCAAAGAAGAAAAAAAGAAATACTACCATTGGTTATTTTTGTTGATTTCATTGAAGAATGGTACTTAGATATAACATTTTTACTATCCTATGGATAATTCATGACTCACTTGAATCCCAAGAGGAGAAGGAATCTTAAGTCAAAAGTATCTAGATATGTGATTTGGGATAATACATTATATAAAATATATTTACATGCACTTTTCTAAGATGCATAAACAAATAATAACAAAAGAAGATTTTGGAGGCTTTCCATGATAAATCCTGTGAAGGAAAATTTTCATCCTTGGTCATTGCATTCAAAAGTATATAGGTACATTATTATCATCCCACACTATTCAAGGATGCACATGAATGGGTTTCTAAATGTGAAGCTTGCCAATATTTTGTTGGGAGACCAAATCTTGTTAATCTACCTCTCAAACTAGTAATAATTGAAGAACCTTTTCATGAATGGGGGTTAGACTTAATTGACACTCTAAATACTTGTTCAAGTTTTAGACACACTCATATTTTGACCACCACTGACTATTTCACAAAGTGGGTAGAATCTATTATAGTAAGGTCTACCACTTCCTAAGTTGTGTGTAACTTAATCAAATAAAAGATCCTAGCTAGATTTAGTGTTCCAGAGAATATAGGAACAAGTAATGCTCACAAATTTTCTTATAAATAAGTAATTAGTTTTAGTTATAGATATGACATCTTTTTATCACATTCTTCAAATTACTATCCTCAAGGTAATGACTAGGCTGAGTCTAAAAATAAGAATTTCATCACCATTGTTCACAAGATAGTCAATGAAAATCAAAGGAGTTAGCATAGAAATATATATGATGCATTATGGGACAACATGATTAATCCTAAAAGAGAAATCAAAATGTCTCCTTTTATTCTGTTATATGAGATAAACGTTACCCTTCCCACTTTTATGGAATTACCAGCTTTAAAACTAACTCAAACTATTGAAGATGAATAGTTTAGAGATGCAATAGAGAAAAGGGTAATTTACTTGGATTAGATTGGTGAATAACAAAAAATTGTGGTTGATAGGATCATAGTTCATCAAGAGAACGTCAAATAACTATTTGACCAAAAAACTTGACAACATGATTTCTAAATCCATGACATGGTCTTACTTTGGGATAAAAGAAGAGATCCAAGGGGGATTCATGGGAAATTTGACTCCGTATGGATGGGAACTTTCAAAATTTAACACTTATATGGAAAAAATACATACTATCTATCATAAAGACATGGTACTCATCTCTCACTACCCTATAATGGATAATACCTAAAGTTATATAAATAATGATAGTATGGTATTCCCTACCATTTCCTTTTTAGTCATGTGTTTCCCTTTTAGTCGCATGTTTCACTTTTAGTCATGTTTCCTTTCTATTTGTGTGTTTCCTTTTTCATCAATCTTCAAGTTGACTCCATATCCCAATGGATAAGACACTAGTCTACTAAAAAATATAGATTTGTGGATCATTCTTCTATGATTTCTTCTAAAGTCATGTCCCCAACCTAAGCCATATATTGTTTGATAAATATGTTATTACAAATCAATAAATTAATTGTGTACTATTAATTAATTTTTTTTAGGTAGGACTGCATTTGTATAAATTTGGAGGCCTTGCATAGACTATTGGGCCCTTGGTTACATAAAGACATGAGACATAATAATTACTATGTTCACATCGATGTATCTTTGGGGGATTATCAGCTATACCTTTGATACCTCAACTATTTAGAGATGTGAAACATGTTTTTTTCCATGCCTCACATTCGTGATGCATTGTTAATTAGACTTTCGGGCCCTCAACCATGAAGAGACATGAGATGCAATGAAAGTTACATCTATATCCATGCATCCTTGAGGAACCTTGACCAAACCATTAATATTCACCCAACATGCATGAAAAAAGACCAAGTTACCCTAGGAAGAACATAAAAATATTTATATTCTCATTTTTAGATCTTTTTTCTTCATTGTTACTCTATCCCCTACCCCTCAAGAGTAAAAATCTACCAATTTTTTTTAGAAATACTAAAAGATTTATCTCACCAATGACTCCCTCATCTTGATATTATTATGAAGATCCTTTTTTTTTAAAATTATATATTAAATTATTTCCACTTCCCTAACTTATTTCAACCAATCCAACATTTTCTACCTCTTGACCCATTATATATCCTTACACTTACATATTAGGTAGTTATCAACCATTCTAAAGCTGACAAGATGAAATTCAAATACATGGGATGTGAGCCATTTATAATGTTATATTATGACACATGTAAGATTTTTAATTCTTTGATTGGGTATGTGGACCTAGTTTACTTCCATAAAAGATTAAATTTTGAAAGTCTAACAATGCTGATCCAACACCTAGCAGAGATCATTCTTCCACAGATAGCTACCTTTACTACTTTAGTGTAATGTTTAGATTTAGTATTCACCTATGCTAAATACTAAAATTCATAGACTAGGGAACTTAGGTCTAAATCTAGACAACTCATGGCAAAGATAGATAAAATAGTGATAATCATGACATTGAGAATTCCCATCCATGAGGAGTTAGTTAGTATCAACATATGTGAAGGAGAGGCACACTAGAATAAATACCCTACCAAGTGTTTGACCATTATCAATAATTATTAGATAAAATACATAGGGGAGAAGATATCTAAGGTTCCTAAGACCTTATATAGAGTATATTTCAAAGAAATTTTAGATATGATTACCCTACTAAGTCAGACCATAGGTAATTATGACACTAGACCATTTTCTATAATGGATATTCCTTCCAATGCAAATAATTTATCATTGAAATAAATTTGTGGATTGGGGTGAATTGATCAATGATTCTCTACATGATCATTTATTGAATGTGCAAACATCAAGGCATTTTTTCATGACATCCTATATGGTATACTCCTTATCCTCCTAGATGGTATACTTGGGGATATCTCAACATGGAACTATCATTAAATTAAGATAAGTGTTTGAGTGTTTTTGATAGCTCACCCTATAAAAAATTAATAACCACTATACTAGGGTTAATGATGCATTCACAATGATATTAATGAAGTTAGTTGAAGAAGATTAGGGAATAACAATCTCTTCTAAAGTAGCAAAATTGGTTAACCAATATGACAATTACTATATTCAATTAAAAAAAATTACATACATTAGAGTTTGAGGTTATGAATGGAATCCATTAAGATGCCCAAGGATGGATAACTATAAGATCATCCTCATTGAGATCTACAAGCAATTTCCAACCATTAATAAATGATGTAGAGATAAACATGTGATCGACATTTCATTCCCCATTGCATTAGGTCACTTCATCTATAAGTATAATGTAAATTATCACAACATATAACTATCCATCTTTGAGTTCACACTCTGAACCTATGTCGATGGAGACTCTATGGATAACAAGGGGCATGTGAAGCAAAATCTAGGTATAGGGTCTATTAATGAACATAAACCTCATCTAGAAGACTACTGGGCTAATTGTGTAAATGAATTTGAGGTGATCCAAATATATTGGATTTTAATGACCCTAGATCAAATAAAGATATTCACAGATGAGTGGGTTCTTAAGGGGATGTTAGATAAAAAGTAAGATTTCTTTGATCTAGAATATGCCAACTCAATCATGAATACACCTATTCTAACTATTAATTTGTTAATTAGATAACCAATTTACTTGTAATGGAGGATTATAAGATTATGAATTCATATAAATAAATGGTTACACAATAAATTGGCTAGAATAACTATGAGTAGATCAAAGATAGGATAAGGTTTACTCCCCAAAGTAAGATCCCCTATTGATTCCTATGAAAAGTAGTTATAAGGTGATTATTGGATCCTTAGGGTCCTCTAGTTCAAGTGATGGTGGAGATGAGGATCCTAATCCAAAGAAGAAATTGGGAAAGTAATGTGAAGAAAATACAATAGTAGGGTAAAAAAAGTGAGCCAATACATTAGTAAGACCATGATATTCAATTGAAACCTTATATGATCTAAAATTGCACATCCCAAATACCACACAAAAATACAAAACCTCATCTTCTAAAATGAAACATCAAAAAAGGGTTGAAGAAGAGAACTCACATTCCCCATCTAGATGCCCACAACATCCTCCTCCTCTAAATAAAACTACTCCTACTCGACCCACTACTTAAGTAGTTACCTTCAAAGAGATTTAATTTTATTGGATTAAACCTATGCTCTAGAAAATAAAAAGGGTGGTTAATGTTGAATTACTAGATTTTGATGTGGTAGCTGATCTCTTGAAGAATCCTACACTAAAGAAAGACAAGACCACCTTTAGGTTGGTATCATATTACCTAGGAGCATAGTTTGATGAGATTATTAAACTAAACATTGAGAAGGATATCAGAGAAATGATGGTAGGAGATTATAATCTAAAAATGATATCACTTAGAGAAGCAACAAGAAAATGTGACATTCATAATATCTGATAAAGCACTGAAAGAATCACTAAAAGGTCTAAATAAGATGGGTTGACTTAACAAAAAATTAGAGGATAGATCAAATAAAATATCAAGTTATGTTAATTATTTACTCCATCTAGCAGAAACTCTTTTAGTATTATCAGTTGATGCATAAACACAATTTATAGGAATAAACAAGGATGTTGTTTCCATAATCAGTAAATAAAACACATATGGAAAATATCTTGAAGCACAGGTAGATGATTTCATCACAAATGGAATGAAGTAAATTGAATAAGTATTAAGATATATAATCTTAAAATATTTGATACTTTCATAGTCCATATGATATTTTAATTCTCTACATATTTTTTTTTATAGAAAAGCTTTATTAATAAACAATCTTATCAATCAATAATTTTAGGATATTTATGTATAGATTAAATCCCACACCTCCACCTTGAAGGTCTAGGAAGAAGTGATTGGGGATGTGAAATAAATGACCATGATGGAGGCTAAAGTAATGGTAGAGGAAGAGTGTTTGAGAAATAAGAGGATGACACATAACTTACAAATGGGCAGAGAATGTATACTTCAAAAAATTGAAATCTTGAATAAGGATATAATATAACTAGAGGATATTAGAGATATGGGTGATGACAGAATCAAAATAATTTCTAATAATCTAGATGAGATCCATTACCATTTATATAAAGAAGATGGGACTATGACACATAATGTAGATGGATTGAAAGTTTAATTCCAAAAATTAATTAAAGAAGATATTAAAAATGAAGGCAAATTCAATAAATCTAAAATTAAAACTATCAGTAAAATTCACATTTCATTAAAATAGTTAAACAACCATCTAGAAAATATGGTTAACGTTTAATGTTCCTTGATGTTCATTTCCCAAAGATGGTTCACATGTTGCTGACATGTTGTGATTACAAAAAGCAATGAAGTTATTTAAATAGTCAAGTTATTCTAAAAATTCAAGGAAACATGTGACAAAGATCAGGTCAAAGAATATTTAATAGAAGTCAACCAATCCACTAGTGTTGCCGACTCACATAAAGCTTCTCGGTGAAATTTTTTCTACATATCTCTTTCCTATTTTTGTCATAATTCTATTTTTGGAAATTCATATTTTATAGCTGTAAAAATAAAAGTTATAAAAGGTATAATAGGAAAATAAATAGAATATGAAAGGTCAGTTTGGATTGTGAAGGGTCAACCCATTACCTTTATAATAAATACAAGAAATGGAAATTTAAAAAGAGATTTTTGATGTCCACAATTTATGGAACTTGAATAAGAAGAAAAGAAGTAAACTTTGTGTTCACTCTTTATCCAATCATAAGGAGTTACTTGAACTTTATGTCTAGTTAATTAAATAATGTACATTTTTATTATGCCAATGTATTTCTAATTATTCTAAGCATGAATGGTGTCTAATCTCTTAAATTAAATTTCTCTTTTTAATTTAAATCTATTACATAAGTGGGAAAAATATGCATTTAGTCACTCTCGTATGAATCTCCATTTATTTTATTTTTTGTTAGATTGAGTTTGTATCAACACCCCCTTTTTATTCAAATTATAAATATTGTACATTATTATGTTTGTTTTTATTTCTTTTAATAAAAGGAAATGTAGTGAAATCATTATTTATTATCATATACCAAATATTTCACCAACATAAACCCTAATAGGGAAATAGAATGATTGAATACATAAAATATAAAAAAATGGATTTTAATTGTTTTGAGATAACAACAATGACTAAAATTTTCCTAAATATCCAAAAATATAAAGAGGGAATTGAAGCCCATGTGGTTATCCCACCTAGAGTGCTTTGTCTATTTTTTATCCTTTGACACTGTGTATATATCTTGAAATGGATCAAATAATTAATCATTCTTTTATTTGTATTGAGTAAAATAGTATTATGACTTGGATAAGGACTGATTTAAATTATTAGAATAATAATTGAGAAGAATTAGTGCCTATCTATTGTAATTTCCAAGTGGAATATTGAGTGTCTTATATTTTATTTTATTATAATCCAAAAGGGGAAATCACATTCTTGGAAGCCTAAAAAATAGAGGATAATATAAGAGAGGGTTCACATTTTTAATATGACCATTATAATTCAAGGGTCAAATAAATTAATTAAGGTTTAATAGTATTTGAAAATCATGACCCAAGATAGACAGGTTTGACACTTAGGTAAAAGTGTTGATTGTTGAGTATGGGTCTGTTTGTAAAAATGCTTAGAGGAATTTTCAATTGATATAACATTTTTATAGATGATGGATGCTATATTATAGAATAAAAATGTCTTAACATGTGTTCAAAATAGACCAAGGTGTCAAAATGGATATGAATTAAGAGCACAAGTTAATTAAAATGAAAAAGGGATAAAACTTACATGAATAAGTATTTGTGACCAAATTTAGGTGTCTACATGTCCATATATAAAATTAAATCTAAAATTGAATTGAATATTTTTAATATTAAAGATAAAGGAAGTAATGCACATGTAGGTGGGTGAAACATGTTGTCCCCTATGATGTTGTTGGAGATGATACTTCTTTTTGAAGCTTTGGAGAACTATCCTTATTGTTAGATCATATGGGTAATTGGAATTACTACTTAAGAATTTTGAGAATTATAGGTGATGATACCCCAATGGAGATATTATCTAAGGAAAGTGGCATTGGTTGGGAAAATAAATCCCTCAACCTTCAATATTAATGATAGGTAGTTGATTGTGAATAATATCAACCACAATATTTGTTTAATTGATTTTTAAATTTAAAATATAATGGAGAGCCCATGCTAGGATAATTAATCAACCACTATAAACAAACCTATAGACTTAATATGTAACATTTTATACCTTTAATTTCATACTATTAAATATATATATATATATATATATATATATATATATATATATATATATATATATATATATATATATAAATGTGTGTGCATGAAGAATGTTCATTCACCATAATTTGATATAATCCATTAAAAAATTATATATAATTTTATGGATCCATATCTCATTTTTTCCCACATATAAAAAATATGAAATCTTGTAACTTATGTTATTTTAAAATATTTGAACATGCATTATAGATGCCTTAAAGTATGTCTTTATATGAAAATATTTATCCAATAATCTTAACCAAACAAATATTCTAAACCAATATGAACTCTGCAAATCATGCAATTTATCCTAAAATATGCATTTTATAAAAATGAAGGATTAAATATCTATGACAAACACATGAATATTCCCCCCTTTTAAGGTGAATGATAAATCATATGAATTACTCATCTTATAATAAAGAGTTAACAATATCATGTTATATATAAAAATGTAATCATTTTGAATCATGTGCTAAAATGTGGAGAATATGTCAACATAGTAAAGAGTATGATATCAAATAATATATGAAACATGTAATGCAAAGCATATAAGTGTCATGTCAAGATATATGTAGAAAATATGTACATGGTAGTAACCTACACTAATATAATCAATAAACTAAAAAGTGAACTATGTGAGATGGTTGATGATATGGATCATGGCACAAAACACAAGACATAAGTGCGTGATATGGATCAATACATAAAAAAATCAAAAACAAAATCTAGAAAATCCTAGATTTATCCACTAATAAGCACTCAATTTCATGGCCATGACACACATAATAAAACAAACTTAATATTAGTCAATGTCACACAAGGCAAGTTATATAAAAAATGGAAAATGATATATCACACAAGATAATGGACAAAAAATATATTCATGCAATGAAAAATCAACAAGTAAAAAAGTAGTAGAAGGCAAGAACTTTAAAAAACTAGCATAAAGAGTTGCACTCAATCAAGTAATATAAATAAGAGAATTAGAGGGATTAAACAAACATACAAATAATGATCCAATAAATTTAAAAATAATAATATAATAATGTAATAGATAAATAAATATAATTAATTATTAGTATATAGAAAATTAAATAGAAGAAATCAACCATAAAATAAGATAAAATAGTTTAGGCCATCAATAAATGTCAATGTCATAGCATATCAAAGTATCACACCCATGGAATGTATAACTATAAATAATATAAGGAAGATAAATACTTGTGTTATAAGTAAATACGACTTAACATGATAAATTTAAATGTCATAGAAAGATATAACCTATAAAAATGTAACCTATGGAATGAGATGTTACTAGAATTAGAATGGCCCCTGGTAAAGAATATCATGCATTTGTGCATCCATATATCATTTGAAAAATGTATGTGTTACATATCACTCATATAAAATATGAAATTCATGTGTGTATGAAAAATTATATATAATCTATCAAACATGTGATAAATAACATAAGTGAATAATATAAGTTTTAAAACATGTCATGTATAGGTCTTGATTCTAAATATTTAGAATATTCATCTTGTGTAAAATTTATAACAAATCATTCAATAACATAGATGGGTGTGTATAGGTCATGTATAAAACATATAAATGGTCACCTTTAATGAGAGAGTAGTATCATATATAGATGTATCTAAATATGAAACATTATGTTGTTCTGTAGTATATCCATCATCACCATCATGATTCATAAGATCATGTGTATGATGACAAAATTTAGGTAATATAATATACTTTATAAAATATTGTATAATATGATATACAGTTTTTTGAGCATGCTTAACTATATGTAACACTATATTAAAACATGATAGAGTAGATAATGTCCACTACGAGTCTTAAATAACTCTATGATGTAATAGACATTGAAGCATTAGTCATTTAGAAAAGTCAACTAGATTATTTTGAATATTATTTTAAAATTAATATAAAGAGGCTAAGTAACTAAATATGTATAAGGAACCTAAAAATTTGGATTAACTAAATATGGCGGTGATGGGGATGGATGATGAATTTCCTCTATATGAATATAGTAATCATACAAAACACATGATGCCATGACCACCTAATTATTATGTATATAATATATGTATATATATAATAAAGATAGTTTTGAATTAAAATTATACATCCAAAGGCATCCCAAAAAGATGTGAAATACACTTGTATATAAAAATAATAACACTAAAGTTGAAACTATTTTAGGGATAACCTTATGTTATAGCACAATACACCCAAGATGGTTTTATTTTTTTCCAATAAATACTTTGAATATATTTATTGTATCCATTGAATCCTCATGTGTATATATAAGAGTATTAATAAGTGTCATTGTACAAATGTTTTCACTTGAACATTTTTTTTTACCATGATACTATGTATAGGCTGAAAATCAATGCATATACATATAAATAGTGATGTATAAGTAGGATCATCATCCATAGTCTCATTTTCATCAGATTTAATTCTAAGTTGTAAATATTCACTTGTATATATTAAAATAATATCATCCAATGGGTGATCACATGTCAAAGGAGGAAGAAGTTCATTATATGCCATACACACCTCAAAAGTATCCTTAGTTTTTTTAACATCTGATTTGGAAATGGATTTCAAAATTTTATCAAATTTTCATTTTACTTTGGTTCTAGTCCAAAATAATTCATAGGTGTGCTAAGCTCAACAATTTTTTCATCAATGATATTTTGAATATTATGTCATATCCAAAAACATTTATTTGTATAATTCACTTTATGTGTATGGTAGTCAATATATACATTATTTTGATGTAGTTTATGTATAATAATACCCATATTAACCTCCATAGGTAGATGAGGAAATATAATGTTACACTCAAATAACTTCTTAAAAATCATATAAGTATTTGAGGTAATTATGAAAATTTCCGCCTTTGTTGACTAGATAAGACCAATCAAATAGTAGGTTGTGATAATAATTTAGTCTTTGTTTTTTCATAATAATCAGTATAATTTATTTAATTTTTAAATATTTTTAATTTAAAATAAATAATTTAAGTAGTTGTACCATTAGGCACATATTTAATTTTATTTGACGGTATGAAATTAACTTCTTGATCTCCAACTCTATGGCATAGTTCATCAAATGATCTAAATTTATTTAGTATAATATAATCACAAAGAGTTTCAAGAAAACTTTTCTAAAACATATATTTTAACTCATTATTTTTCATAAGATTTTTCATCTTATAAAACATGATATTATATAGAATCACACAATGATTTATTGGTTCATTCAATTATTTATTATGTTTTTCATTTCAAGGATAAGACAATTTATCACTAATATTGATCAAGGTATGTGCTATAACTTGATTAGACAAAGGATTTAATGACTTAAAATAATTATAATGTGAGGACATATAAACATTAAAATAATATTCCTTAATAATTAATGGAAATAAATTAGCCAAAAATTTAGAATTGGAGCCATAATATAATCATGTTACATGAAAATATCTTATATGTTACTATGGGTGACATTTAATATAATATAATGTGAGCTTAGGAGATTAAAAAAATCCATAAGTAAGGTATAAGATGATATATCTAGGGATAATGGATTATGAAGTAAAGCATGATAATTGGTTAAATGAAATTATCTATAATAACCTTGATTTAACTGTAACATCTTAGCTTATATAGATATAATAGTCTACTAAAATGATCATCCTATAGGTGAAGATGATGATGTAACATGAGTATAAATTTTAGGATGTGCATATGTTTATTGTGTAGGAGTAGGCATGTAAATATAATATAAATCTTATGTTATCCCCACACCATGGGTGGGCATGACATATGTAGCCAAAGTTGTAGACATATGAATTGTATCAATAGTAATAGTTTTAAAACCTATGGTGGAATCCATAGCTCTAAAAGGTATACTAGTGACAATGAATGGATCATGTTATGGCTAATTAGATGTGACAAATTTAAAATTAATCATGCATTTACATTTTCAATTTAAGATATTGAGTTAATTCCATTTCATATATTTCATCAAATCTATCAGGATAGTCTCCATATTTATTTTCTTTATTATCATCCATAGCACTTATTTTTCCCATTATGATAAAGTATGAAATTAATACATAAGATATAAAATTTAGACTCAAATATATAAATATGAAAACCCTAGAAATAAAAATGAAACCCTAATGAAAACTTAGGGTTTTACTATGTTGTAGTCAAATTTTATGTTCATTAATATGTTTTAGCTTATTTGAACCTAAACATGAATATATTTTTTAACTATTTAGATTATATGAAGTATAAAAATAGTACATAAATCTAGATGTGAAATAAATAATATGATTTTAAAATTTTCACAAAAATATAAATATAAATGACTTAATTTATTTATATAATTAGTGCATTTTTTGGTGTAGGTATGAGATTGAACATATGCAAAAAAAGGTGGAAAGTAAGATGTGAGTCTCTTAGATCAGGTACTAGTTTTATATAACTATCATCATGAATCTATCAATCTTTAGATACTTATAATATAAGATAATTTCTATCTTCTGTAAAATTATTGTGTAAAATGCCTCTTTTCTTTACTATAGACCATTACACATAATTTTAATGACTCTATGTTCTATATCATGGCTCACTATATATGTGGTACCCAAAAAACCTATCTCATTTTATCTTTAACACTAGATCCAATTTTAACAAAAGTTTTAGGCACGTTAAATGGGAATCAGGTGGGATGAGATGACATAAACCACTAACCAATGAATGGTTTAGTGCTTCATAAATATCCAATAAAATGAAGAGGGAAGTAAATCCACATGCAATTTTCCTTTTCAAGTGTATGTGTGAAATGTTTCTCCTTTAATGAATTAAATATGTAGTAAATATTTTGAAACTTGAACAATGGAAAACTTGGTTTGTTTTAAAGGCTTAAAACTTGTCTAGTGCCTGATCATTATTACTAATTTCTAAATTGGAAAGCTGGGGAAGTCCCTTTGAATGTGAAAGTTATCCTATAAGATTTATTGACAAAGCTAGATAAATATAAAGATTTATACCTAACATATATTTATAAGATCTCCTTGATTAATCTATGACCCCACCAACATGTGAAAAATATGGGAAAACATATAAAGATAATTTGAATTTTAAAAATGACCATTACTTAGGACATGATGGGCTCGATAGCCTTGGATGTCTCAATAATTTCAAAACTATTTGAATTTTATAGATTATTTTGGAAGGTAGGAATACTAATATGATGATATATATAGAGTTTGAGTATGATAATTAATAAGATAGGTATAAACTACGGAAATGATATAATTGGATGATAGTAAATTGGGAAAGGTTAGACCCATGATAATAATATGGATAGAAGTTAAGGATGTGATGTGTGTGTGTGTGTGTGTGTGTGTGTGTGTGTGTGTGTGTGTGTGTGTGTGTGTGTGTGTGTGTACACACACACATGTAAGGTAAATTTTCATTTATATTGAAACTTCCAAGTGTCTCAAACCATTTTTAGTTCTATAATTTCATGTGACTCAGTGGATAAGGTATATATAGGCCATAATGGATATCTTTCATGACTATAAAAACATTTTATATTTATCATGCGTTATACAATTTATTTTGTAATTATAATAATTATAAAAATCCACAAATTTAGAAATAATTTTCCAATTATATAATTTGACCTTTGTTCAAGGTGGAGTATGTATATCCAATGTGTTTGTATTTTGAAATAAACTTAGTAGATGATTGTTTTTTATTAACTTAATACATTTATATTAGATCATAACATAATGGTTCATTTTGATTTACATATCTAAATGATTTTGTGATATTTTTTTCAAAGTGAATATTTAGAGGATAATTAAATGGAAATGGCTAAACAATAGTCAAATAATTTGTTTACATGGGTCACTCTTCTTCATTTCCAGTTCTATTTCTTAAACTAAAAATATTCATTCCTTGGAAATAAAATGTGATTTGATCATGATTATTATCAAGTGTTGCATCCATTGATCTTATCTAATATTTTATTAAGATAAAATTATATTGTGTGTAGGTTCAATGTGTAATATAGTTAAAAGAAGCATGATACCAAGAGTTCTATGCTACATAATAAATCCCATTGTGATTATTTTAGGTAAAGTAGTTATAGTAAATTATTTTGTGTCATATCAAAGATATTTGAGAAATGTCAAGATACATACATTGAATTCACAATACTTATTAACCATTACATTGGTTCATTGATTTCTATTTACATGAGTACTGATGACTAGAGGATTTTAGGTTAAACCATAATTTATAATTGATAGATTGGAAACATTATTTGTAACATTAGTCTTTTGATTTGAATACTCAAGAAGTTTTTTTTAGATAAATTTATGTTAGGGACACATTTACTAGGAAATAGAATATTTTTAATAGGTTATTATTTTGTGTAATGACTTATCTTTTAGAATAAGACAATCTTGTATATGAGATGACACAATTTATGGATTAAATGTTGAGATAAATTTTGATGTAGGTTTTTTATATTTATACAATGTTATATTTTTGTATGGTTTCCTCTTGTGTAGGGGATGAATAAGTTTCATTGGAGTGAATTAAAATATCAATGGAATATTCATAAATAAGGCTAAGATTTATATAATTTAAATCATGATATTAATTTTTGTTAATGCCCATTGATTATAAAAAATAGTTTAATAGTATGTAGTATGAATAAGAATAAATTTGATCTAATTATTACTTAGAATGTTAATAAGAAGTATACTTGGGGAATAATTAATCATGGGAACTCTCATTTTATTTATAATAAAGATGTATTATTAAGCACAAAACTATTTTTTTTTCCTAAACCATGATGGAGATGACATATTTTTGGATATATGGTTATTAATTGGAGGGATATAAATAGAATTTATTTCAACATGTTTATACTCTTTAGAACATGTGAACTTAATTTCAAGTGACTTAGCCTTAAAAAAAGAGATTTGAAAGAGTTGAAATTATGATAAAATAAATCTTTATCTTATAAAAAATATATAGACATTAAATTTTTATATTATTATAAATATATTTGATAATTAATAAATTTATGCTTATAAATTTTGAGTTTTAATATTTAATAATTAACCAGTTCATACTTTCATTTGTGAAGAGAGGGAAGATGTTAAAACATAACTATTGGAATCTTATTTTGAATATTTATCTCTAAAAATGTTTCCTCCAAATCAATATACAAATGTAAAGAACCACTAGAAATATGATAATACCAAACTAAATTTTAATTAGTTATGTTTTTATAAAATAATTTCAAAAAATATCATTAATATTATAATTTCTAAGAGAAGAAACAAAAATTTAAAGGTGAAAATTAGGATCATCACTACCATCAAACAATGAAAATTTTGAAATCATAATGAAATTGTGAGTTAAGAATAATATGCACTATGATATTTACATGTGTATATTTATAATCAAACCTTGCATAATATGATTTAGTCTGTAGACAAAGATGATGTACTCTTTTATGCAAGGTACCTATGGTATGCATCAAGGATAAAATATGGTATGAAAAAAGATTTAGGTTTTTAATGAGATAAATGGCTTAATATTACTATTTATATTTTGGTTTCCATAGGAACAATATTTTTCATGGGTTGAGAAGATGAATAGATATTATCACAAACCCTAGAGAAATATAAACTTGAATTATTTTTATTTTTATCCATATTGACACCTTCATTGATGAGACAATGATTTTAAATAAGTAATTATTTTATAAATTTAATAATGAATTGATTAATATTTTCATTATTTGAAATATTTTCATTTTTTGTTTTAGTATCCAACAAAGATAAAGTGTTCAAATCCATTTCTTTAATTTGAATCATGATTGTGATCAATTAAAACATATGTAATGAAAATGAAAACTTATGTCAAGGTAAGGAGGTATTAAACCCTAATGGAAAATAAAATATAAAAATAAAATATAAAATAATTGATTAAACCTTAATGGTATGATGGTTTGTAAAACCCTAGGTTAAGAGTTATAAAAAGTCTAGGTTCACCATTTATGGTTTTATTATTTATGGTTTTAATAAAAATAGGAATAAATTAATTAAAATTAAATATATAATCACACACAAATGAAATTATAGAGTTCATATATTTCTATTTGGTTAAGATCAATAACTTATCTAAGTGAAAAAAATGAAACTAGGCTATGCAAAGTAAATAAAAAATGTTAAGGAATGATCACACTTGATTACTATTATAAAAATATAAACCTGTAGAATGATTTTTTAAATGTTTTGGATAATGATAATAAAATTTATAACTTGAAATCATCTTTTAGGGTTGACACATGTAAAGTGGAATTTCATCTTGGGTAGACATGTCTTGGTCATAATTTCATTGGAAAAATTTGCCTCTATATCATTGAGTCTAACACGTTCTAGGTTTCCATAAATGATTTATCTGTCACTGGAATGTTATCTCTTTTTTGATGTTTTTATACCTTTTATTCCATAATTATATATATATATATATATATATATATATATATATATATATATATATATATATATATATAATTTAAATAATTTATATTATTCCTATTTTACCTAGGTTGACAATCCAAAAAGAAAATATTTATGGAGCTTTGAAACTAATTAATGTTGAAAACTATGCATCTTGAACACTTAGAATTTGAACTCTACATGGTTATGTGAGTGTGTGGGTCAAATATATTGAGTGAGAGTTTTGAACCTCCTTTTCACTAGAATAGATAATGACAATTTATCAAATCTAATACCCTCATTTAGTGTAACAAAAATTATGAGAAACAAATAATAACAAATACAAAATAAGTGTGTAGGATATGACTCAATGAATCTCTACTTAAAGTAGGAGGAATGATGTCTGATGGTTGGATCTAGGCTTAGATTTTGATATTCAAACTTTGAAGTCTATTATCTATGTTTTGATTTAATATGATTCTATTAAATGAATTGACATGACCTTGTATAAATGGTATATCGAAGACAATTAATGCATGTCAGTAAAAATTAGAATTGAGAAGGGATACGTTAAGGTGCATAATAAATTATTATGGGTAGAAGGACCCAAATCAATAAATTAAATAGAGATAAAAAGGTGTGTGTATAACATAAATGAAATTTTACAGTGTGTGTGTTTTATTTCAAATGAAATATGTTTAGTTTTCAAGGAAGAACATGACAACATATGATCTATAGTCTAAAGATGCTAACTAATTCTCTTTTATAAGTGTTATACTATGTTTTTAAGAATCAAGGTATAAATGGGGACCTAATTAAGATGGAATAGACCAAGAAACATGCCAATATATTTAAAATTTAGGAATATAATAAATTTAGAGTAATTATCTTATGCCAAATTTAGGTATCTATAATTACCTTTCTATTCTATATTATCTCCATTACCATTTTGAAAAATAAAAAGAGATTATAATATATATTAATAAGGTCTAGTTATAATTTCATTTAATGTAAGTCAATACAAATATAAAAATAAAATAAACATGAGATAATAAAATATATTTTTTAGATTAATATTGAGAGGGAGAGCATGTGACTATCTTTATATTCTTATGGATATTGAGGCACGTATGACCTCTAAATTATGACTCAAAAGACTCTAATGAATAAGATGCTAACTAAAAACTAATACATTGATTTATAAATAAAATACCATTAAGGTCACATATGATATATTGTTTTTGGATTGATTTTAGTTTTTGATCGGAACAATAACCTATTCTAGGGCACAAATTGGAAGCCTAGTCCCCATAAAATATTAAACCAATATCAATGGATATCACTTGAATAATTTTAAATCACATTAAAATGGACACATTCAACCTATAACAACCTATGATATTAAAACTTGGGTGGGGCTAGGCATGACCAAACTACTTCATCAATCCTTCTACATCTCATTGGTGAGGTCACCTATGATATATTACTCTTATACATAATTATATTAGTAAATTATTTTAAAATATCCATGATATTTATCTTATTCCAAGAGATTATATACTCATAATGGTCTAATGTTTAAGAAATAATTTATCCTTAAGTGGATAAGATTTTTTTGATAGGGTATAGATGTATATTAGAAATAACTTAGTGAATCTGATTATTCTTAATATTTAAATTTGTTACTTACTCAAGCAATTAATTTTTTAGTAATTTCATTTAACAAGTACAATATATTATAAATTATAGTTTGAAATTTGAAAAAAATTATTAAATATTTAAGATATTAAAATAATACGAGTCTCATTACGCATTTATAATAGGTTAGAAAAACTAGTTTGATAACTAGGAAAATTTATCTCTAATTAAAAAATTAAATTGATATGGATTTCATTTTGCATTGATATTATCTTAAAATTTTAAATTTCATATTTAATTTATAATTTTATTTAAGTATGCATATAAAACTAATGGCGGTTCAATTTTCATTTTAAATAATTTAGATATAGTGAAAATGTGAAGATAGTTTATTAATTTTAAATGGAAAATAAAATGATGCCAATTATTATTTTATTTAATATCAACTTGAGAAGCTCCTTATATTTATTTTATCTTTTTCTGGGTGATTCAAATTATTTTTTATTATCTTATTAAAATTCATAGAGTTTTTTTTATGGTACAATAGTTAATTATATTTTTATCCTTTAAATTCACATTTTTAAAATGAATTTATTTTAATGAGGTTCAATACATAGTAAAAATATAATTAAATATAATTACATTATTGTTCATTATTTTCTCATCACATTGATATAATTACCTAAATAAGTGTACTAATTTAATCTTTATTAGTGCATTATATTAGTAAATCAAATAAAATTGTCAGATTAATCTTAAAATTAGTTTAATTTCCACTACAAATTTTTTTAATTGATCATTAATGGATAATATTATTAATTCACACACAAAAATATGTAAAAAATGTAGTTTAATGATTATCGGTCTTATAAATAGGATATTATGGTTTGAAATTTTTATATCCTCTTATAGAGTGGAAAAATATCAATGGAAAATTTAGGATCTTGAAAAATGATTAATTATTAAAATGTGATTGTCATTAGTTTTGAGATTGTGGTTTCCATAATTATCATAATTCTATGTGATAAATAACATTAAAAAATGTTTATTATAACACTTTTACTTCTTATGAATTTTATATAAAATTATTATTAACACATATTACAAATTTATGTTTATATATATGCATGAATGTAAATAAATCTTAAAAAAATGTGTGTTATATTCCTAGTCATTTTATGTCTAATTATAAATTTCAAAGACTTGAATGAAAAATCATGTGTGTGTTGTTGTGTGATTCATGTTTTTTGGTATTGAATTATTCTCACCTTGTGATCATGGAGGATATGGTCAATTCTGAAACAAGTAATTAGATAATAAATTACAAAACTTAGAACCTACACACATAAATATATAGGAAGTGTAGCTAAATGAGTCTAAGTCATATAAATATAATATTATGGTTTTACATTTTTTATATGTTCTTATAGACTTGAAAAATATTAGTGGAACCTATATGATATTTTAATGGTCTTAATTATCAAAGTTTTATTTTCATTATTTCTAAGTTTTTGATTTACATAATTATCATAATCCCATGTGATAAATAATATTATGGATTTTTTATTATAAAACTTTTCCTTCTTATGAATTTTCCCTCAAATGATTATTAACACATCTATTATAAGTCTTTGCTTATATATATGCATGGTTGAAAATTTACCCATAAACAAGTATATCGTATTCTTTATTATTTTTTGTGTGGTTGTAAATTTTAAAGACTTGAATGATAAATCATGTATGTGTTTTTGGGTGATTCATGTTTCTTTGATGTTTTATTGTACTCACCTTATGACCTTTTACCTACATTAGAAAAAAATATTGATTTTCCCCCATGTTTAAGGTCTTGTTTTGATGGTAATGAAATTTGGTATCAAAGTAGAATTCATTATGGTAAAACTTTTGGGAAAAATTATATTTTATTAAATATAATATGTGTATAATTCCATGGCTAAAAATGTGATATATGGATAAGTTTTTATTTAGACACTCCCCTGACATAGGTCTTTCATTATCTTTATAGTATTCTACCTTATATTTTTACACCCCATGTATCTATTATCTATCTAGAGTCATCTTATATCTATGTGGGTAACTCATATCGACACAACTATCGATATTCTATTATTAAGAGGCTTATGTCATTTATGCCCCTATTATCGATGAAATTTATGTTATGTTTGGGAATTGAATGAAATTGATAACCACAATGTTTAGGGATACAAATTTTTGGTATGATTAGGAAGATTGGGTCTTCCCTCACACCATTAGGCTGAGGGGGAGGAGGGTGATTTACATAAGTCCTACTCTACCCTTCAAACTAAATTTTTGATTTTTATAAACTATAAATAGGCCATACTCATAATTTTTATTTTTATTTTTTCAATCTATTTGATATTTTTGGTGCTCAAATGGAAATTTACATTAAAGAAAAAATAATACTAACTAAATAAGGAAAATAAATAATAATAAAATCATAAAACAAAATTATGATATTTTTATGGATAAAAATAATAAAATATAAATAATAAGATAATTAAACAAGTGATAAATTAACAAAATTAAAAAGGAAAGATGATTACCAAAATCTTTGGATTATGAATTTAGAAATAGATTATGTAGACAATTATATAACTATGCGTGAAATATGGTGTCTTATTTATTAAGTAACATGTTTTGTGTCTAAATATGAGCCACATAATACACCAATAGTAAATTCAAATATAGTGGATAAGTCATAATATTTTCATTGAATGTTATTGCTGTTACTGAATCTATAATATGTTATCTTTCAAGTTGTAAAATATTTCTAGAAATATGTACCATTAGATGTGATAATTGCCTATATATTTACTTACTTAATATTTGGGGCACAATATGTATAATTTTATCTTCTTTGTCTTCACCTATTTTTAAAGATAAAACTTAAAAATTAAAATGAATAATTAATTGAGTTGGATATCCTCAAGGTATTTATATCTACATATCATGGATTCTAGAATCAAACCCCATTTAGTTATAATATAGTATGATAGAATAATATTTTCATTCTCTCCCTAAGTTAAATTCAATTATGTGACATTTTCATAGTCCTTACTTTTGTATAAGATGAAACTAAGGCATCTAATCAAGTCCTTAATAAATAATTTAGAAATGAGGAGTGTGCCTAGACTTTAATACTTTTTGAATTATTTTATTCCTTATTGTTTTAATTTTCTTAGAAGATTTGTATATGTATACATATTATGTCAATTAAAAACCTAGTTTTACTCAAGAATTCTAATTAAAATAACACTATAAGAGACAAACACAAGTAAAAACATTGAAAAAGAGTGAAATAATATACAAGGACCCCAAAAATAGAAGGGGTAATATTCAATTGACTTTTGAGTTTACCCATGGAACATTTAGAAAGACATAAAAATCCATCATAATAGATAAAATAATATATGATTAATCATAGGATCCTACATCTAAAAAATCATATCATCATCCATATGTAATGAAAGTATACTAGGATAGGATGACAATTAGGAAACACATGCGAGAACATCTATAATCAAGAGATGGGTTTAAAATATGATGACTCATCATTATGGAAAATCAAGGAAAATTATTGATTAAGGAGGGAGGTAGCATGATTTTTAAGTATTTTTAGAATTTTTCAATCAAATATTTTCTAAAACCTACTAAAATTCATCCCTGGGTCCATTGGTACTATGAAAATGGGGGGGGGGGGACAAGGAGCATTTATAATCAATATATTATTCCAAAGTATAAGGCTTAAATAAAGTATAAAAGAGGATCTAATGGGGTGGACTAATTGAATTTATGCTAAGGATAACTGAGCATGATGCTAATGTTGTAAGGGATTTTGTTACTAGATGGAATAAGATAGTAATGGAGATGAGAGGAATTAAAATCATGATCATGGAAGAGTTTATTGAAGAAGCTATGATCATTCTATGTGATGGAGTGAAGGCGTATAAAGACCAATCTAAAAAGAAAGAGATACTCTAGAGGTTCTTCCACACTAATGAGTTTGTCAAAATAGATAAGAAAGGGTTACCCCACACTAACCTCCTACATCAATGGCTTGAGGTGTGCCTAAAAGTGATGAAATTCCTAATACTTGAAGGTAATCACACTTTAATTTTATCCCATCATTTTTTACTATTAAATAACTTATAAGGTTATAAAATTAGTCTCCCCTCCTATCTCTTAAAGTCTCTAAAGAGCACCACTTTCACCCATCAGGTTAATGAATCAAACCCTATACTATACCAAGGTCTCATCCTACCTTTGGTAAAACATGGCCAATCCTTGTGGGGTAGGGAGGTTACTTTAGGGGGTTCCACTACTGAGGAGGATTACCCAAGGAAGACCCTACCTCAAGGTCCTATCAACCATTTTCCAATACCCCCTATGCTAGTCTTTCCAAAATCTCTACTGATGTACTCCCTCTGAAGCTGATTATCCCTAAACCGAAACCAATCATACTGGATGAGGTCACCTCTAGGGATGTCATCAAGAAAGGAAAATTTCTTTTATCAGAAGAAATGAAAAATAATAAAGAGTAGTTGGAAAATTTCAACAGTAAGTTGCATGAAGATGGGATGAATTTGGCAGGACTCATACAAGAATGAAACTCCTTGAACATACAAGTGGACATGACTATCTAATCCTTCACCCATTATAACAAGGTGGATATGAATCCTATAAAGAATAACTTGAAGGTGATGGATAACCCCCTCCTAATATCCATAGCTTTACTCCCATCAAGAGAAACCCACTGCATGAATAGGAGAAAAAGAGACCACATATGATCCTTCCTAGAGATGACACTGAAGGGCCCAATAATAGAATGAGGGCTAAAGTTTTTAAGAAAAAGCAAGGTGCACTAGAGAAAAAGAATAAAGAAGAGAAGGAACATTTAGAGACTCCCCTATTGATATGTTTTATTCCTTGTGATTAGTTTTGCCTCCTATGGGGTTAATTAGCTAGTGTTTATTTCTTTTTATTGTTTTAGCCCTAGGGGCATGCTACTCTTTATTATATCTCTTTACCATGGTTATTACTCCCTATAAAAATAGGTATTTTACCCTATAAAATTAAAAAATATGATTAATAACATATAAATGGTTGATACCTCCAAGCAAAAATTCAAACCAATATATCTAGAATTATAGGAAACATAGTAAATATGACTACATAGAGAATAATAGAAAGAGTAAGAACAAATGAAAAATAGCTAATAATATATTAAATCAAACCAATGCCCATATTTATAAAAATATAATAAAAAATTAAAATAATAATGCATTTAATGTTTTTTGGGTCTATATACTCTTGCTAAATTGATGTGCATATGTGAGTGATTTCATGAGTATGTAAAATTAGAATAATACATATTTGAATCACATGACTTAACTTAGATAAGGAGATATGGATGAAACTTTTACATACATCAATATTCACCTTTATTTTTTGAAAAAATCTAATGGACATATGATAAATTTATATATACCAAAAATAATCAATGTTGTATAAATGTAATGTAAAACATAGTAAATTTGAGAAATTAAAATTGAAGAATGAACATATAAAAAATAATGCATGTTTTAATTCAAATCCATGTCATTGAAAAATTATAATTTATCAATATTCATCCAATTATAAATTTTTATAAAATAATTTTTCATATCTAGGAATTCTCAGAGTTATGAGAACCTAATTTACATGGTAACTAGGGAAGTAGATAATTGGACAAGTTTTCTCAATCATCTTTCTCATCTATTTTTATCAATTATATTTGTTCAATTTAAAAAATAATTAAAATAGTATTAATATATGCTCACATTTTGAGATAATTGTAACAATATTATATATAATTATTATTTAATCTTAGGTGTGTTTTTGTCTCTTTAGATAGCTTTTGTCTTATTCAATAAGTTGTTTGTCCATTCCTATATGAATGAGAAAGGTATTTTTGGGAATTTGAAGTGAACAACAATTTTGGATTTATAATGTAATGTTTGTTCCTATTTTTAATTGAATCGTGAAATAGAATTTCATTATCATTCCATAAATAGTATTCTAGCCTATTATTGGTATCATAGCTTGGAAATTTAGATTTTGTTTTCTTATCCTCATTTCCAAATGTAAGGTCCAATAAAGTTCATCTTAGACCTAAAAAGATGTTTTTTTAGATTAGTACAGGAGATGGGTGTAATATTCAATGCATTTTGGACCTTTGTGTAAATTTTAAGCAGTGCATGGAGCTATTTGAGAATAATTTTGACATTATTTTACTATTTGTTGATATTTTTTAGTTTCAAAATAAGGGTGAAATACCTATCAAGAGGATTTTGTGACTACATTTTAAGGTGTTATAGTATAGAATGGAATTCTAGAATAATTATAAATCTCTTTGAATATGTAGTGGTTGCTCTGGTTATGTGTAAGGTTGCATAACATAATATTATGATAGATCTAACCGTGTTAAGGTTTGTGCAAGGATTTTAGATGTTATTCATTAATTATGGACTATTTGGATGCTCCATTATGGTACTTTTAGCTAAATATATAATTTTCTAAAGAGTTTGGCATAATTTATGATCACTTTTATTCATTCTGATTACATGGCATTTTATTTTTTTGTGTATTATTGACTCTGTAGGTTATAAACATGGAATTTCATTTCCTTATGAGATGATACATCTAATAAAATTCTTAATTGACAAGTGGATCTACTCAAAATGATGTTACCTCATCCTCCCTATGATCTGTTAATACTTGTGACATGTGTTCATTATATGGAAACATTGGATTTATTTTGAGGAGATGATATGCATTGGATGTACATTTTATCTTTTGGTTTGTTCTCTCTCCACCACTTCATGTTTCAATAAACAAGTATGCTATTTTTTATTCATTTAAGAGCATTCTAATATTATAATTTATCAAAAATTCCACATTGGAGGAGGATCCCTTATAGGATTGAAGATATATTTTGTTTTTAATCTTATTTTATTCAAAAATAAAAATTTTAATTTTAAGTGCTTTTTCAATTTTAAGCATTTAAAAATTGTAAAGAATTTTTTTCATTTCCTAGTGAAAATTTGGAAAATTTCCTTGAGCAAGATATTCTGATAAAATTTGGAAAACAATAACTAAAATTTTAAAATACAAAGAAAAATAAGGAGAGCCACTCTTTTATGCATTCATCACTATCAATAGGCGTAAATTCTAAAATCAAGAAAAAATGAGTATATTGATGTATGAGGCTTTATTTTTTAAGCTAGTGCTAATGATAAGGTAAATCCTTTTCATGTGCACCTAAGTAAAATGTACCACTCTGATCTCACATACCTTAAATCCTCTTTCAAATATTTCCAAGTATATATAAAGGGATAACTTCTTCCACATATTGACAAGTATATAAAAAGGGTGGGTCTATAGAGAGGTTTGGTATATTGGTTTGGTGGTATATAAAAAATGGGGCCATTTTGGAGTAATAAGAAACGAATTTGGGGTTAAAAAAACTTAAAACCCCAAAATCAAAACTTAAAAACTCAAAACCATGCATTCAATCAAATCTATCTTTGGCACAACATCAACTAGCAAAGATAATTGGTTAGAATAGTCTCAATAGTTAGAGATTGGCTTCAGAGATATGTGCTATCAAGTATGATGTAGATGTAATAGGTGTCAAAAATGACATATATATGACTACATTCATAAAATCCTTTCTTCCCAACTATTCAACCTAATTGGAGTCTCTACAAGCAAGCAATCAATTGAAGACTCACATTTGATCGATTGGTTGAAAAAAAGGTAGAAAGAGAAAAGGACTTTGGAAAAAAAATGAGTCCATAATAAGAGAAAGTGTCTATTATGTCAAATAAATTTATTCTAAAAAATCCATCAAGGCCACATTTTCAAAAAATAAAGGCAACAATAAGTATAAGAAGTATAAATGAAAAGGTGGTAAAAATCAAAATCAAGGCCATTAATAATAAAATGATAAAAAAAAACCTCTACTATGAATGGTGTGATAAAAAATGAATCCATGTGACTCAAAAATATATAAATACATAGGATAAAATTGAAGCATAACTTAATAATAAACATTAAAAATAAAAGAAACCAAAAGAGTCAAAATCTACCCAATTCACTAGTGAATGTGTGTTTTCCAATATAGATGATGAAGTAAACATTATCTCAATTAGATTTAGTGGTTTTATGATTTTTTTTATTAATATTGGTGAAAATATACATATTAATTTATGAGAATACTTCTTTGAGGATTTCAATAAATAAATTTTTGGTATGAAATACCTTTTAGATAAATCAATTTTTCAACCACAATGAATAGGTATAATAAAACTCAAGTGTCTAGGGATTCCATATTTCAAACTCAAAAATTTTATCTACCTTTCTCAATTGAAAAAAATCTTATTCTACACCTAGTAATCATAAGGAAATAAGGCCATCCATTACGTTGGATAATGGTGATGTTGCAATTAGGATAAAAAGTGATAATTTAGGCATATTGACTGGATATAAGATGAAGGGAAACTACTCAAACTTAGGGATGAGACATTAAATTCAAGGAATTATGATCATATCATGGAATATATAATGTATACAAACATTTTTTGGCATGCAATATTTAGGAACACTCATTATAAGAACCTTCACATATTGCAAAATAATGGTATTGTTGGCATACCTACATTACCCACAACATTAATGAAAAGTGTGAAGCCTGCATATTGGATAAACATGCAAGAGAACCATTCCAAAATTCACATTGGAAAGCTAACAAAAAATTATAATTGGTTCTATTATACTTGTGTTCTCTTCCAATCCTCTCCATTGGTGGTCATAAGTACTTCATTTTTTTCATTGATCACTATAACATGATGACTTGGATATAGTTTCTAAAGAAAAAAATAGAAGCCTTCAAGACTTTCAAAAAGTTTTAAATCATGTATAAAAATTAATATAAAACCTACATTAGAACACTCAAGACATAAAATGGTGGTGAATACACTTAAAATAATTTTGAATCCTACCTTGAGTAAAATGAGATCAAACATCATCTCATAGTTACTTACACTCCACAACAAAATGGAGTTGTAGAAAGGATAAACATAACTATGATGAATATGGTCAATTATTTGTTATATTATAAAGGGGTAAATCTACACTTTTGGGACAAAGTAACTAAAAAAATGGTATTATTCTATAATAGATCACCATTAATAGCTCTTGAATCTAAGGCTTTATATGATATATGGTGTTATCATTTTGCTTCAGTGTGACATATTTGAAATTTTAGATACACTTGTTATGCATTGATTAAAAATGATAAAATAAATAATTTGGCCCATAGGAGTTAAAAATTTACCCACTTGGAATATTATGAATACTCTAAGGTATACTTGATATATAATGAGAAAGAGAAGTTTATTGTTGGAAGGAAATTTGTATTTTGTGAGAATGTAAAGGACAAAGAGCATATTGATTAGAAATTGAGTTGAATTGATAAGTTTTAAAGTTTGATGTCTATAGAGAGAGTGATTTATATGCTCCAAACAATGAGTGGGAGACACACAGTTAGGAATCTATTGATTTTTATATTATCTCTTATACATGCGATTGAAACTCCTCCTAAAGGAGAGAGTGAAACTTCATCAGAAAATCAATACGATCCACTAGTATATAGGGAATAAAGTGATGAAAATTCATAAGATCAAATTGAATCACCTAGAACATAGAAATATATGCCTAAGTGGGCTACTCAAACATTAAAAGAGGTGAAACCTGATGAAGTTGGGAAAATAGGCACTAGAAGTGTACATGTAGCAACATCAAAATCAGACAAGTATCTTAAATAAATTAAATATAGGATTGAAAATATCACCTTAAAAGATTATCTATAAGAACTCAATGTTTCATTTGATTAAAAACTAACATATTTCAAAGAACAATGAAAGACAATGGAAGATGAGTACAATGAATTGGTAAAAAATAGGACTTAGAAATTGATTGATCCTCCATTTGGATGCAAACCAATTAGCTATAAGTGGGTCTACCAAAACAAATACAAGGATGATGGCTCAGTTGACAAGAAAAAATCAAGGCTTTCCATAAATGGATGTTCTTAAAAAGAAGGAATTAAGTACAATGAAACCTTTTCACCTACATCAAAATGGACTACCATTCAAACCATGTTAGCTCTATAAACTCATATTAGATGCAAAGTTAACCAAATGAATGTCTAAATAAAATTCATTAATGGTGACTTCAAGGAGATTATGCATACAACACAAACCAAAGGTTTTTTAGTTAACTAACAAGATCACAAGGTGTGCAAACTAGAAAAATTAATGTATGGTTTGAAACAAACCCCTCAATCATAGTATGACAAACTAGATGAGCCCCTCATGAAAATAAACTTGAAATATTTTGAGTTTGAATATGTACTCTTTTTTTCAAAATAGTTAACAAAATAATTATGTTTTTGGTGGTGTATGTTGATGATCTTCTCATCATATGAAATAATGAATGGTACACTAAAAAATTCATATCAGAGTTGATGAAAAGTTTTGAAATGACTTATTTGGGTTACCTTAATTACTACTTGGGTATTGAAGTAATTAAAAAACCAAAGTATTTATTCATCAATAAAAAAAATTACATTGGTGAAATTCTAATCAAGTTCATAATGGAATATTTTAAGCCTCTCAAAACACCCATGGAACATAATCTCAAATTGACATTTGAAGATTCAACAAATCTGGTTGATGCCACTAAATATAGATAACTCATTACATGTTTGATTTATGTGACCAAAACTAGACTATATATGTCATTTTTTATTGGTGTCCTCTCAATATTCATGTAAAAACCTAAGAAAAATAATTGGGTAGAAATTAAAATAGACCTCAAATATCTTAAAGGAACATAAAATTTTGGGCTCAAAACTCTAGGGCAAGAGAGTTCAAACTAGTTGGATATTAAGGTTCTGACTATGCTAGTGACCATGAAGATGGAAAGTCCACCACATATTTTATTATGAACTTGGGTATAGTAATTTTTAATTGGAAATATAATAAGTGTCAATAATTTATTTAGAAAAAATAATATATATGGCCACCTTAGAGGCAACTAGAAAGATCTCGTGGCTCAAAAGTTTTCTTTCATGTTTGTAGGAGCAATAGGTTTCATCAACACCTCTCATGGTTGAAAAAAATTATGCAATCCATATGTCAAAGAATTTAGTATATCATAATTAAACTAGGAATATCAATAAAAAATTTCATTTTATTTAGCACTATGTGAAAGAAGGCAGTGTAAAGTTGTAACATTGCCTTATAGTAGATAAACCAATAGACATCTTGATAAAAGTTTTTGGACGAGAAAATTTTGAAAAGTTTATAGATTTGACTGGTTTTACAATGACCCCTGTAGATTAAGGTGGATGTAACAATATTATATATAATTTTTATTTATTCCTAGATGTATTTTATCTCTTTAGATAGCTTTTGTCTTATTCAATAAGTTGTTTTTCCATTCCCATAAGAATAGGAAATGTCTTCTTGGGAATGTGAAGTGAACAACCATTCTAAATTTATAATGTAATTTTTAATCATCTTTTCAACTGAATCATGAAATAGAATTTCATTGTCATTATATAAATAATATTTTTGGCCTATGAATAATGGATTTAAAAACCTTTTTATATGATTAACCATATAAAAAATAGTTAAAACATCACGTGTTAAAATTATATCTATCTAAAGATTTGAAATATATTAAAAAATATTTTACAAGCACATATATGTAATAATCATAAAAAAATTCATATAAAATATATTTATATTATTTCACACACACACACACACACACACACACACACACACACACACACACACACACACACACACACACACACACACACACACACACACACACACACACACACACACACACACACATTATACTCTACCATCATAATATATAGCTATGAAAATTTAGAAGATTATATAGATAAGTAGGATATCCAAGTGTAAGCACATATAATAGATAACATCATGTAAAATTCCATGACAATCTATAATTTTAAGGATTGTGAGAATCAATATATGGGGGAAATAATATGTCCACACATACAAGATAAGATAGAAAATTAGTACATATATGTGTAAAAATATAAACATCATCATGAAAATATAAATATGTGTCATCATCTTACTATTAGGATGAAGTACTGGGGGGGACATAGGAAACAAAATTTCCCAATGTAGAAGTAGTGGGAGAGATAGAAAAATAATATATCCATATAAAATAATCTATTAAGGATAACATCATGGGAAGGTCAATAATTGGATGCATATCAATAGTGAAAATTATATGGTGTAAGGCAATTTTATGACCCAGAATTTATAATCTCTATAATATAGAAAACTATATAAATATATGCATCATGCCTAAAATTAAGTTGTGTCACAATGTATGTAAGATAATTTAATATCTTGATATTTAATATTTGAGAATTTATACACATAATGGTGTTAGAATATCCATATGATGTGTAGTATATCAATAATGTTTTTGGATAAAATATATGTGGGTACCATGCCTCCATATGAAATGTATCAGTGAAAATATTAGAAAGGTGCACAGGTTTATTTCCCTTGAGTGGAGAGGTAAAATTAAATGTCATCAATAAAGCTCATTAAATAAGTATGGGAATAATATCCCCTTAGGTTGAAACTAACTAATATAACATGGGGAAGATGTACTCATTAGTGTAAGTTGAGAAAGATGAATAACTTGAGAGGAACATTTATATATATTGGCCCTATAGGCTTATTTTAAGCTCATGTATAGAAATAATGCAATTTCATACTTATCATTGGACTCTCAAAATGTTTTTATTTATAGGTTATTTATTTGGTAGGCCTATGAAACAAGTTTATCTATAATAATAAAGGGACCTATCTATTTTAATTTAGTTTTACTTTATGATATGTATTTTTTTATTGGTTAACAGGGTTAAAGGGGTCCCTTACCCATTTTATTAAACAAAAATAAATAATTACAAGACATAAAAAGAGGCCCAACATAGCCAAATATAACCATAACCAAACCAGACTATACAATCCTAAATATAAATAAGACCATCGATAGAGGCCAAAATAAAAGGAAAAGGAAACCAAACCTAGGCCTAAACTATCACCACCCAACCATACAAGTGATAGGTAGGCCTAGAACATCAAGGTGATTATTCTTATCCACCCCTCCATTAGCCACTAAAGATGTCACTAATCCACCACTCTCAATAAAACCATCCCCACATAGGCTTAGTGGATCTACTACACCTTCAACACCTTAAACCTACATAATAATCAAAGCCTCTACCAACCCATTAGGCCTACACTATTGCCACATATTCTACCATGACCACCTTAGTATCCCTGATCACATATGAACACCATAAAACCACCTAAGCTAGAAGAATAATAGGTAGCATCCATATGTACACACATTTCCCTAAAGAATTCCTTCCATCGTGTGACCAATACCCATCTTCCATCAAGCATGAATCGACACCATCTGGTGGAGTAAAGTATGAAACCATTGGTATAAATAATCTTACAAAATTCATGCCATTCATATCACAATTTTAAATCTCTAGAGAGCTAGTTCCATAATAAGAGAATACATATGAGATTGACACACTTCAATAAATAATACCAAGATTAAAACCCTCATTAGTGAAGGATGATAGATGGTTGATTGAAGATTCATCATGAAATCTATAATGGTCATATAACATTCTTTGATTTCATGAAATGTGGAAAGGGAAACAAGCCCCGCACTCTCATTACCAAATAATAATAAAGACTACATAGTATAAACCCAAAAATAATCCATAACAATGGCCAAAATGACCCAATATTATGGTTTAACCACTCTTTTAGCAATTAAGTAAACCACCACCTTGTCATCCAAAGTGAGTAAGAAATTTACCACAAAAATGGAGGCTATTTATGAATTAACCTTGGCTTGGCATATAGTTTCCAAATAAACTAGGCCAATGAGTCCACATACCGTATTCAACACAACACCAATTGAATAAGAAAAACCTTCTTGAGACCAGTTTGTCATGTATTCATCAAAGACCATATACCTTTTCATAGATGTTAGATAGATAATGGGAATTTTTAGGGCTCATTTGAGACCATGGAAACATAATATAACTCACATCTAACCTATAGATATATATGTAAACAAAATAATAACACTTACACTATCACATTACATAATCAAATACATCAAAATTAAACATCACCCAAATCACCTACATCTATGAGCCTCATAAATACAAGCCAAAAGACAAGACATTAGATATAAATTCCATCATGAACTATGATAAAAACCTCAAAAATAGATAATGAGGGTGATTTGAAAAAGATAGCTCAATATCAATATTGGGCAAAGCTTCCCAAGAGTTATCAAAAATAATTTATCCTATTGGTTTTTACCACTATTAGCTAAGAAATTTTCCACATCATTTACCTCTCTAAATTAATGGGAATCCTCCAAGACTGATAAGGAATCCAAATCCTCCCAACATCACCTAAATATGTTTTTAAGATTCTAAGCATTAGCCATGTACTTGTGAATAGTGTTTATAATGACCATAAAGTCACCTTCAATGGAAAACTTATCAATGCCACCTTAAACTGCTAGTTTAACTCCCAATGTAAGTTCCTAAGATTTAGACTCATTATTAGTCCCATCCATAATTTTTATGGATGCTACTATAATTAAGTATCTTGAGCAGTCACGAATAATGTAGCCAACCCCTAGAGCCCTTGGATTAACACAAGCTACCCCATCTAAGTTCAACTTAAACATACCTATAGGGGGGACACCAAGACAAGTTATCAACCCTCTTATGACCTTTATCTAATACAATCAACCCATTAATTATAACTTTATTTTATATTTTTTCACTTGTATTATTTTGATTTTATTTTAGTACTAGATCATGAATGTGGAATTCTCCCTTATTAATGTTATATTTTTGAGATTTAATTAGGTGTTTTTGATGGACCCTCAAGTGTTAATGAATGTGTGTGCATGCCTCATTGATAATTTATGATTATTTTTTCTTCATCTCTATATTTCTCATTATCGATAATATCTTTGAGGCATACATATACAAAATAAATCTTAAGCTCAATGGAAAGGATTGATTTCACACCATACACCATATAATATGGGTTACCTTTGATGCCATGTTAAAACTAATGTGATAATCCCATAATATTTTGATAATATGATTATTCCAATATTTACCATTCTTTTTAATAGTCTTACTTTATTTATTCACATTTTTTTGGTATCTTTACATTGACCATATCCATTTGGGTAGTAAGGAGTATAGAATGTATGTTAAATATTATTACTATAAACATAAATTTTACTATATTTTTTTTAAATGACCAACCACAGTCCATAATAATCCTACATGGAATGAAAAATATAGAAATGATATGTGTCTTTATAAATCTACAAATGTCATCACCTATGGTTATTTACAAGCAAAAAGTCTCAACACCTAAAGGATATGGGTTAAGGTGACATAATGGGTTGTAATTCTTGAGATGCTTGTGTTAAATTATTACATTACTAACATTTATTAAAACCTTTTCTTTGTTATTTATAATTTATTCCCATAGAATTATAATATTAACCAATTTTTA